>OX235273.1:1161713-1184999 GCA_944472155.2 Trichobilharzia szidati
TTATTCTAGGTTATTTGATAAGTCGTTCGTTTTGGTCACTAATCTCTGCACGCTCACCGTTTACAGCGGTACCATGAAGATAGAAATAGTTGAATGAGATGTCAAGTTGCCACACACACACACACACACACACACACCATGCACCATACAAAGGAAGAGGAGAGAGTTTTATCGGATGACATGACAAATGACAAAGAGTGAATGCATCTGAGCCAGCGATTGAGAAGGAGGATTTTTATCCATACCACCACTAGCCATTGGTTCCTACTATCCTGAGGACCACAGTCAGACAGCGGTCTACACCTCCTTACGTGAATGGTTTCAACTAACTGTTATTGATTTGATTGACTGATGAAGCCATGTTTTGGTTTGACTACCACTAGCTAAACTGTTTTCCAGTTAACATTGCCCGTTGTCGAGGAAGGCGACAGTTAGGCGTGCGTAACACATGTCCATTTCCTAGTCATCTCCATCGATTTACCTTCACAGCCTCACCAAGTGACTTTCGCCCTTACCTAACACTTGACGCCTAACCTCAATATTACTCGCCATATTATAACACCTATCCTATCAAAGAGACAGGACGCAGATACTTGTGATCAAAGATAGCAAGCCACGCTTTACATGTCTTCCACATTCAATGGTCATGTTTCCCTCACAGCCATAAAGGAGGACGGAGTGAACTGCTGATGTACAGTACACACGTCTTTTGATCAATAACCAGCCAGCCAGCCAGCCGGATATCACGTCTACTAAGTGCGAGATGGTGCAAGTTGGCAGGTAAATGCTAAATGAGGCTTCTGTATCCGTGCTGAGATTTCGTCAGCGACCAACCCGTTGGCGCTGGCTGATGTAAATTCCCAAATAAGTGAAGTGGTCAACACGCTCCACCAACCACTTCACTCCCTATTTCTAGGCTAGGAGTCAATGTAGTCCAGTCCAGTCCTGTAGCATCATCTTACATTTGGCGGGAGCGAATCGCATGCCAAACATTAGCCGATTGCAGCTCAAAGTGTTCAGAAGACTATGCTCTATTTTGTCAGTGTCTTCTTCCAGGTGGGAGGACTATATCAAATGCATATTCTACGTCAACGAGATTATTTCTTGGTAATAAGTCGCTGAAGTCAGTTAGGGTTAAGTCCATTAGTAGAAATGGGGATAGTGGGGATCCTTGACGAACACCACTAGCTGTCACCACTTCGGATGACGACTCGCCACAAGCTCTTACTTCGCTGCATGAGTTCGAGTGCAGTAGTTTATCTAATACCCTGCAATGATTATCAGGTCAAATACATAGGTCAAAGTAGTAGAACAGGGTCAGTGAGTCAGACTAGCCTAGCATAAAAACCTAGCAAAATCTAGATTGGTTTACCCGGATAAGATAAGAAATCTAGAGAATAGTTCAGCTATACCACTCAATAAATGCAATTACACACAACCATGCAATAGGATGATGGGACAAGATGACAATTCTAAAATCTAATGTAGCAGGGTGGAGGGACAGATTGATAACTAAAGGAGCTTTTTTGATCGAATCAACTGAAAATACGTGTAATAGGAATGATTCAATATCTGTCCTGAACATCTCGAAAAGTCTAACAATCCCACGACAAATAGGAGGGAAGATAGAGAACTATAAAATTCACGTTTCATAGTTGTGTAGCTGAAAATTGACGATATGATTATGAACAAACAATTGTGTTCGAAACACTTTCATCTAGTAAATAATAGTGTTTCACACTGTGTGATGTATCCACAGTGCCCAAGTTTTACACATATATTAAAGTTATTACTACTATTATTATTATTCAGTATAGGTAAACATAATGAAACATACGATTTTTTTAAACTAACCTCTTAAATTTGATAATTCTTCAATTAAATACGGTATAGTCCCAGCACCTTGAAGTGTACCAGACGATGAAGGCGCTGCTACACTAGTAGATAACCTTTGACCAACAGTTGCAGTATGATGTGTTGTCGAAACTTCACTACGTGGAGGATTCACGTCGGGTCGGATAATTGTACCCCCACTATTTGAAGCTATCGATGTTGATCCGGTGACAACACCGCCACCAACACCGGCTTGTTCACTGACAGCTAAAGACAGCGGTGTATTACGAAGATGTGAAAAGTCATTACACGTTGGTGTAGTGAGAACACCATCATCTAAGCTCAAGTCGTCCAACTGGGAGTGAAGGATTAAATCATTTTCATTCGGAGAAATATTATTCTGAGGATTTTGTCGTGTATGCCTAGAACTCACCATACGACGAATTGAATCTGGATCACAAAAATAATCAACTGGATCTAATTCAAAAAAAGGAAAGAATAAAAGTACATTCAAGAACATATCTGGCATTCAAGAACATAAATTGAACAGAACAGAATCTTTAACGTAGAACTACGTCACAAATGTTACCTAAACTGTATCAAAGGGGACAATAATGGTAGAGAATAAAAACTACAAAGTAACTAAAAATAAACGGGCTCGAAGAAGACAACTCCCAATGTCGTTCAAATCAATAATCAGAAACCTCATTGGCTGATGCCACTTTTTCGTTTAACCACCCCTAACTCTTTTCCAAGCCAATCTTATATGAGCTTATAATCCTTAATGAGGAGGAGGGAGATGACTTGTCATGGATGAAACACGTTCCAGCCATCTACACCAAGCAGCTTCACAACTTCATCGACTAGCCTTTCTAACACTTCCTTAACACTCTGTTCTATGCCTGACCTGATTATTTCCTTAGGTTCCAAGTGGAGTTTAAGGACCCTGTTCTCTTCGTTCTTTTTAGCTGGCTCTATAATTTCCCATAAGCTTTTACCTCCTCGTCACAAGATCCCATCCATGTCACATTCGGACAGCCAACTCTATCTTTTTGCATTAGAGTCTCACTCAAGAGCCTGGCGTGTGGCAAATTTGTTGGGCAACAGGTTCTTAGTAGGTTTCTTCCTAGCTAGAGTTTCTTGTTACTAATTCTTTCTGGCTGCCCATTTGATCTTCAGTATAGAGCCAGTGAAGGTGGTAGCTGTTGATAAAAGTCTGTCGTTATCTGCTGGAAATGCTTTTTGTGACGCACATGTCAAGGTTCTGACTCATACAGGACTAACATTGGCTTAACATTGGTGCTGAAAATCCAGATTTTGTTCTTCATACTGAGTACAGAAGATTTCCAAACCGACTTCAGAGTGATGAAGGTGTACCTTGATTTTCCGATTCTGGCTGGCTTTGACAACTTCGTCCGTGCCGACTATCTGTAGTTGAAACGATGCTTCCCGGCCGGATAAGTGAAGGAAGTTACCTCTTTCAGATTTCTCTCAATGATAATGATTTCACCTCCCTATCCTACTATCCACTTGTCTAGACAGTAAGAAACGCGTTCAAAACGCTTTAAATATAAGCTTGAATACCCCAAACAGTAAGCCATCTCTCAACTCTATTGAAATGTCACATAGATATACGTATTTTAGTAGTAAGGCACTTTGAAACTATAGTTGTAGTACATTTATGACAAGTCGAATACGAGAAGATTGATGATAACGGAATGTTCATTTGCAATTTGATATCTCCATATCCATATAGGGAAATTATGTATATACCTTATATGAAAATCGTCATTTTCTGCACAGATCTTCTATGTTGTGCTATTTCTATCCTTCGTATTGCGTTTCTTTGTCTTCTTTTCGTGCCTCTCATGATTTCATGCAACACTGGTTCATTTACTTTCTTTAAAGTCAAATCTATCTATCTATCTCTGCTATTTGATATTTTATGCTGATGCCTCTTTATATACTACTGATAAATCTTGTCAGTAGTACACGTCACACCATCACTAAAAAAAACTAAAAACTAAACAGGACTGCTACTTGGATAGATGTATCTGCTCAGTAGTATATGCTCACAACGATTTGAGGAGATCAAAGTCAGCCTCCCCCCACCCACCCACCCATTAGACTGGATCGAACTCTAATGAATCACATGACCTGCAATCTGTATCAATTCGTGGTATAACTATACTGTGAGTGTAGTGCACCTCCGTTGAGTAAGTCACAGCCATACACACATACATACATGGATTCAAAATGAATTTTCACCTTATAATGATTGATTAAGCTAGTGTGACACACACTGTACCACAACAAAATATTCATGCTACATTAGTTGCCTAGTTAGTTAGTTAGTTCAACATTTCATGATGAGTCATAGCTTAAATATTTAGTCTATTTTTTTTAACCAATATACATAATTAATATACCTTTGGACTGACGACATAAGAGACCTGTTGTTAAGTTTTTGCAAAGACACACCCGATAATAATAATAATAATAATAATAACAACGATATACCTCATATCTGTCAGTCTACACTTGGTGTGTGTATGTATGTACTGTGATTTTAGAATAAAGTACTGAATGACTCATAATTCGTGTGTACACCCATTAAAAATAGATTCAAGTGTTGGTTTGTAGGGATTTGATTGGTTACAGGATTTTCATCATGAGCTGACATTAGTTAGAGAACCATTGGAAAACCTGCAGCGAGTACTGGACAGCTGTTTCGTCAATCTAGTTTGGGACTCTTCATCAGTACCCACCCACCGCCGAGGTTCGAACCCAGGACCTTCTGGTTACAAGGCCAGCGAACTCGTATACCATTAAGCCACTGGGACCCGATCCAATGGCCCATGAATTCTAACTTCTGCCAATTCACTACATAGCGCGCCCCTAGCCAATGTCTTCGGCGATTATTTGTCCTCACACCCGACCTGCTGCACCCTGCTGGTCATGACTTCTCACTAGATTTCACTGTATAACTGAATTACTAATATTATTATGTATAAACAAAGAGATGACTACAACAGCTACTTCATATAAGTCGTGTGTAAGTATGTGTGTGACCAGCCACCAACAATTGGTTTTTGGGCTTTACAATAGTCTTTCTGATGTAGTTGTGTTCTCTGAGCTGGCTGGATGGTTTATTTGCGAAGCTTTCATTGCCCTACCCCTACTAGGCTACATCTTCAGCGCATACTACTTCAATTTGTTGAAGTGAACCATCAGATTTCTCCACGAGTTTATTTTATTAGTCATCTCTCCTGATTAGTGAGTGACCTTGAACGTGATTGGTTGTTTTTGTGTGTTTTCACACTCTCTAGGCTACTTGTATTGGTACTGTTTAAGTTGTGTTTTTTTTGTGAAGGTGAGTTCACCAGGTATGTTGGACGTCCAACATGTATCCTGTCCAATAGGGTTCAAGAAAACAATCCCACAGCATGGCTGCAAAATGGTAGTAGTCTGTTTTTTCAACTCCTACGTAACTTTTGTATTATTTCTTTAGAACTCTTGCATAATTCCATATTCTCCTTCGTTTTCATGTTTAATCCTGATTACAACTCACTCAATAAATTGCTCATCTTATTATTACGTAACTCTAGTATACTTATTCAACTCCTTTTATGCATTGATTAATATTAGCAACTATGTTTGTTTGTCTGTTTGGCAACTCATCACCACAACCCTTTTACTAATTCTTTACCCCACCTCCCACCCCTAGTTACAATTTGATTATTCATCACATTCTTAAAAAAACATTTTTATGATGTCAACAATAACCCTAGCTAACTTTAAATCTTGTCAGACAAACCGAATGTCACACTCACACACGCACAAATACAGAAATAATTACATGGAGGATTTCCTCATGACCTGACATTGGTTAGAGAACTGTTGGAAAACCTGGGAGTACTGGACAACTGTTTCGTCCTAATTTGGGACTCTTCATCAGTACCCACCCACCGGAGTTCGAACCCAGGACCTTCTGGTTACAAGGCGAGCTAGCTCGTACACCATTAAGCCACTGGGAACCGATGCAATGCCCAGTCCATAAATTCTAACTTCTGCCAATTCACGACACAGCGCGACCGCTAGCCAATGTCTTCTTCGATGAGTTACTGCCTCCTACAAAACCAATACTTGAAAAATAATCTGATGCTCACTATTCAAGCAGTTAACCTGGGGTCCTAGTGGGAAGCCGTGACAAGTAGGGTGCAGCAGGTTGAAGATGAGGCAGTAACTCATCGAAGAAGACATTGTGAAATGGTCGCGCATGTCGTGAATTGGCAGAAGTTAGAATTCAAGGAACATTGGATCGGGTCCCAGTGGCTGACTGGTGTATGAGCTGGTTCGCCTTGTAACTAGAAGGTCCTGGGTTCGAACCTCGGTGGTTGGGTACTGATGAAGAGTCCCAAATTAGGACGAAACAGGTTCCAGTACTCCCAGATTTTTCCAGTGGTTCTCTAACTGATGTCAGCTCATGATGAAATCCTCCATGCAACCAAACAAAAATCCCTACAAAACCAATACTTGAAAAATAATTGTATGTAATTCCGATTGTACAACTAGCTAAGTGAGTGAATTCGCCAAAAAGAGACTCCTCACTGAACTATGTATTATGTTTTCATTAGAGAAGAATCAATTCAGTACTATGAATCTAACGAATACTCATCAAGTTTTATACTCTTAGATTTTCGGAGACAACCGGCAAGAAGCCCTGTCTACACCTAGGTTTTGTGCATGTTGGCACCCATCAGACAGCAAGGCGAAACTGCAATCTTAAAGGACCGCATGTCCCTTCTGAGATTCGAACCCATGTCACCCAATGCTTCAGTCAGAGACGTTACCACGGAGAGCTATTCAGAGTTGCGACTGACCACCTCCTGTAGGACTGACTGTATTGGATACTTTGATTGGATACCATTTACTATCTAGTGTAGTTCTTTGTTTCGTGCAAACTGAATACTGTCAGTCGAGTTAGCAATGTGGCTTTCAAGATAGATAGCAGATACGCCTTGTTGATTGGTGAGTGTCAGTCAACAAGCAAAAAACCTCTAGGTCAAGCACGACTTCCACATGATGATTACCTCCAACCATCTAATAACAAAGGGAGGGATTTGAAAGAGGTTACTTCATTCACTTATCTAGGGAGCATTGTCTCAACTACGGGAGGAACCAACGAGAATGTCAAATCGAGAATTGGGAAGGCGAGAAACACATTCATCAACCTGAAACCAACTCAACTCAGCATCAACAGCAAAATTCGGATTTTCAATACAAACGTCAAGTCAGTCAGTTCTTCTATACGGATCAGAAACGTGGCGGGTCACAACGAATATTTCCAACAGCCTGTAGCAGACCTTTATCAACAACTGTCTTCGTTCTATACTACTGAAGATCGGATGGCCGGAAAGAATCACCAACAAGAAACTATGGGAACAGATAAAACAAGAACCAATCGCCCAACAAATATGCAGGAGAAAGTGGAGATGGATTGGACACTCGCTGAGCTGAGGAGGCCGCTGGGTGACATCGCGCGTCAGGCCAGTGCTCGAGTGGAGTCCGAAAGGGAAGCGACGAGTGGGACGTCGAAGGGTGACATGGAGGAGATCGTGTTAAGAAGAGTTGAAACAGTATGGATTAACATGGATGCAGGTGAAAAGTACAGCAGAAGACAGAAGCAAGTGGAGACGTGTAGTTGAAGCCCTATGTTCCACTAGGAACCCAAGGGAATAATAATAATAACAATTCTGAGTACACCATAATGAATAGCCATGTAGTATGGTGACCACATTGCAAACTAGACTGACAGAAGCCAGTCTGTGACAAACAAAAGACTAGACACACTCATCACACCAATTAGTGTCCAAACAAAGTGTTTTTTTACCTATCAGCCATCAATGTAGCTAGACTACCCAAACACACACTAAAAATGTGTCTAAATTCTACTTCATTCATGGACCTTTGCAACGGAATGAATGACAACTTAGCATAATGCATGTTTTATATCGTCAGTATTCAATGACTGACTGTAAACGGCTACGAACTGTCACAGAGGTAAGTCAAGATTTAGAGTTTTTGACAGTAACCTTCTCTGCCCCCTCTCCCGCACCACGAAACCTCCAGAGCGGAGACTCAGAATGAACAGCGTGTTGGTTATCCAAGGGAAACAGCGTACTACCGACTAACACTCCTATAAGCCAAAAGTACGATGTCACCGTCAGACCCTCAAACACAGTGTAAATGACTTCAAACTAAGATGGGAACCGCTATCTAAGTGTAACTTTCTAGCATGTTAGGACATGCAGGAGGACATTCATTCCAGTCAGGTAACTGAGATAAGACTATCAAGTCAAGGTTGTAGTTTTCAGTAAGGCAGGTATTCATAATAGATGTAATATAGTGAAAGAGAAGAGCAAACAAGATTATAGGTTTCCAGGCCGTAGGTGTTACGAACTTCCTGAAATAATTTGAGCGCCGAGTCAGATTGATTCATTATAAATTATTTAAATTAATCGCAGCGTGTTAAGAAAATCAAAACAAGATTTTTCTGAACGTTTCGCTGAGAAGGCGTTGGTACATGTGTGTCTACAAGATAAAGTGTTCCGAATGTGATGCATGCTATATAGGGGAGAGCAGTAGGCAGATGAAGGTCAGAGTGAATGAACATAGACTATGCACAAAACGTCCACCTAGAAATGAAGTAGAACTAAAAAGTCTAGAAAAAAGATCGGCTATAGCAATGCATGCTATAGAAAGCGGACATAAGATTGATTTCGACAATGTCGAAATTCTTGGAAGAGGATTTCATTCACATAAAGAAAGATTGACTTCTGAAGCCTTGCACATCTTAACCACATAGAATGCAGTAAATAGGAAAGATGGGATAGACTTATCACCTATTTGGCAAACTCTTATGAAGCCAGACAGATGAAAAAATCAATAAACACTCTATGAGCCTCCATGACCTTTTTAAAACATATAGGATCATGTTTATCATATATGAATTCACGTATTTTCCATGTGACAAATAACACACATACACACACACACACACACTCATACAAAACTAATCTGTACAAATCAACTATAGAAGAGTGAACACAACAACAACTTGACATTAGTCATTACAAATATATGTGATGACTGCTTACATATTTTCTATTGGTAAAAATGTCCATGGACAAATGACCTTCAAATAAACTGACTTTAATTTATGTTAAATTTTTTGACTATATATTTTGATGATTAATAAAAATCCAAATAAATCTGCTGAAGAAGCTGTGGCTTACACAGCGAAACGTTCAGAAAAATCTTGTTTTGATTTTCTTAACACGCTGGGATTAATTTAAATAATTTATAAAGAAGAGTCCCTTTCCTGATGAGTTCATTCATATAACTGTACAGTCATATATATATATATATATATATATGTGTCAAGTCAATCAGTGCTTTTATATGGTTCATCCAGAGTACTTCCAACTGGTTACAGACTGCAGGGACTTTCGTCACCAACTGCCTTTTCTCGATACTGAAGATCAGATGTTTGGCCAAAAAAGGATGAGCAAAGAAAGTAGCTCTGGAAAGCAGTAAACCAGCCAAGAATTTTGATCTAGAGCCCAACGAATATGTAGAAGCAATTGGCAGATACTAGATTAGACATACTCTAAGAACTTCAAGTAACATCACATACGAGAAACCCACAAATGGAATTCGAATGAGTAGACACATCGGAGGTTGACATTGACGAAGCAGACGTGATTAAGAGAAAATGAAAGTTCTTGTGGGTATTAGTTAGTAAAGCCAGTTGAAAGTTATAAAGGATCGAGTGGAATATACAGATATGTCCCTGAAGGTAATCGATACACAAAAATCGATACATGAGTAGTCATTATTACGCAAGTCAATATACATACATATATACAGAAAGTTGATCAATATTATTAGAAAGAAACGTACCAAAACCTTTAAGCATATTCCAGTATTTTTCATGTATTTCAATTGCTTGTCGAATAGCTTTACAGCCTCTGTAAAATTATTGATTCGTTTAAAAAAAGAAAGAAAGAAAGAAGGATTAGACAAAATAAATCATGTGAATGTCTATTGAGAAAAAAAACCGTTATGCATAGAGAAGCTTTACGCAAGACAACACTGAATTTTTTGGGGAGGGGAAGGAACCAACAACAAGATTTAGTTTGTGTGTGTGTGATTTTGTGTTTTGTTCTGTAGCAGCATAATCACATTCCAGTTAATTCTGATTTTCACTTATTGGAACTCTCCGTCATAATACGTATAAATCTACGCTGTTGTTCTATCTTGTAATTTGTCGCTAGTCAAGTCTTGTTTCCAAGAGAAATCTGAATTCCACCCCTTTGTCTAATTACTGCATAAATAGTTACTTTTTTTTCAACACTAAGTAATTCATCTACTTACATCATCTTTGAAATTATATTGCTTATACTTTCTGTCTATAACACTTGAAATCATTTAAATACTGGATGGTGACTAGCAGTGGAATCCAGGATGCGCATTTCGTCCCAGTTGGGACTCGTCATCTGGATGCACCAGAATTTCCCAGTGAGCGGTGATGTCTAGTGGATAACGCTTTGGTGTTTGAAACTATGGGCACTGGGTTTGAGCCTCGGTGGGAACATCATCACTCACTGGGAAATGCATGTACATCCGGGTGACGAGTCCCAAATAGGACGAAACGCGCGTTGTCCTGGATTCCACTGCTAGTCACCATCCATCAATTAAATTCTAATTAAATGCCCAGATATCTTCGAAGCATCTGCACAAGAAGCCGACATGTCAACCTGAGACCGAGCACTTCGGTCCAATCAATCGACGGGAAAATCTAAAATTCAATGAAACTTGAAATCATTGTAAAAAAAGTATGTTCATAGTTAGAAATTTTGTAACTTAACTTATAATTGACATTGCTTAGGATGTATGCAGCAGTTGAAGAGAATCCACGAAATAAAACGACCTCGTATTATCTTGTTTGCAAATATATTCGTTCTTTCTTTATTAAAAATTTAGACATATCTAGGTCATCTAACTTTTTTAAATATTCATTGTGTTCGAGTAAGGTATTAGGCCTTCAAGCTTGAGCTTTGACGTCTCAATAGCAGTGGTGTTAGTTTTACAGAGTGGATTTTCTAGCCTCACACTCCCTATCTTTCCTCTTTCCAAGGCTTACTACTAACTATGCGAGGTAAAGAAGTGTGTCTGTCACCCAGGAGTCGAGCCTTAAAATCCTCCGTGTATTCTACCATTGAGCTACTTGTCTCCTCTTAACACGCTAGAGAATATGCTAAGGGTTGAACATGGATTAGACCGATGCTTAGACCAATGTTCCACATCAGTCAACTCCATGAATTGAAGGCTAAGAGATACAGATCGAATAAGTGGATCGAAATGTTTATTATCAGGCATAGCTGGTAATCCTTATATTGCACCCTCGTATTATTTTTGTGCGATTTATCCTGTTGATGTCCATGTTTTACAAAGTTTGTTTCATATAAATCAATAAATAAAGATAATATTATACCATTATGGATAAGATTTTATTCTGATAAAGTCTCACAGTGTTCTACAGCAGTAATATTTACTGATGATCATGTTTCGACGACTCGACACCGCCGACGCACTCCTTTACCTCGCTAAGCCAGAAATAATGCTGGTGAAGAGGAAAGGTTGGGCATGAGGCTAGCAACCCCATCCCGTAAAATAAACACTGCTACAGAAACTTCAAGCCATTAGCTCGAAGCCCTATGTTCCACTGGGGAACGTGAAGGAAAAAAAATGTTTCGACGACAGCTTATTGTCACTCATAATCATATCAAGGTGTTCACACAACTCTCCAAATTTCATTTATTATATACATGAGTAACAAATCGATTAGACACACGAATGAATGTATATATGAGCAGCAATAAATTATGCTCAAGACGTGATCAATAAATATAAATATAATATAAATAATCGATATAAATATACTGCAAACACTGTGAGACTTAATCAAATAAATTTCCTCCATATTGGAATTATGCTCTACCACAGTTTATACTAGTTTAATTTATTCGTTTATTTCCCGTCAGTTGACTTTTATTGGACCAAACCGCTTGGTTCCCGCTGATAAGTAGCCCCCCTCCACTCCAGGGTATGGACGCTTCAACGATATCCAGATACTAGATATCAGTCCGTGATCAACTCGTAAAAACATAACTAACCCTTACAAACCAAACTATAGAAAATTAATCTGATGCTCGCTAGTGACTTGCTACAGGATGGATGGAGTTTCCTGGAGTTCTAGTGAGAAGTCGTGACCAGTGAGGTCCAATTAGATATCACGTGTGTGGATGGATGTCCCACAAGTGGTCGCGCTAAATCACGAATTGGTAGAAGTTAGAATTCATGGAGGCCATTGAACCGGGTCCCAGTGGCTGAATGGTATACGAGCTTGACTTGTAACCGGAAGGTCCTGGGTTCGAAGCCTTGTAGTGGGTGCGTACTGCCGATGATTCCCAAACTAGGATGAAACAGCTGGCTTCCAGTACTCCAGTGCTGGTTTTCAATGGTTCTCTAACTGATATCAGTCCGTGATCAACTCGTAAAAACATAACTAACCCTTACAAACCAAACTGTAGAAGATATCCAGACAAACATTAGGACTTAACAGCTTACTTTATTGGCTGACATGATCTACAAGTAATTGAAAGGACCCAGCATAAAATAGTATATCATCCCCTCTCACGAATCATGTGATTTATCTTGTGATGGAGTTACTATGTTAATGTATCATTTCTCATGCATATTGTGATTTAGTGTGTGTGTGTGAGATCAATTCATCGTCTTTTGTCTCTCTCAACTTGATCTTTGTCGGATCGCCAACCAATGTGAATAGCAAATTACAGCCAATAAGAACAATCCATTCTGAAAGTTGTGAACCGACTTTATTAGGGTAAAGAAAATGTATATAAATATCATGTTTTGTTTCCTAATTGATGTACAATACAATTTCTTACAATCACAGGCCAGCCAGCCTTTGTCTTTTGATATTTGCGTGGCTCAGTGAATCGGAAGGTACAATAATGGACAAATAGACGTGTTAGAGTATCAGTCGAGTTCATTATATCGTTATAGTTAGTAATTAACAGACGCAGAGATAACAAAGTAGCGACGGATTTATTCACTTCAATTCACTTATAACAGTAACTTCAACCAATTAGAAAAGTCAGCTAGTTAAATGAAGATAACCTCATCACTGGATGACGGTTTACACGAATTACTGATATAAGGATAAAATTTGGGCACTGTGGTAGAGTATAATTCCATTATGGATAAAATTTTATTTTGATAAAGTCACACAGTGTTGTTATACAATGATATTTACCGATGATAACGTTTCGAGCACAATTTATACACTGCTCATAATCATATCAAGGTACTCACATAACTTTCTTGCTTCGTTTATATACATGAATAAAAACTGATTAGACACACAGAGTCAAAATTCTAAAGAGTAATTTGGGTAGGTGGAGAGAGAGATTGATTGCTGAATCCTTGTTCATCGAATCTACACCCAGCACAACACATGCAATAGAAGTGACTCAACGCAAATACCAGAGCTATGTATGGATGATATTATTATCAGTCAAATCAGAGGATAATAAATAATGTTAAAATGCATTCAATTCACATACATTATAACATTCTAACAAGTTACTTACTTTTACTGTAAAAGCATCTTATTTCCTGTCTTATTATTATTGTTTCCTTTAATTCCTACAGGAACATAGGGCTTCAGCCGTGCGTCTCCGTTGCGTTCGGTTCTCTGCTAGAATCTTCACCTGGCTCCAAGTTTGCCCACACGCTTTCATCTCCTCTTCACATGACCTCCTCCAAGTCACCCACCCTCACACTGACGACCAACTCGCCGCTTCCCATTCAGTCAGGTTTCACTCGAGCAATGGCTTGTCTAGTGATGTCACTTCATGCATTGTTTCCTCAGAGTGTGGCCAGCCAATCCATCTCCATTTCTTCCTGCATATTTGTTTCACAATCGGTTCCTGCTGTGTTGGTTCGCTCATTGCCAGAGATTCCTGTTGCTGATCTTTTCTGGCCGGCCATCTGATCTTGAGCGATGTATTGAGCGAATACAAATGTTAATGAAGGTCTGTAGTTTGTTTGAGATGCTCTTTTTGACGCGCAGTGCAAGTCTCTGATCCGTATAGTAGCACTGACTTCACATTGGAGTTAAAAATCCGGATCTTTGTTTTCTATAGTTTGATTTTTAAGGGTTAGTTGTGTTTTACGAGTTGATCACGGATTGATATTAGTTAGAGAAACATTGAAAACCAGGGAGTACTGGACAGCTGCTGTTTCATCCTAGTTTAGGAATCATCGGCAGTGCTGTTGACCTCCACACAGACTTGAGAGTAAAGAAAGCTTGTCTTGCTTTTCCGATTCTTGCTTTCCCATCTGATTGTATTTTATTAATAACACTAATATTATCTCCGAATGTACTTTATCTTCCATTCTGTTTCCCGCAAGTTTTATGGTGATTTTAATGAAATATCTAATCAATTTTTACTCATGCATATAAATGAAGCAAGAAAGTTATGTGAGTACCTTGATATGATTATGAGCAGTATATAAATTGCGCTTGAAACGTTGTCATCAGTAAATATTACTTACTGTATAATAGCACTGTGACACTATCAGAATAAAATTTTTTTATCTATAATGGGATTACACGAATGTTTAAGTACCTACTCAGAGAGATTTGATGGCTGAATTAAGCTACCTCTTTGAAATCAATAATATGAAATTGAAATATCAAACACACACACACACATGGAGTACAACTAACTGTTGACATATAGATGAAATGAATCAACATCATTGTTAGAGATAAAAGTTGGACATACTTTTCAGAAGCTGATAGATTAGCTGCTAAACGTGGACAACTATCTCCGAGTAGAACAGAGACACAATGACAAAGTGATTCAGCTGTACCCGATAATTGATATCCACCTTCTAGGGCAATAATCACACCACCAGAATATGAAGCTGATTTCTCTTGATGTATACGTTGACGTGTTTGTCTAACTGCATTGGTTGAAGGTGTTGTAATACTACTACTACTAGTAGTAGCAGTAGTAGCAGTTTGACTTTCTTTTTGTTGATTTAATGTATACGCCGATGGGTTTAAATGGGCAACTGTCATCAGCAAGTGAGTAAGATGACCGAAGCATTCTGGAGACACGCCTAATCCACCCTATAGAAAGAAGAGGAAAAAGAAAAGGGCGTGGTATCAGATGACGATTGATAGAGAAAGAAGATTACATCTAGGTTAGAAATTGTAATGAAAATAAGGTGTGATATAATACTATAAATGCGTATACTTATATTCCACCCATTTCATTCGTCATAGAAAAATTCTCTATACCAGTGAGAATAAAGTTTCAAGGTAAAAAGTCATCACTACTACTGGCTAAATTATAGAAAATTTATTCAAAAATTTCAGCGTTAACTTTATACTACTTATAAGTAGGAGAGAGAGCAGAAAATAGAATAAAAATATATCCAATGGCTGTGACTGACTGGCTGGTTTCAACAGAAGCCTCAGCACAGCACAGGTGTGCAGCAGTTCCACCTGCCACTCTCCCTCCATGCATCACACAAAACAAGAGAAGAGATTCAAAAGACAGATAGTAAACAGAAAAATAAGGTAAAAAGAATAGTAATATGGAAGAAGAACAGAATTCTATTCGATATTAAAAATCACAAAGAGTGAATGCCTCTGCGCCAGCAATCATTGAGAACGATTTCGAGCCATATCACAAATTTTCTCCATCTTTCATTGGTTTTTACCATGCAAAGGACCCAAACAAGACAGCTAAGCAGTCTACATCTCCCTATGTGACTGGCTGGCTGGGTAAAACTAACCAATATGGATTTGATTGACTGATGAAGCTGTTTTGGTTTCGCCACCACTAACTCACTCTTTTCCAACCTGATCCATCCTATGTCAGTTAACACTGTCCGTTGTCGAGGAAGGCAGTGCCAAATGAAAATGTTGTGTTATTCACTAGTTATGCTATGCATAATTATTGACAAAATAGATACCATAAATGTGGTAGAATGGAAATGCAGTCATTGTGTTTAAATGAAGCTTCTTACAACGGAGATGGATCAATTATACGCATGTGAGAAACTGTCGGAGGATGGGGGAAGATGTGATATCAAACTTTGATGGAGATTGACTGTTTTCTGCAGCAGACGTAAGAGAATAGGATAATGTCCTTGCATAGTTCAGAACAGTCAAAGAAGCAGTTAGGATTTTTAAGTTTTGGGGATTCAACAGATTTCAAATGACATCAAGAAACGGATTTCGATTGCAAAACCCCTAAGAACCAGAGAGTACAGGTGACGGCTGTTCAGTAGTATGCACCCATGACCCCACTGGTAATACACCTCAGGACCTTCAGTTTTTGTCAAACACTAGAGTATAAACAATTCACGCATTTATTGCAAAATACACTTGTATATCTTAACGAAAAAAGTAAAATAAAACTACTTCATATGTGAAAGATTAACTTACTAGTCTATCACCACGAACAGCATCAAAGCCTGCAGAGACTAAAATCAACTGTGGTCTAAATTCATACAGTATTGGAATGATGATATTATTAAAGACAATAATATATTCCCCGTCTTTAACATGTCTCTAAATGATGAAAAAATAGAAATAAAATAAATGAAAAATAAACGATCAGAAATATAAATTTTTTTCAAATCAAAAATTACTGTAATATGAAGAGAAGAAAAAGACTGTAAGTTCAAGTATTGGTTTGTAAGGGGATTTGATTGGTTGATTGATTGATTACAGGATTTCATCATGAGCTGACATCGGTTAGAGAACCATTGAAAAACCAGTACTGGAGCACTGGACAGCCAGCTGTCTTGTCAACCTAGTTTGGGACACTTAGGGCGGTAAGCACCCACCGCCAAGGTTCGAAATCAGGACTTTCTTGGTTACCAGGTGGGCTCGTAGACCATTAGGCCAAAGAGGCCCGATCCAATGGACCATGAATTCCAAATTCGGCGAATTCATGATGTGGCGTGACCATTAGCGAATATCATCGGCGAGTGTTTGTCCTCACACCCAACCTGCTGTACTCCACTGGTCACGACGACTTCCCACTTGAACCCCAGGTAACTACCTACCTGAATAGGGCCAGTCACTTGTGAGCATCTCATTGATATTCAAGTATTGATTTGTAGGGGGATTTGATTGATTAGTTACAGGATTTTATCATGAGCTGACATCGGTTAGAGAACCATTGGAAAACCAGCTGCGAGTACTGGACAGCCAGCTGTTTCCTCAGTCTTAGTTTGGGACTATTGAGTAGTACGAACCCACCGCCAGGGTTCGAATGCAGGACCTTCTGGTTACAAGGCAAGCTCGTAGACCATTAAGTGTGAGTGTTGTGGGGATATCTATCTAAACAACAAATTTGTACAGTTTGTGTTAATTGGTAAAAAGGTGGACACATTGTACATAAGTTTTATCTAGTCCACTTCTTTGGTGTTCAAATGGATACATAGTCGGACTGTCCGTCATTTTGTCTTCTCACTGGTTCCCCTACTGTCCTCTAACTATCTACTAATACTCGTGTTATATTCTTTGGAATTTTCAGGGGCATCCTCATTCTTGTCCGAAGACTATTTCTACAACTGGTAAACAAGTTCTACCAGTGGACCTGACCATAGCAGTGAAATGGATCTGTGGATTATATTATTCATTTGTAGCAGTGGAATGTAATAACTACATTTCCAAGTCACCATTACTTTTTATAACTCATTATCTGTATTCCTAATAATAACACTGACTGAATATTTTTTCATTAACTCGAATTTTGATTCTGACAGAAACATCCTAATAACGTGATGCTTATTATCTCCGTTTTTTAGAATTTTTAATATATTTGTGCGTTGAAGTTTCTGTAGCAATTTGGTTAAGTTTTGGGGGTGGAGTTGCTAGCACCACGCCCCAACCCTCCCTCTTTATCCGGGCTTGGGACCGGCTAGAAAACTAGCGAGCTAGTAATCTAGGCGAGGAGTCAGACAAGGGTGCTTATTATCACCAATGATATTCCTAATTGTGGTGGACTGGATTATGCGTCAGACAGTGGGAAACGAGAAGACAGGGATATCCTGGACCGACGTGAAGAACCTAGAAGACCTGGATAATGCGCGTGGATGATTTATGTTTGATGTCACACAAAATCGAAGACTTACAAGCGAAAACCGACAAACTGGTCGAAGAAGCAGCAAAGACAGGACTCCAGGTGAACATAGACAAGACGAAGGTTATGAAAATAACCAACCAACAACAGCAACACAGCAACATCCAGCACCAATCACCACCAACCAGAGGGATTTGAAAGAAGTTACTTCATTCACTTATCTAGGGAGCATTGTCTCAACTATAGGAGGAATGGACGAGAATGTCAAATCGAGAATCGGGAAGGCGAGAAACACATTCATCAACCTGAAACCAATCTGGAAATCTTCGTCACTCACCATCAACAACAAAATGATTTGGATTTTCAATACAAACGTCAAGTCAGTTTCTCTATACGGATCAGAAACTTGGCGGGTCACAAAGAACATTTCCAACAGGTTGCAGACCTTTATCAACAGCTGTCTTCGCTCTATACTGAAGATCAAATGGCCGGAAAGAATCACCAACAAGGAACTCTGGGAATAAACAAAACAAGAACCAATCGCTCAACAAATATGCAGGAGAAAGTGGAGATGGATTGGACACTCGCTGAGGAGGCCGTTGGGTGACATCGCGCGTCAGGCCAGTGCTCGAGTGGAACCCGAAAGGGAGGCGGCGAGTGGGACGTCCAAGAGTGACATGGAGGAGATCGTGTGAAGAGGAACTGAAACAGTATGGACTAACATGGACGCAAGTGGAAAGTACAGCAGAAGAGAGAAGCAAGTGGAGACGTGCAGTGAAGCCCTATGTTCCACTAGGAACCCAAGGGAACACTAATAATGATAATAATAATATTATCTCCGTTGAAGTAATCCTAATACTTCACATACTGACATATAAGTGACATGTAACACTTTTGGTCACACAAAACATGTGTCATACGATGCATAAGAAACTATTGTTCATATTTCAAAATGCTATACGACGTTACTACAGGATATGTAAATTCCGAATTGATACAAACTGGATCCTTTTTCAGGCCTTCCGGAGGAATTTTGTCATGGTTCTGTTACCTTCCTACCTTTCACTAGTTTTATGGTATTCAAGATTTCTTTTTTTATCGGAGGATTGGTATTCACTGACAGTATGTTGGTGGTATTTCTAGACGAGTGACAGGTGGTGGTAGTCCGTCCAGAAGTTGTAAGTTTCTCCTTGTTGATAATTACGTTACACTATCCTTTCATTGGTTTCGTTGGTGTTGATCTCTTCTTGGATAATCACCTGGTTACCTTGTATAATGTGGTCTATGGTCCCTCTCACCTCATTTATTTCACTAAGAGCCTCCCAATCCATGATGAGTTAGTTCTCTTCCTGTGTTGGCTGTTCCCATTTTAGAATTCATATTAGCCAATAGGATTTTGATATCGCCATATGGAATATTGTCCATTATTATTATTTGCAACTGTCCGTAGAATTCTTCCTTCTTTTCCTGTTCCGAGTTGTTTGTAGTTGCGCAGCAATTGGATAATAATAGCGTTGATGATATCATATCAGTGTAGATTTGTGTAAGTAATTTGGACTACACCTGTAAACATTGTATGACTATTTGGTGGATGGTGACTAGCAGTGGTGGAATCCAGGATAACGCGCATTTCGTCCCATTTAGGGCTCATCAGCTAGCGGATGCACTTGCATCCCCCAGAGAGTGAGAGTGGTATTCCCACTAAACCCGATACCGATCGTTTCAAACGCCAAAGCGTTATCCACTAGACCGTTTGGGCCACGAGAACTAGGCACTTCTTGTACAACGAATATGATTTATTATTTATTTCAATTGGGACTTTCCCGCTAATTGTGATTGGACTAAAGTGTTCGGCCTCAAGTTGCCATGTCGACTCCTTGAGCAGATGCTTCAACGATGTCTAATCATTTAACTCAAAGTAAATTGGTCGGTGGTTCAAGTTAAATAATCAGACATCGTTGAAACATCTGCACAAGGAGTCGACATGGCAACCTGAAGCTAAACACTTCGATCCAATCACAATTAACGGGAAAATTCAAATTAATATAAATAATAACTGTATGACTATATCGTTTGGTGTTATGACTACTTCATTCATAATAATAAGAACAACAATAATAAAATAAGTTACAGTTGAAAAAAACAGTTCACACAAACAAACCCCATTCCATGCCACATGTACTGTACGACCTAAACCTTCATCTAGACCACAAAATTGAGCTGAACTAAAGTCGGTATTTGGGAAAAATCGACCATTATCAAAACGATGCACTGAAATGTATAAAATGCTAAAGAAGAAAAAACGAAAGAAAAGAAAGAAAGATGGATAGAGAAAGGAAGGATAAGAACTATAAAAGAATATTTTACACATAAAAACGATGAGTTTATAATGATTTGATTCAGTTTACGACAGAACAATTAAGAAAAGAATATGAAGCATTGGAATGTTATTTTGTTCTAATATAGTGAACATTCGTAGCCCAGTGAGAGATAGATACAGAAGCTGACACACATTATTATTATATTTATTATTGTTTCCTTTAATTCCTAGAGGAACATAGGGCTTCAGCCGCACGTCTCCATTGCGTACGGTTCTCTGCCAACGTTTTCATGCTTTCATCTCCTCTTCGCATCACCTCCTCCTCTTCTATGTCACCCTCTCAATGACGACCAACTAACTCGCCGCTTCCCATTCGAGTTCCACTCGAGCTATGGCCTGGAGTGGCGTGTGATGGATGTCACTCACTTGATGACAGTTTGTTTTCTCAGAGTATGGCTAATCCACCTAACTCCATTTCTTCCTGAACATTCGTAGCCCAGCGAGAGATAGATGCAGAAGCCGATACACGTACACATTATTTTTATTGATAATAGCAAGTAATCACTAGCGAATGACTTGTCAGCTTCGATTTTGACTATACTCACCCTTCAAGAAATTAAATCGACAGGGCTTTTTGCGCTGTTGAAGTGAAGTCTAGCGTATATGCTATCATCTGGGTTATCTAGAAGGTATCTTTCTCATATCAGACTCAGTGGAGCGATCATATCACGTAATCACTAAGGCACGATTCGGACTTGGAACCTACTGGGCTGAGGATTGAGTGCTAAAGCCAATAAACCAAATAAATCTTCATTGCATATTTCCAAACTACACGTCTTATTCTCTACCTGACCGATGGTGATTCCCCAATCGAAAGATGAAGTACCTAGACTAGCCACTTCGAATTGTATCTACCAATTCAACTAACTGCGCTTGTGCAGCGAGTTATATTGGCCGTTGATCTAGCGACTTGATTTTTCGCGCTCGGGAAAGTCTACCAGTACAGCTAAGTAAGGGTGAAGTAAAAACCATCAACAGTTCGATATTAGACCACATGGTCTAAAGCGGCCACAAAGCCAGCATTGAAGAATCCTTCTCGATCATCTATTATTATTATCTATCGGGTGCCAAATAAATTGCCAAAAGCATCCAGGTACCGAGTTCTCCAAACAGCAGAGGCTATCGTGATTCTCCTGAAACAACCAGTGCTTTGTGTGCAAAAGAAGCAAGTCCAGAAACTACTACTGCCCTGGCCGGCGTTCAGTGGAGATTATAAATTCATGAATTTGTATTATTATTTTTCCTAATTTCTCTGATATTCAGCGTGTATTGTTATGTTGATGCTATGGGACTGTAATCCATTGATATTGATATTACTGATTCGATATTATTTAAACAACATTAATGTTGTTAATAACACTAATTCATTCACTATTATGGTTGGGTATATAGCCGTAGAACGTGATGAATAAGGTGTTATCGAAAATGTGAATATTCTTTGTTCAGTAACCATTCTTTTGAAAAAAAATCAATAAATTAATTGAATAAAGTAGAGAAGGGAAATTTATAATGATACTACAATGATGACTTTACTTTGGATCATCTTCGAAAATCTTCGCTGTACCATTACCATGATGAACATCCCAATCAATAATTGCAATTCTAGAATTGAACAGAAAGAAAGAATGACAGACACAAAAAAAAGGAACAATGAATCTATCTGTCAGCTTTTTTCACATATTAAATAAGTTCAACATGTGGAATTACACATTCTACCACAGTGACCGAGTTCTACACTTTCATATATATATATCTGTCAGTCTGTCTATCATCAGTGTCATCGTGATATACTGAATGGTATATGATTAAGGTAAGAAGTTGTTAACAAACAGAAGGGGCAAGTATTTCACACTTCAATCAAACTATGTCAATCAAAACTACTTTTAATCAGTCATATTCTTTTAATAAAGTGGTTCTGCGTAAGTTAGATTTACTTGATGTCAGGTGGATGCAGACAATCACAGAAGATATCAAGACACCTAGGTTTCGTAGGTGTGCGCACTCATCAGCATAGAGTAGCTATAACATTTAAAGGAACTAATGTCTTCTTTGATATTCAAACTCGTATCATCCAGTGCTACAATTAGAGACAATAACACTGACTTCCTGTCGGACTGTAATGCATACATGGGGTGAGCAATAAAAAGTAACCAATGTCTAATGTGTTAGTGTGTTTAACTGAATTCTATCAGTCAAGTTTGCAAACTTGACATTGACTACTTGGTTACTGACGCTTAAGCGTTTGAAGTGATGGGTGCTGATTTCGAGTCACAATGGGAATACACCACTGCTCCCTGGATTGAAGGGGCCTGGTAAATCTAGCTGACGAGTTCCAAAATGGGATGAAACGTACGTTTGGGCTTCACCTGAAAATGTGGCGGGTGCTACTGATAAGTCATTCTATATTAGTTTGTTTATTAGATATATCACAGTGAAGAAATGTGGTGAGAGCAAGCTGCTAGCCAATTGGTAGACATTGATCTACGCTGATTGGTGGAAATTAATCTAGGCTGATTCAACAACCGATCACAGCAGACCTAGACGTGGACAAATATGATTCGCAGACAAGTGGCTCGCAATTCCGAGAAATATCGAAAACGAGAAAGCAGAAGACTGCGTTTGTTTGCAAACAACCAATCAGAAGACCGCCTTCTTTCTGCGGGCAGAGCCTTATTAATGTACGTAAAATACATATAAATACCTGTTGGTTTTCGTAATAAAAATGATCTGTTGCCTGGCCCTTGTCTTCTGTTGTTACAGAAACAGTATTATTTACTGGATGACGTTTCGAACAAAATTTATTGTACA
>OX235273.1:1185498-1725107 GCA_944472155.2 Trichobilharzia szidati
CTTCTTAATTGTAGTGGTAGGCTCTACATGTCACCAAGCCTACGGGGATGAGACGTACACACGACTCTCAGGTATCACTCTGGAAAATACGCTCAGGAAATATAGTCGTGTTTACAAACAGTATGAAAAAAGAGGTTTCTAAAATCAGAAACTTACCAACTTTGCAATTTTAAATGACTTATATCAGGGAATGGGATAATACTCGACACTGGATATAAATGTAATGATTTCCATCGAAAACTTAGCGTAGATACACAATTCGATATTGTCTGTAGAACACTGTTAGAACATTTGTGTAGAAGAAAACGAAAAGAGAAACAGTTAAATGATGCGTAATACATATTAAACGTTGAAATATTTTTTCTCATGTTCATATTAGACAAAGGGAGTATACATCTGAAAATAAAGATATTATAAGTTTTAATTGTTAACAAGAATCAGAAGTGATTTAGGCAGGCGTCACCAATTATAAATCCTTTGAATTTGAGATAAGTTACAGGAGAGGCATTTCGTCCTAGTTTGAGACTCTTAGGCAGTATACACCCCACTGGGGTTCGAAATCATGACCTTCCGGTTACAAGGCGAGATCGCAGACCATCCAGCTATCGGGAGTAGCATCAACCTTACTCTCTAGGTGTTTATCGATGAGGGAGGTTGAGCATCCATTCTTAATTAGACTATTTCTAAAGGATTCCAATTTCTCCTACTCAATGTATCTTCCATACACATGCTAGACATTCACCTCGCAAGAGAGACGATGACAATTCCATTTTATGGTTATTGGGAAAAACCTATAAACTTTTATTAGCTGTCCATTGCATTTTGACTCGTGAAAAAATTGATCTTTGTAGCGAGATTCATTTGTTTCTCTTGACAGCTGAACAGGTGAAGCTAAACTTTAATTACCAAAATGTAGCAACGGACAGGTGACCTTGAATGCAACCAATCATATAATAAAGGCGACTTTTACCCAATCTTTCCTTAACCTCACTCTAAAGTGAAAATATCCCTAAAGTTACCTTAACCCTAACTCGAATCAACCCTAATATCACCCTTATTACGTTAACCTAACCCTAACCTGAAACTTACCACCGGATATCCCGTTTAAATACCAAAACACTTCATTAGGCATATTTTACTGGCCAGGTTTCACTAACTAGCTTACTGAGCGTTTCAATTTGATTGGTGCAGTCAAACTCCATTGGGTACTTACTTACTTACTAGTGGGTTAAAGTTTAACTTGGCCTCTGAACATGTCAGAAAGAATAATTTACCTTGATTAGTCGGTTGTTTTCAATTAGATATATAAGGCAGAAAATGGTATATGCATCATTTCTTTCCACTCACACGTTAATATTAACTGAATGACGAGTAAAAAATAAAATGTGGTACTTGTTTCCTAAAAATGCGTTAGATATGATATCTAACAATGTTTTGTTCTTCGTCTAATTATTATCTAACATAAAACATCAGTATAACATCGGTGAGTTCTATTGTGCGTAAAATTAATTTTGATAAGGCCTCAAAGTGTTATACAGTAATATTTACGGATGATGCTTAGAGCACAATTTATTGACGCTCATAATCATATCAAATTCCTTTGCTGTAATTTTAAAATATATATTACTTGCAAATATTAAGTAGTACGAATATTAATGCAAAATTGTATAAGATAATTTCATCGAAGATGCGAACATCAAAACAAATGACAATCAAGCAACAATTCACAGAGAGCACCGTAGTGACAAGCTACCGAAAATGGAAGCCACACTGCAATGGTGATTGAAAGAATCCAGTCTGCACCAAAGAAACGGCTAGAAGAGTGACATTAGTTATTGGCGCACATGTATTCACTATTTGTCATTTGTCATATCCAGTAAAACGTAATTGTTCTTCCGTATTATTATTCTTTTTCCCTCACTCACACTTGTGTGATTTTCTGAAGGTTAAACCTTAAGATTATCCCCTGAACACAACGTCATATATATATGTAAAAATTATCAAATCAATAGTACAGTAGTAATGAGTCGCGTGTAATCAAAAATGTTATAATTATTATCATTATTATTGTTTCCTTTAATTTCTAGAGGGACATAGTGCTTCAGCCGTGCGTCTCCATTGCCTTCGGTTCTCTGCTACAGTCTTCACCTGCCTCCAAGTCTGCCCACACGCTTTCAACTCCTCTTCACATGACCTCCTCCAAGTCACCTTTGCATTGACGACCAACTCGCCGCTTCCCTTTCGGGTTCCAATCGAGCGATGGCTTGTCTAGTGATGTCATTTGATGGTTTCCTCAGAGTATCGCCATTCCAATCCATCTCCATTTCCTTCTGCATATTTGTTTCACAATCGGTTCCTGCTGAGTTGGTTCTCTCATTGCCAGAGATCTCTGTTGCTTATCTTTTCTGGCCAGCCATCTGATTTTGAGTGAAGTGATGAGCGAAGACAGCTTTTGATGAGGATCTGTAGTTTGTTTGAGATGCTCTTTATGACGCACAGTGCAAGTCTCTGATCCATCCGTATAGTAACACTGACTGACTTCACATTGGAGTTGAAAATCCGGATCTTATTTTTGATGCTGAGTGCTGTTGACCTCCACACTGACTTGAGAGTAGTGAAGGCTTGTCTTGCTTTTCCGATTCTTGCTGTGATATCCTCGTCAGTTCCGTGAGCCTGTAGTTGAAACGATGCTTCACAGGTAGGTAAAGGTTGTTTCTTTCAGGTTCCTCCTATTTATGCTGATTGTTGTCTGTTGTTGTCGTTATTGTTGGTGGTGTTGCCCAGGAATTTTCATCACCTCTGTTTTCTCTATGTTCACCTGAAGTCCTATCTTCTCTGGATGCTTCTTCTGACAACTTGTTGCTTTTCACTTGCATATCTTTCAGTTTGTGGGAAATCAGACATATATCATCGGCGAAGTCCAGATCCTCCAAGTCTCTTTTTGTGTAAGTCCATTTTATGCCTGTTTCCTCATTGCCTGCTGTTTGTCGCATTATCCAGTCTACTGCAATCAGGAAAATCATTGGCGATAGTAGGCAGCCAGCTTGTCTTACTCCTGTCCTCAATTCGAAGGGTTCCGTAAGTTTCCCGTTGTGGATATTATCATGTTTAGAAATTGGCGCAAAATGTAACTTATACTACTTATTATTAGCAAGTAGAATGAAATTTTGCTCAAAAAAGAAATAAGGGTTAACCATGTACGAACAGCGTGAAATCCATCTTCACTCCCAACTGGTCACGACTTTTCACTAGAACACCAGGAAACTCTGTCCTGTAACAAGTCACTAGCAGCGAGCATCAGATAAATTTTCAAGAGTTGATTTGTAAGGATTAGGTTTCTTTTTTTGGAGTTTAACCACCGATTGGGGTATCAGTTAGAGAACCATTGAAAACCAGGATCCCAGTGGCTGAGTGGTATACGGGCTCGAAACTCAGTGGGTGCGTACTGCTGGTGATTCCCAATCTAAGATGAAACAGCTATCCAGTGTACCCAGCTGGTTTTCAATGGTATCAAACAGACCTAATCCTTACAAATTAACTCAAGTTCGGACAATCAAAAATTCTCTCTGGATCGTTTAACATTCGTGAATATGATCGGGTAAACAGACAAAAATGAGATGAGGAGAGAAAAAAACGTGAATAATCTAACCTTGGATTAATTGGTTTCATTGGTTCTAAAGATGGCATCGGATCACCAAGTAAAGCGGATAAAGTATGACCAACTGATTCACCTAATGAATCCAAATAATAACCACCCTAAAGATTGTGAAAAGAGAAATGAAGAAGAAAAAAACGATACGGATACAGACTGCGACGATAAAGAATTGAATAATGTACAGTTTTAAATTAGAAGTTATTAGATATGCCCATTATTATTATTATTTATTGTTATTGTTCCCTTGGGTTCCTAGTGGAACATAGGGCTTCAACTGCACGCCTCCACTTGCTTCTGTCTTTTGCTGTACTTTTCACTTGCATCCATGTTAGTCCATACTGTTTCAACTCTTCTTCACACCTCGCCTAGATTACTAGGTCACTAGTTTTCTAGTCAGTCCCAAGCCCGGACAAAGAGGGAAGGTTGGGGTGTGGTGCTAGCAACTCCACCCCGAAAACTTAACCAAATTGCTACAAAAACTTCAACGCACAAATATATTAAAAATTCTAAAAAAAAGACATGCCCATTAGAAATTTCAAAAGACAGGATAGTGAACACTAGTCATTCCATATATTATTACCACTTACAACTGCCTCAAAAGTTAGTAATATGAGGGCATAGAAAGGTGGATTAGCAACTGAAGGATTCGTTTTAATTTCAGGAGATTTTGTGTCACATAACTTACAGAATCATTGAACACCGAGACAGGCATTGGAGAGCTGTTTTATCCTAGATTGTGACTCTTCATCACCAATCCTCACCTTCACGGAAAACCAAGTTCTTTGGTTTACGAAGTAAAATTCATTGAACATATTTAGTCATTGATTTAGAACCAAATGACCTGTGAAGAGTCCTGAACTAAGACGAAAAAGAAGTCCAGAGCGCCCTGGTCTACAATGTTTCTCTGTCTAATGTTGCTTTGAGGTGAAGCCTACCCTGGAGCTAAAACATATCCGAACAACAACGTGAGACAGCACAAGTTCTCACCTTACTGGATAGGGGAACTTGGAAGACGAGGTCAACGGAAAAGGATGCGATAAGGGAAGGAAAATATTTGAAGTTTCTTTCAAATGAATATATGTTCTTCATTGCAATTAATTTTGAATAGTGTTGCAGAGATTCTTCAACGACGTTGACAGCTTCTTAAGACCTTAACTTACATAACCAAGTGGCGTAAATCACCATAAATGATGTAGGTCAACAGGGAAAGTCTTCATATCCTCAGAAATATGTGATAAACGTGACAGAACACCAAATATGGATACAAAATTCCATACAGTTAAGAAGACCTTCTTCTTTAAAGCAAGTAGAACGTGTTGCGAAAATTTTACGCATTGAGGTTATGTTTAGTTCTGAGTTCATTCAAATAAATAACAATGTATAAATCCAATAGAAAGTTGTCCGAAAAAGAACATTTTCATGTAAGCTTACGATTAAGTCGACTAGTTGATGTATTTCTCTATTTATGTGCAGATGTGGCTTATTGGGTTCTTGACAAAACATCTAGACGCACTTACCACGAATGAGACGAGCTAGATGAATATCCTTGGACATGGTGGTCACATTTTTGACATGAATACCACACAATTTGGTATCCTGAAGTCATGGGAGATTTTACGAATGAGACGTTAGAAGGGCAATTTGCTGATCAAAATTTCAGTGCTCTTCCGGTAACTATGGATTTCGTCAAGAGCAAAAGTTCCTGGCTTGTATCCGAGTAGTTCCTTAACGTCACACCAGTAGCTGGTGCGGTTCTATGGGAAGCCCTAGTGGCCGGATGCTTTCTTGGGCCATGGCCATAGTGAAACACCAGCAGACGATGACTTCCAGGGGCGATATGTCGTGGGGTTGAATCACACTCAACGTAGGTAGTAGTATCACCGACCCTTATATACATAATTGTGTGATTAACTACTTGGTACACAGAAAATTTATTCGGAGTAGATCAGTTCCTCCAAAAAACAAAACAAGGAGTTCTTCGGTGTACAGAATTTACTAAGCATGAGATTCCTTGATGTATACAGTTATAATAAATATTTGAGAAATGAATAAGACATAACATGAATAAAAAAAAATAATAAACAACAATAAAAAGTGAATAGCTTACTTCTAAACCGACAATAACTTTTCCTTCAGCAAGAGCCATCAACTTATGCGTTAAATGAGCATATAAAGAAGGGCTAAGATTCAATTCACCCTAAAGTGGAAAATTATAAAATTGAAGAAACCTAAATCAACCAATCAATCAATAAATTAATTAATTAACTCAACACTTTTCAGTACAAATGAATCTGTCTGTCTGTCTGTTTTCGACATAGAACTTTGCACATATATGCAGCAGTTCAAGTCGCCACACTCCCTCCTTGTAGCACACAAAGCAAGAGAAGAAAGTAGGAGAAATGCATAATAAAGACAGTAAACAGAGGTGTGAGACAAAGGAATAGTAATAACGAAGAACAAAACAGTTTCATTGGAAATCATAAGTCACAAGGAGTGGATGCATCTGCGCCACTGAGAACGATTTTGAGCCATGTCACCAATTGTTTCCAACCATTGGTTTTTACCGTCCCGAGGACCCCAACGAGTCAGGAAGTCTACACCTTCTTACGTGGCCTAGACTAACTGTTACAGATTTGATTGACTGATGCCATGTTTTCGTTTGACCACCGCTAGCTCTTTTCCAGCCTGGCCCTATATCAGCTAACATTCCCCGTTGTCGAGGAAGGCGATGACTAGGCACACGTAACACATGTCCTGACCATCTCAGTCGATGAATACATATTTGTAATGATGAATATGTGGAAAAGTAACCGATGATACACGCGTCATACACCTGACTGATTGACTCACTGGTTTCAACACAGAACTTTGCATAGATGTCCACCAGTTCGTGTTGCCACACTCACTCCATGTAGCACACAAAGCAAGAGAAGAGAGTAAAGAAAGGTTCAACAAAAGAGAGGTAATAAACACAAGTGTGAGTGAGGGGAAAAGAATAGTAATATGGAAGAACAATAGAATTTTATTGGACGACATGACAAATGATAAAGAGTGAATGCATCTGCACCAGCCATCACTGAGAACGAGTTTAAGACATACCACCACCAATTGCCTCTGACTCATAGCATTCATTCAGGAAGTCTACATCTCCCTACTTGGCTGGCTTAAACTAACTGTTATGGATTTGATTAACTGATGAAGCCATGTCTTTGATTTGCACACCACTGGCTCTTTTCCAGCCTGATCCCATGTCAGTTAACATTGCCCATCGAGGAAGGCGATGGGTAATCTTAGCCATACACGATTCGTTTTGTTCACTAATACAAGTGAAGAAGACACATCAATCACAGGTATGGTCATCAGTAGAATTTTATCGGCTTTAGTAGAGGGACAAGGAAAGCTTTACACCAACTGAGAAAATACACCAATATCAATTCAAGGAAACTACTTCGATGCAGATTCTATCCCAATGTCCAACAAGAGCGATAAAAAAGACTTCCTACGCTTACACATATGTTGCTATCCTCCTGCAGATCATGCATTAATTATAATTGTTAGATTTCGTCACGAACCATCAACATCAGTTAGAGAGATCATTGAAAAGTAGTAGTGAGCACTGGATAGGTGTTTCGTCCACCACCGAGGACCGAAAAGCTGAAATTAAACAAATTCAAATCCTCACAAATCCTATAGTCTGAATACCAATCTCCAGTTTATTGATGGCTGCTGGACTGATTGATGTCTTGAAGCTGTGGTGAGACGTATTGACCACTGAGGTCTACCAGATCAAGGTGAAGTACATGCGCTCACCGAAGGCATTGATTGACTGAGGGTCAGAATTCATCGGTCATTGAATTCCACCTCAGAAGTGGCTAAAATAATGAACGAGTTTCATCTCGTAACCTGGAGATCCCAGGTTCCATCCCTGGATGTGCATCGCTGAGGAGTTCCAAGACAGGACGAAACAGCTGACTGTCTAGTGCTCCTTACTAGTTTTTAAATGATCTTTCTGACTAATTTTGGTTCGTGAAGGAAGTCTGACAATGGAAATTAGGTTATATAAACACAAAGTATCACTCAAAAGCAATCCTTTATGATGATGGAGGAGTGAGGGGGGGTGGCAGTTTCTTTGGATACAATGAAACCAATGGGACTGATAGTCATTCATCTTATTGTATATGAATTAATTGAGTCACACTTACCAGGGGACAACCAAATGCAGAATCATATCCAGCAGAAATAAGCACTAATTCAGGATCGAACTGGGAGAAAAAAATAAGAACAAAATAAAAACAAAGTTAGCAATAAGTGGACAAATGAAATTAGTTAAATGGTAAGAAATAACATTCATTTAACTCTGTCATATATATATGTTTGAAACTGACCCCTGCAACAACGAATACATCGCTTTTTTAGCAATATCAGTTAGTTAGAGCTTAATTACCCCCCTCCCCAGCTCCCCAAAGATTGTTTATACACTGGGGGGTATCGAACATACTTATTATGATATGAGGGTAGGCCATACTATCCGCTTAACAAGACTGAAATAGACGAAGCTGGTTTTGAACCTACGAAAGTGGTATACCTCTGGCTAGTCTGTAGAACAAAATCTCACCTGACAGGTCACTATTAAATTGTAGCTTAAGAAATAGAGGTTTCCTGCGTGCTTTCAGTCTCATATTTTCTATCTGATGTTTCCATATGTTTCTGCATGAAACTACTCGGATAGCCCATCTCTCTGTCAAGGAATTATGAATATATATTCAAATTCCTTTTGTAGAAGATCTTCCGTGAATATCTTTCATGTTCTGCTCGTAAAACACTTGACAATATAACCCTTTATACTTAATGGGTACATAACCAAGGAAGTGAGTGTATTGATTGCCCCGTCAATGTGTTTTTCCAATACACACCTTTCGAAGTGAGTTATCTACTCGCCTACCACCTATCAAGACATCCAAAAGATACGGTGTATTATCCATCTTCATTTGACAAGTAAGAGCAAGCGAAGGGTGAATGTTATTAAATTTCATCAATAATTCGACTGTATGCTTATATTCTCACTAAATCAGACCAATGTATCAATCAAAATCAATCGACGAGGCTATAAAGTTACATAGATTGAGATGGCTAGGTCACGTGCTGCGCATACCTAACCATCGCCTCCGCCGACTGTCATTACTAGCTGATATAGGTGCAGGTTGGAAAAGAGTAAGTGGTTGGTGGCCAAACAAAAACATGGCTTCATCAATCCATGAAATCCTTGACAGTTAAACTGAGTCAGGTAGAGAGGGAGATGCAGACTTCCGGGTTGGGGCCCACCCTCGGGACTCTAAGATTCAATGGCTGGAGACAATAGGTGACATGGCTCAAAACCGTTGTCAATGGCTTACGCAGATGTATTCAGTCTCTGTAATCTTTCATATTCCTTTCTACCATTACTCATTCTGTTACACTCTTATACTTGTCAAAAGTCTATTGATTCTCTTCACTCATCTTCTTGTCTACCTTTGTGTGCTATTTGGAACGTGGCAACTGGAACTGCTGCACTTCGGTGCCAAGTCCTATGTTGAATCCAGACATGTATCATCGATATAACGGTAATACATATCCCGTTTTCAAGTTTTGCAAGAGGGAAGTCAGTTGTGTCTATATGAAGACCTTACTGCAATGTTAGTTTACACACAGTTTCTCCAATGCTAAAAAAGTACGGCTGTCTAAATTTCCAGTAAACTTCACTACACTACAACAATCTATCTCGTACCTGTATGACCCAAAGTAAAACATATAGTAGTTAGTGGGAAAGGAAAATACCTCTTAATTCAACTAAAACAGACTACCGGCACACTAGTTTACAGACATGTAGATATGATGGAGAAGATTTGTAGCTCAGGTGGATGATTTTGATGTGGTTGTGTTCTCTGAGCTGGATAGTTAATTTGCGAAGCTTTCATCGCCCTACTAGGCGACATCTTCAGCGCATACTTCAATTTGTGGAAGTGAGCTTTTAGATTTCTCCACGAGTTTATTAATCATCTCTCCTGGTGATGTCTCAGGACATCTCAGAAATCACTACAAGACGCTTCAAACCTTTAGGAATTGACGTCGTACACAAACCAACAAAGTCACTTCACTCAATTCTATGTCAACCAAAAGACTCAACAACGAAAGAAGATAAAATTAACATCATCTACAAATTAAATTGTAACAACTGTGAAAAACAGTACATTGGCCAAAGTGGACGTCCCCTTTGTCTTCGTATCCACGATCATAAGCTAGCCGTCAAAAGACATGACATCCACTCCCTCATATCACTACATACAGACAACCACGGGCATCAATTCGATTGGGACAATGTTCAAATATTAGACAGAAGAAACAACAAGAATGCTAGAGAATTTTTAGAAGCTTGGCATTCCAGTGAATCATCAATCAATAGACACATCGAAATAGACAAAATTTATCAACCGATAAGAAAGAAGCCTCACACACAAAGGGTCAAAGTTCAAGTCAAAGAAACAATGAGTTACAAAACAAGTAACCTAGAAGGTGTGAAAACACAAAAAAACAACCAATCACGTCCAAGATGATTAATAAACTCGTGGAGAAATCTAAAAGCTCACTTCCACAAATTGAAGTATGCGCTGAAGATGTCGCCTAGTAGGGCGATGAAAGCTTCGCAAATTAACTATCCAGCTCAGAGAACACAACTACATCAAAATTACAGACATGTGACCACAAATGCTGAAAACGTGAGGCATAAAATAAAGTGGTAATGTATTGATTAGACATGGAATGTTAATTGTGGGATGAGTGAGAAAAGACAATCCGTTGAAGTGTTGAGATTTCATCTACTAACGAATACTACAATACCGTTGTTGTCTGTTTGACTTCTAATCAGGACAGCTTTTTGTGCTTTCAGAAGTATGTGGGCGGTTATTATACTTCTCGGCCGCCCACACACTGTGGAAGTTGATTTCGTTTCTTCTTAGGGCACCTGAAACACTGTCCCGCATGGTTACACAGAAAGGTAACAGAGGCACTTAAAGAAGTAAAGTTGTAATAGTCGAAGATGAGACTTGGTAAAGGAATAACTCCACTATAGATAAGATTTTATTTTGATAAATCACACAGTGTTATACAGTAATATTAACTGATAACGTTTCGAGAACAAACTATTGCTCATAATCATATCAAGTCACTCACACAAAGTTGTGTGAGTAATGCTTTTGTGTACATTGTTGAAAGAGTCCAATAGAGACGAAGCGAGACTCAAATCATTCCATATAATGAATGTGTCATCAACGTATCTATAGTAGGCTGTTCTTTCGCAAGCTGCACACTTGAGCTTTGTCTTTTCCATTCTGGCCATAAAAATATCAGCTAATATCCGACCCAGTGGACTCCCCATCGCCACTCCATCAACCTGGCGATACATTTTGTTGTCAAACTGGAATTTTATATCATTAGTAAATAACACGAGAAGCTGCTTAAATGGTAAATAATAGATTAAGCGCAGCCCTGTCTAGGACGTATCCTGCAGCATTATTAGTCTCTCTACCCCGAACAACCTCCTCACTGGTGCAGTCAAAGATTGACAAGTAACCCTCACATGTTACCTCCAACTGTGTATACCAATTCACATGTATCTGCGGGAGCAGTTACATTGGAAGAACAGAAAGGAGGGCCTACGTCAGATTCTGCGAACATGTACCAAGGAGCCTCCGGTTAAAGGGACCGAATTGTTTAAGCTCTTCAATCGCCAAACACCTGATTGACACAGGACACCGAGTAGATGTGCTGGAATCATTCAAAATAATTAACAGACAAAGTACCTCAAGTCTTCTTAGGTTTGCTGAAGCTATAGCAATAAAACGATTGAAGCCTGACTTATGTGTCCAAAAAGAATCCGTTGTTGGACTTCAGTTACCCTGGTGACTCACTTCTTAGTAACTCTTTGTTTTCTAATTTTGTTAACTTATCTTTTCACTTCCCCCCCCCTTTATTTTTTCGCTTGACTCTCTTAAGAGATAATTTTTCTTGATCTTCTGAGTTCTGCTCACTGTATTACATCATCAACTTCTCATCTGACCTCATGTGCACCGAAATTTTGATCTTCTCTTGTCTAATTACGTAACTATTACTAATTTTCTTTTGTTACCCCCCCCCCCTCCAACAACACAAATGTTAATTCATTTTTTCAAGAAATATATACATATATGTCGTAACACTTTAGACACCTTATAAATCGCAACGCTACAAATTAAACTGATCCTGAATTCCATAATTATTTTTTATCCCTCACTCAAAATCAGGATATCATATTGCTTACATCTACGAGTTAACTTGTTTTGACGACTTTTTATCCCTTATTTTCACCCTCTTTATACCTTTTTTTATTCCTTTACGTGCACAGTGGAACATAGGACTTCAAGATAGAGGCTTGAAGTTTCTGTAGCAGTTTTTATTTTTACAGGATGTGGTCGCTAGCCTCATACCCAACTTTCCTCTTTACCAGGATTATTTCTGGCTTAGCGAGGTAAAGGAGTGCGTCGGCCAATGACCGAACCCCGAACCACGTGAGGCGTGGTCAGCGAGCATTCTACCACTGTGCCACTGATGCACTCTCTTATACCTAAAAGAGTGATGACTTATGAATTATAAAAATTACACAATGCGGGAAAAAAATATGAAGATTTACCTCATAGGCTAAAGGAAGTATAATGCGATGAAATATAGTTAGATAATCTGAATCCCCGACATCTTTCTAAAAGGATAATGGTAGAGAGATAGAGAGAGAAAAACAAGTGGAATCAGCAAAAGAATTGTAAATATGAAAACGTTTAAACTATACAATATAAAACTGAAAACAAAGTAAGTTAGTAGAATCTACGAGTGAATAACACTGCCTGAAATTAAAGATGCACTAGTGTTATGTAACTACAGAGTCTAAGGGACAATTGGTCGATGACAAACAGAGTGTTTGAAGTGGCTGCTGCAGTTGTGTGTCTATTTTGAAGACTTTACCACACCACACCACGCTGCGATCCACTGAAGGATAAGGTAGGATGAAAAATTTTCACAGTCGACGTTTCCTCAGAGATCCCCGTTGCTGATTGGTCTTTTATAGCCGGCCATCTGATCTTGAGTAGTATTGAGCGAAGACAGCTGTTGATGAAGGTATGTAGTTTGTTGGAAGTGGCCTTCATGACGCGGGGCGGCGCGGCCTCAAGTCTATGATCCGTATAGAGTAGCACTGACTGGCTTCACATTGGAGTTGAAAATCCGGATGTTATTTTCATGCTGGGTACTGTTGATTTACACACAGACTTGGTGAGAGTAATGGAAGCTTGGTCTGCTTTCGTGATCCTCGCTGCTTTCATATCCTCATCAGTTGAGTCCGCCTGTATTTGAAACAATGCTTTTTAGGTAGGTGTGTAAAGGAGGTTGCTTCTTTCAGATTTTTCCCATTCATGCTGGCTGATTGTTATCTGTGTCTTGGGCTTATTCTCTCTTCTGATCTCTCCTGGTCTTCCCATGTCTCAGCGATCTCCCGTAAAATATTCCGCCTGACATTTTACATTAAGAAGTTAAGGCACTCGGGTATAACTAAACCCCTCCTCTTACAGTTCATAAACTCTTGCATCCTACCTATTCTTCTTTATTGTTTACCCTTATTCTTTCCTGGTTTGCTTAAAAAGGACTATGTCACAAATCGTAGAATGCTGAAGACTGTCAGTAGGATGAGTGGTGTCCCAGTGGATTACATAGTTAACGTCGTTGTCAATAGGCACTTGACTTCGTGCAGTAAATTTGCTAAAGGGATTTTGTCTGACTTGGAGCATCCACTTCACCCTCAGCTTTCACCTTGCATCTCCTCAGGTGGAACAAGAAATAACTTAAGAAAACTGTATGCTCGCACGTCTAAGTATAAAAATTCTATGATACCATACTTGGCACGTATTTTATGTGATGAAAATAGCGTCAGGCAAGAATTAACTAACCTTTTTTCATCTAGTAAATAAACAATTTCCTCCATCCATCCCTATATACCTTCAAGTTTTACTTTTATTATTTCTATTATAGTTATGGTCCTGTTGCTTCTTTGTTTTTACTTTCATAACTGCAAACACCAACTTATCTCTATGACTTCTGTTATCTTTGTTTTTTCCCTCACCATATCGTATAAAGAGAACGTTATATTCAATATTTTCTAATCATGCAAGGATTTGTATACCGCATCGACAATACTGTGTGAAACAAGCCCACGAAAATTTCCACTTGTATTATTATCATTATCTTAGCTGCTATCATTATTATTATTTCCATTTTATATGCTGCATGTTTTTTTTGACATTACCCCTATTGTAAATGTAGAAAAATTTTCTGTGTGATTAATTTTATTTATAATTTGAGGAAATTAGATGCAATATTGTGATTAATGCTGGAAATTCCATTCTGTATCACGAGTACTGTTTTTGGAATAAAGTAAATCATTATTATTATATTGTTGTTGCTGTTGGCCAGGTATCTTCATCACCTACGTCTGTTTTCCCTATGTTCACCTGAAGTCGTTCCTATCTCCCCTGGATGATTTTTCTATTGCCAACTTGTTGCTTTTCACTTGCGAATCTTCCAGTTTGTGGGAAATCAGACATATATATATATCATCATGGGCAAAATCCAGATGGTGCAAGTTTTTTTATATGGGTCCATTTTATGCTTGTCTGCTCGTTGCCTGGCTCGGCCCGCTCTCTGTCGCACAATACAGTCTACCACCCGCAATCAGGAAAATCATTGGAGATAGTAGGCAGCCAGCCAGCCTTGTGTTACTCCCGTTTCCACTTCTTCGGGGGATTCCGTGAGTTTCCCGTTGTGGATTATTTGGCATGCAGCAATGTCATACAACTGTTGGCGCACCCCATAGTAGCGAAGTATTTTCCAAATCACCTGTCGATCGACGCTGCGCTATTAAAGGCATTTTTAAAGTCGATGGGGTTGAGGTAGAGAGGTGACTGCCATAACAAACTCTGGATGAACATATTTGAACCGATAATTTGACGAGTAGATGGTCGAGTTATCAGTTATCGCATAAATCTCAGTTTATTGATCTAAGGATAGATTAAATAGTCGGAACGGATTACCCCAATCGCTAGCTCTCTCCTGCTTTAACTCATGCAAAGACATACTCACGATTGTCCATACGTTCCCATCTCTTCAGACGATCTCCTCCATGTCACTCTTGGACGCCCAACTTGTTGTTTCTCATTTGGGTTCCACTTGACGGACTTGTGAGTGATGTCACTCAGCGGTTTCCTCTGTGTGAGTCCAACCTATCTTTATTTTCTTCTGCATATTTGTTAGGTAATAGGTTGTTGGCAGTTTCATTGCCAGAGTTCCTTGTAGCCTATCCTTTCTAGTCACCTGACGTCATCAGCATGAAAAGAAGGTATCTTCTGATGAAAGTCTGCAGCCTGTTGCAAACGCTTTCAGTATGAGGGCGCTCTAAGTCTTTGAATCCAGTAGAGGTACTGATATGACGTTAGTGTTGAAGATCCGAATATTGTTCTTAATGCTGACTGCAACAGATTTCTACACTGAATTCACACTAATGAGTGTCTGTCTTGCTTTTCCGATTCTGGCTTTGACAACTTCATCTGTGACATCTATAGTTGAAACGATGCTACCTAGGTAAGTGGAAGAGGTGATTTCCTGTAAGATTTCTCCCATTGGTGGTGACTGGTGTTTGTTTTTTAGGATTGGTTGTTGGTTGAGTATCTTCATCACCTCTGTCATTTCCATGTACACACAGAGTCTTATCTTCACTGTTTCTTCGTCTTCTTCTGTATTCTTGAATTTCGCTTGTAAATTTTCGAATTTGTGTGACATAAAACACAAATCATCTCCACAAAGTCAGGATTTTCTAGAGTCTCCTTGTCTGCTCAATGTATGTTCTACCCAGTTGCTTAGTCTGGATTAGGTGAAGTGGGATTTAGACTCTACGACCCATTAGCTGAGAGTCGAGTATAAACGTTCCATATTATTATTATTGTATCCTTTAATTCCTACAGGAACATAGGGCTTCAGCCGTGCGTCTCCATTGAGTTCGGTTCTCTGCTAGAGTCTTCACCTGGCTCCATGTCTGCCCACACACTTTCATCTCCTCTTCACATGACCTCCTCCAAGTCACCCACCCTCGCACTGACGACCAACTCGCCGCTTCTCTTTCGGATTCCACTCGAGCAATGGCTTGTCTAGTGATGTCACTTGATGCATTGTTTCCTCAGAGTATGGCCAGCCAATCCATCTCCATTTCTTCCTGCCTATTTGTTTCACAATCGGTTCCTGCTGAGTTGGTTCGCTCATTGCCAGAGATCTCTCTTGCTGATCTTTTCTGGCCGGCCATCTGATCTTGAGTATTGAGCGAAGACAACTGTTAATGAAGGTCTGTAGTTTGTTTGAGATGCTCTTTATGACGCGCAGTGCAAGTCTCTGATTCGTATAGTGAGTAGCACTGACTGACTTCACATTGGAGTTGAAAATCCGGATCTTATTTTTGATGCTGAGTGTTGTTGACCTCCACACAGACTTGAGAGTAGTGAAAGCTTGTCTTGCTTTTCCGATTCTTGCTTTGATATCCTCGTCAGTTATGTCCGCCTGTAGTTGAAACGATGCTTCCCAGGTAGGTAAAAGAGGTTGTTTCTTTCAGGTTCCTTCCATTTATGCTGATCGATGTCTGTTGTTGTTGTTGCCCAGGAATTTTCATCACCTCTGTTTTCTCTATGTTCACCTGAAGTCCTATCTTCTCTGGATGCTTCTTCTGCCAACTTGTTGCTTTTCGCTTGCATATCTTCCAGTTTGTGGGAAATCAGACAAATATCATCATCGGCGAAGTCCAGATCCTCCAAGTTTTTTGTGTGAGTCCATTTTATGCCTGTTTCCTCATTGCCCACGCTGTTTGTCGCATTATCCAGTCTACTGCAATCAAGAAAATCATTGACGATAGTAGGCAGCCTTGTCTTACTCCTGTCCTCACTTCGAAGGGTTCCGTGAGTTTCCCGTTGTGGATTACTTGGCATGCATATATATATATATATATTCTAGTTAAATTGTATATAATACAATAAGTTATATAAAATGATACAAACTCCCTACAGTAAATGAACACATGCCTACCTACCTCATTTAGTGAAATATTCACATTATAACCACGACCACGACCAGTACCAATGAAGTCATAATTCGACTCACGTAGATTAGGCCAAAACTGACCATTATCATAACGATGAATAGATATGAATAGGACTCTGTGACACACAAATAAGTAAAAAATATATATACATACATAAATAGTTGAAAGCTAAGAATATTTGAATAATGTAACAGTAATAAGCTTCAAAAATTAGTTTGTAGGGATTCTATTTCTTTCAGGTTAGACTACGGATTGAAAACCAGCTGGGAATGCTGAGCAGCTATTTCATTCTAGTTTGGGACTCATCAGCAGCACGCACCCATCGCCAAGGTTCGAACCCAGGACCTTCCGGTTACAAAGCTAGCAAGCTTGCATACCATTTAGCCAGTTTAGTTTATCTGATACCCTGCTGGAATGATTCTCAGGTCAAATACATAGGTCAAAGTAGTAGGACGGAGCACAAAAACATAGCCTAATCTAGATTAATCGTCCCTAATAAGATAAGAAATCTGGAGAATAGCTCAGCTATAGCAGTACACGTGCAATTACACACAACTATGGAATAGGACGGGTTAAGACGACCGTCTTAAAATCTAATATAAAAGTGTGGAGTGAGAAATTGATAACAGAAGCTTTATTCGTCGAATCAACTGAAAATACGTGTAATAGGAATGACTCAACACCTGTCCACCAGGACATCTGGAAAATTCCACTTACTACCCTTACGACAAATAGGAAAGAATAAAGAAAACTATAAAACGATAGTTTCGAAGTTGTGTGATTACATCTTGATGATATGATTATGAACACGAATAAACTGTGTTTGAAACTTTGTCATCCAGTAAATAATACTGTTTCTCCAATGTGTGATATATCTAATAAACAAATTAATGTGGAGTTATATACGACCACATTGCCCACGTTTTAGACATATATTAATGACCATTGAGGTTGTTAAATATACAAATCATATGACAATTGGTTAACAGACCACTGTGCTATAGATCGACTAAAGGACATGTGTACTGTACACCAGCAGTTCACTTCGTTCTCCATTATCACTATGAGTGAGACATGGCCAAAGGGAGTGTAAGACATGAAAAGCTTGGCTAGCTGTCTTTGATCATAGGTGTCTGTACTCTATCTCCCATGTTAAGTGTTAGGTGTAATAGGGTGAGTAATATTGAGGTGAGGCGTCGGCCGAGTGCTAGGTAAGGAGGGAAAGGCAACCAACGAGGTTATGAAGTTACATCGATTGAGATGATCAGGACACGTGTTACGCACCCCGTGCCATCCATCGCCTTCCTCGAAAACAGTCAATGTTAGCTGACATAGGATGGATCAAGTTGGAAAAGATTTAGCTAATGGTGGTTTCACAAAAACATGACTTCATCAGCCAATGAAATCCATAACAGTTAGTTTAAGCCAGCCGGCCAGTCAGCCACGTAGGGAGGTGTAGACTTCCTGACTGGTTGAGGTCCCCGGGACAGTATAAACCGATGGCTGGTGGTGGTATGGCTCAAAATCATTCTCGGTGATGGCTGGCGAAGATGAATTTACTCTTTGTCATCTGTCACGTTCAATAAAAAACTCTACTGTTCTTCCATATTACTATTATTATTTTTCCCTCACTCACATTTGTGTTTATTATCTCTCTCACTCTTTAGAATCTCTGTTTACTCTCTTCTCTTGTTTTGTATGGTGCATGAAGGAAGAGTAGCAAGTTCAACTGCCGGACATCTGTGCAAAGTTCTATGTCGATGCCAGTCAGTCAATAGCAGGAGGGGGTTGAAAGTTATAATTAATTCCACCAACTCACTTAGATAAAAACTGTGTGACCTCATCGATTCTCTCCTTTCTGAAGTTCATTAAGCGAACTAACTTAGTTTATTCAATATCATAACAATAATGAATATGTGGGATCGAATATAAAGGTCAAATTATCTGATCAGGGTCAATCCATCAGATAACCTGGAATCTAGATTAGTAGACTCTAGTAAGATAAGAAATTTAGAGAGAGAGAGAGAAAAAGTCCAGATGTATCATGTCTTGCTATCAGACACAAGCATACAATAGGGTTGGATGAGTAAGATGAAGTAATGGTTTAAAAATTCAATGTAACGGGCTAGAGAGAGAGAGTTTAACAAAATGAGCTTTGTTCACTTAAAACTTTTTACTACCCTTAAGTAAATGGAAAAGAATTATACCTGTGACACTCAAGTTTTAAAGTTGTGCAGTTAAATTCGATATGAAGTAATTTGGTGAATGGTGACTAGCTGTGGAACCCACGATGCGCATTTCGTCCTCTTCAGGACTCGTCATCTGGATGTGCCTGCATTCCCCAGTGACTCAGTGATGGGATTCGAACCGAGTACCCATCGTTCCAAATGCCAAGATGCCATCCACTAGACCACTCAGGCCATGAGATCCACCTCTTGTGCAACGGGTATCAGTGATTATGTGGTTGAACACTTTAGTTCCTAGTGGGACATAAAGCTTCAAGCTAGAGGCTTGAAGTTTCGGCGACAGTGCTGTTTTCAGTTTTACGGGATGGGGTTGCTAGCTAGCCTCATTTGCCCAACCTTCCCTCTTTACCAGTCTTATTACTGGCTTAGCAAGGTAATCGAGTGGGTCCGTGGCCGGGGATCGAATCCCGAACCACATGCGTGGATCTGTTCTACTGTTCTACCTTGTGATATATCTAAAAGAAACACTTAAACGGCACAAGACTGGAATAGTAAAGTTGCCATAAAAATGGTTATGATTGATGATTGAAATAGGGAAATCATAAAGTGAACAGTGAACTGTCGCTGGTTTGCATTCCTTTTTACTTTCCTCTCTTGCTTTTTGTGCTCAGTGAAGTGTGGCGATTCGAACTGCTGCACACCGGTGCAAAGTTCTATGTTGAAACCAGTCAGTCAGTCAGACAGTGAACAGATTTTAAACGACTTAGATAAAAAAAAAGTATGCTTCACAATATAGAGAAAGTCCCCAGTTATAGAAGGTAAAACGACTAACGGCAAAAACAGATCCACAGAATCCCACGCTTTACTGAGCCTTGGCACTGTACTTCAGATAGTCGTTGAGCACCTTTAACACAAACTGATGCTCAAATGATTTAATTGAAAAGCATATTATTTCTCTGCTCAATCTTTTTGTTGTTTAAATTTTTTTACTCTTTCGCGTTTTTTGTGGAAAATAGGGTTACAAGCATGAGCTTTGAAGTTCCAATAGCAGTGGTGTTTATTTTTCATGGGGAGGGGTGAGGTTGCTAGTCTCGCGCTTAACCTCCTCTCTTTACCGGGCTAAACGTCGGCCGGAGGTCGGACCTAGGATCAGGTGGTGGTGGTTGGCGAGTACTCTATCAGTGAATCACCAACGCATAAGCTTCAGATTGAATGTTAGTAAACTTGGAGGATCTGGACTTCGCCGATGATATATGTCTGATTTCCCACAAACTGGAAGATATGCAAATGAAAAGCAACAAGTTGGCAGAAGAAGCATCAAAGAGAGGACATCGCTTCAGGTGAACAAAGAGAAGACAGAGGTGATGAAGATTCCCGGGCAACACCACCATCAGCAACAACAACAACAGACAACAATGACCAGCATAAATGGGAGGAACCTGAAAGAAAAAACCTCTTTTACCTACCTTGAAAGCATCGTTTCAAGTACAGGCGGAACTGACGAGGATATCAAAGTAAGAGGATCGGAAAAGCAGGACAAGCTTTCACTACTCTCAAGTCTGTTTGGAGGTCAACAGCACTCAGCATCAAAAATAACATCCGGATTTTCAACTCCAATGTGGAGTCAGTCAGTGCTACTATACGGATCAGAGACTTGACCAGCGCGTCATAAAGAGCATCTCAAACAAACTACAGACCTTCATTAACAGTTGTCTTCGCTCAAAATCAGATGGCCGGCCAGAAAAGATCAGCAACAGAGATCTCTGGCAATGAGCGAATCAACTCAGCAGGAACCGATTGTGAAACAAATAGGCAGGAGGAAATGGAGATGGATTGGACATACTCTGAGGAAACAATGCATCAAGTGACATCACTAGACAAGCCATTGCTCGAGTGGAACCCGACTGAATGGGAAGCGGCGAGTTGGTCGTCAGTGCAAGTGTGGAGTGACTTGGATGAGGTCATGTGAAGAGGAGATGAAAACGTGTGGGCAGACATGGAGCCAGGTGAAGACTCTAGCAGAGAATCGAACGCAATGGAGACGCACGGCTGAAGCCCTATGTTCCTCTAGGAATTAAAGGAAACAATAATAATAATAAACGTATTCAGCAACAACTATAGTGTGAACACCTCTCATTCAGTATTACAGAGCTTGGATAATATGATGAATCCAATAAATTCCTTCTGTAAATGGTGTATAATAATGGCAGTCGGTCATACGCTTTGATGAAACATACTGGATTATAATTAAAAAGATCATATTCTGATCTATGCCTTTCAGAATAATTTGCTCACCTGTACCTTAAACATTTTTGAATTCTGAGGACTACAGACACACAGTGATTAACCTCATTCATCGAAATAACCAACCAAATTCTTTGATTCAGTGTTATGCTTAGGTTGCTTACAGTTACAGACCACTATTTATACATCTAATATTTTCATGGTTTAGTGAAGCTAAAAGGTATTAGGAGAGGATACTTGGATACCAGTCATCACCAACGGAAAAAAATCTGAAAAGAAGGTCACTTCCTTCATTTATTTGGCCGGGAAGCATCGTTTCAACTATAGGTGACAGCACAGATGAGGATGTCAAAGCCAGAATCGGAAAGGCACGGTACACCTTCATCACTGTGAAATCAGTTTGTAAATCTTTTGCACTCAGTCAGCACAAAGAACAAGATTCGGATTTTCAACACAAATGTTAAGTCAGTCAGTCAGTCAATTCTTCTATATGGGTCAGAAACTTGGCTAACGATTGGGTTGATTTTTCGGGGTAGGGTTGATAGCCCCATGCCCAATCTTTCCTTTTTTTCTGGGCTTAGGACCAGTAAGGTTTAGTATCCTCATGCTCATCTACTGTTAGTGCACTAGGTGACATCTAAAACCTCTACTAAAACACCATGCATACTTCTGAATCACTACTGGAGATGTATACATATACCTGGAGTATATGCAAGTAGATTTTTTTTCCTTCACGTTCCCCAGTGGAACATAGGGCTTCAAGCTAGTGGCTTGAAGTTTCTGTAGCAGTGTTTATTTTACAGGATGGGGTTGCTAGCCTCATGTCCAACCTTTCCTCTTCACCAGCATTATTTCTGGCTTAGCGAGGTAAAGGAGTGCGTCAGCCGGGGGTCGAACCCTGGACCATGTGCATGGTCGGCGAGCGTCCTAACCGCTATGCCACCGATGCACTATAGGCAAGTAGATAAGGCTGGTCAACTGATTCACACGTACACACACAAACACAAACACACACACAGAAACTCAAAATTTTTTACATGAAGCTAATACTAATTGTCTAAAACTTACTTTGGATTATCGTAGAAGGCATACTGAGTAGTATTCCCGTGATGAACATCCCAATCAACAATGAGTATACTGAAAAGGAGAAAGGGAAAAGGTTATGCTAAGCAAAGATAGAAACAGGAACGATCTCAAAGATCATAAACAAAGTATGATTTAATTATAAATTGATGAGATAAAACACTTGACATTACATGCAAAGAGAAGATCATTCTCTAGTATCGTGACATTGTAATGTTGACTATAGCGGTGATGTCTACAACACGGAACTCATTTACACAAGGCTTAGGCCACAATAACTAAAGTAGGATTCGAACTACAGAGACAGTCGAGTGCCAAAGCGAATAAGTAAGGAACTTATGCCGATGTCTAGTGTGGTCATGAAACTTGGAAGTTGGTGACTAGCAATGGAATCCAGGATGCGCACGTCGTTCTGTTTGGGACTCGTCATCTGGATATACCTACATTCACCAGTGAGTCATGGTGTTCCCACTGAAGCTCGAGGCCAGTACCCATAGTTTCAAACGCTAAATCGTTATCCATTAGACCACTTGGGACACAAAATTACTTCAGGCTAAATCCTCAGATATTATCGAAACATCCGCATAAGGAGCCAACATGTCAACAGAGGCCAACCACTTCGGTCCAATCAATCAACGGTAAAGTTCAAATTGAATTAAATAGTGGTCATAAAACGTTTATAAACCAGAGTTCTAAACTCAGAAATGACGTCTGTAAGTGCGAAATACTGGGCCAAGCAGGATCGAGCTGGTAGATATGTCTTATTGACGAGATCGTGTGTCTCCAATCATCGCAATGACGGTTCCCTAAACTTCATCACCGTATTGCGAACTTGACTGACAGAATTCAGTGCACTAACACCAAGAACACCAAGAATTAGACACATAGGACATTGGTTTCACCTTAGTGACTAATCACAGTGACTGCAGGACATAAGAAAACGACGAAAAAAAAGGAAAATTTGAAAATGTCGACGGTATATACTACTGCTTTATTGACTGCTATCTGCGGCATAAAGTAGATCACGCAGCGTGATCTGAACAGTTTTGGTTTCCAAAAGAAAGTGTAATGAATAAGTGATAGTAAGGTGTCGAATGACACGATACATACTACTGATTGTTATGAGTAGTTGTAGGCAAATGACAACAAGGTAGATTGTTACATACTAATACAGGAGATAAGTATGTAACAATCTACCTTGTTGTCATTTGCCTACAACTACTCATAACAATCATACTAATACAGGAGGTAGTGCGTCGGTGGTATAGCGGTTAGGACGCTCGCCGACCATGCACATGGTCCGGGGTTCGATCCCCTGCTGACGCACTCCTTTACCTCGCTAAGCCAGAAATAATGCTGGTGAAGAGGAAAGGTTGGACATGAGACTAGCAACCCCATCCTGTAAAATAAACACTGCTACAGAAACTTCAAGCCACTAGCTTGAGGCCCTATGTTCCACTGGGGAACGTGAAGGAAAAAAAAAATACAGGAGATATGACTTTGAATGCATTCCCACTATCGATGGATATAACTCTTATGCTCATTTGGATTAAGAGTAACTCATTTTATTATAAAAATAGTAATTTTACTTATCAAACGTTAGACCAAGCCACTTTTACAGCTGAGAGCATATTGTGTACAAAAACATTAAGCGATCAGAATTATGATATCTTGAACTGAGTTCCTCGGAACACACTTCTTGTGTACCAGACTATGGGCGCCGCACTTATTGCATGAGGGTGATGATACCACCTATTAGCCCAGGTTGGAGTAGGAGTAGGAGGAGCAGGAATTAAACTAGACAACTAATGGCTGACAATCGAGTACCTAAACGCTATGTGCCACACATCTCCGCTTGACATAATGATCTACTCATCGATGAGGTTGCGAAACTACATCGATTGCGATGCTTAGGACATGCGTTACGCATGCCTAGACATAGCCTTTAGTCGACAGCAGGTAATGTTAGCTCATATAAGATCAGATTGGAAAAGAGCTAGTTAGTGGTAGTCAAAACAAAAACCTGCCATCACTGGCGTAAAGTCTTTAACAGTTGGTTTGAACCATCCATGTAGGGAGAGTATATACTGCTTGGTTCGTGTTCTCGGGATTCTAAGGACCAGTGACTTGAGACAACTGGAGATACGGCTCAAAGTCATTCTCAATGGCGCAGATACATTCATTCTTTGTGAATTGTCATACCAATTAAATCCGAATGTTTTTTTTCTTGTTAATATTCTTTTCCTCTCAGATTTCTGCTTATTACCTCTCCTCTGAATCTCTTTTTCACTCCCTTTTGTCTTCCTTCGTATGCTACAAGGAGTATGGGGCAACTCGAACTGTACAGAGTTCTATGTTGAAAACAGTCAGCCAGTCAGTCATTGATTGACTGACTAAGTATACGCTGGTTTCAAAAAGAACCAAACACTTCTCCAAGCCCATTGATTTGATGATGTTAGATGGTTGGAGGCAATCGGCAGCAGGAAGCCTTCCTTGACCTAGGTTTCGTGCTAGCTGGCACTCACTCGTCAGCAAGGCGTATATCTGTAACCTTGAAGGAACTCATATCCCTTCTCAGATTTGGACCCACATCAGCCAATGTTGTCGTCAGAGATGTTACCACTGAGCTATTCGGGTTCGCGATCGACCTCCTGGAGGACTGGATTGGATACTTTGATTGGACAGCAGTTAGTAACTAGTGTAATGTGTCTAGTCCTTTGTTTGGTGCAGACTGAATTCTATCAGTCAGGCTGAGTTCCTTCATGGTTGCAGATATGCCCTGCTGACTGATGAGTGCCAGCAAACACGAAACCTAGGTCTAGACAAGACTTCCTGCCAACTGCCTCTGATCATCTAATACCAACAATTCACAGTGCACCGTGATGGCGAGCTACTTGCATGGTGGCCACATTGCAAACCTGACTGAGAGAATTAAATCTGCAAACATATTGTGGTGAGAGCTGGCTGCTAGCCAAAGTTGGTAGACAGTAATTGACGTCAATGTTTATGTCCCCAATATTGGTGGTGAGAAAATGAGAACAAAGGCTTTGCGTAGGCGGATACAGTTAGCATATGGATGATCTGACACAGCCACAAAGAGATGCAAGGTTAACTTTCTGTGAGAAACAACCAATCAAAAGACTGTATTTTCTACTAACAATAATCCACAATAATGTACATTAAAATCTATAAATATGTGTTGATTTTCCTTAATAAAGGATCTGTTGCCTGGCCCTTGTCTTCTGTTGTTACAATAGGACTAGACATATTACACTAGTTATTAGTGTCCAATCAAAGTACTTCTCCGAGCCTTTTGCAAGATTTTAATAATATTTTGCATGAATTCTGCCATTATGACTAAGAAAGTTGAGCTGTGTCTCATTGGTCTAGGCCCTGACTTTCGACGATTGGGTCAGGATTTCGAATCCCGCTCCACCTGTCCAGGTTTGGGCAGCCTGGCTAAAATCATTAGTCCTCACATAGTAGGTGTGGCTCAAAGCCAAATGCATAAAAATGCAAATGGTTGTTGGGCTGAGTTAAAACCGTGATCCTATTCACTAACCATAGGTGTAACCATTAAAATGTTAATTGTCTCTTTATGCCTCACTTTATTGAAAGGGTGCATGTAGTAATTTATTGTGCATTATTCATAGGGCTTCAGTGACACATACCCATCGCACTCGGCTTTCTGCTATCCCTTTCATAAAATGGAAAAACATTAGGGTTCAATCGATATGAGATCAAAAACAGTGAATGCATCTGCACAAGTGAGAAAGATTTTGAGCCATATCACCAATTGTCTACAGCCACTGGTTCTTAGAATCCCGAGGACCTCAACCAGACGGTCTACATCTCCCTACGTGAATCGAACTACCTGCCAAGTTTTGGTTTAACTATCAATAGCTCATTTCTAACTTTATCCTATGTTAGCTAACATTGCCCATCGAGGGAAGCGATGGCCACAATGTGATCTCCACGTCATCCTTAGGTCAACACCCAACCTCATTCAGATAAAACTCGACGGTCGAGCGTGTTATGTCACTCGATGGTCTGCTTAGCCGATGTTCACAATTCACCTCCATTTCAAGTTTGCCTACAGAGTGATATCAGTTAGAGAACCACTGAAAACCAGGGAGTACTGGGTAGCTGCTTTGTCCTAGTTTGGAATTCACTGGCGGTACGTATCCACCGGGGTTCAAACCTAGGACCTTCTGGTTACAAGGCGAGTTCGTAGAAAATTCAGCTACTGGGATCCGATTCAATGGTCAGACCATGAATTCTAACTTCTACCAATTCGTGATTTTAGCGTGACCGGTACCAGACAGAATCATCGGGTAGATGCACACTGCTTAGAAATCCCAAACTGGGAGGAAACAGCCATTCAGTACTCCCTGGTGGTTTTCAATGATTCTTTAACTGAGACCAATCCATGATCGAACTTGAATCAAATTAAATCCCTACAAACTAACTCTTGAACATCTCCATTTCTCGGTCGCTTCGCTGCCAGACTTCCTTGTAGCTTATCCGTTCTGGTCGGTTATGTGCTCTTCAGTATCGAACAATGACAGGTTATAATGAAAGTATATAGTAGGTTGTTGGAAATGGATTTTGCATTTCGTGGATTCTCTTCAACTGCTGCCTACATCCTAAACAATGCCAATTATAATTCAAGTTACAAAATTTCTGACTGTGAACATACTTCTTTTTACAATGACTTCAAGTGTTATAGATAGAAAGTATAAACAACATAATTCCAAAGTTGATGATGTAAGTAGACGAATTATGCAGGGTTAAAAGAATAACTATTTACATAATAATTATTAGACAAGGGGGCTACAGTTCAGATTTCGCTTGGAAACAAGGATGGACTAGCGAAAAAATACAAGATAGAACAACAGAGTTAATTTATACATATTATGGTGGAGAGTTCAGGAGGATACGGTGGGTGAACAGTAAAGTAGATTTATAAGGATAGACAAAATAATTTGGTAAATTTGGAAGCGTAATAGTGAATTCAACTCAGTTAGTGAGTGAAATCAAAATCAAGATTGAGTGGACTGAATGTTACGCAACCGGATAAAACACAAAAGCACACGAACAAAACAATTATGGTCACCAGGGTGTTTTTGTGTTTTGCTCTGTTGCCTAACTTTCCACTCAATCTTGATTTTAGTAATTTCCAAATTCCCGTTTACGTATTTAGAAAAGAAAACAGATTGAGCGAAGAAATATACATTCCTTTCCAATTAGTTCCTCATCATCGGATGGCTGGCTCTACACTAATATGTATAGTTGCTTTTTACATCAAAATGTTTTACCAATCTACTGGTTACGCTAGTTAATCAGTTTTAGTTATAGGCAGGAGTGAAATCAAGAGGTTAAAGGTCATCAAAACGAATGACTAATAGATGTTAGTAACAAGATATCCAAGTTTTAAAAGATGGGTGAAAATTAATTAACTACAGAATTCAAGATAAGTTGATTCTTAGGCGTCGGCAACAAATCATTACATAATCAAGAAATTTGTAAAATAGCAATGATGATTAAGAAGAATAGGATGACTCAGACGAGTTACGTAACATTCAGACAAGTTAATAGAACTAGCTAGAATTGTAAAAATTAACAAAGTCAAAAGATAGTTACAAGGGGAGGAGAAAAAAATCGTTTTTAAAAACTTAATACATATTATGTAGTTGGCCATGGCAAAGATGAAGGGGCCGTACAAATTTCTTTTGAAAGCACACATAGATTTGGCTTGTTCAGATGAATTCCGATTGCCTACGCTGTGTGTAAAAGTCGTACTCGTAGACCATGCAAGAGGTTTGGTAATATATGATGATATGATAAATAACTTTCAAAGCTTTGTCAGAGTCAATTCAATGTCCAGTATCGATGAGATGAGCTAGTATTCAGCTGCGTATAGCAGCTTTATTCGAACCATTGCCAAACCGAGATGGCAGGTGAACTTGCATGATCGTACGTCCTATGTAACTAGCTCCGATCGCGCAGTTGAACTGTGAAATACACACAGAAGAGGCGAAACAGGGCAGTCTACCTTTATTTCTTGAACTACGTATTGGTTGACTAGTGAATACACTGAGTTGAATTCACTATCACGCTTCCAAATCTACCAAATTATTTTGGTCTATCCTATAAATCTACTTTACTATTCACCCCCATCCTCCTGAACTCTCCACCATAATATGTATAAATTAACTTTGTTGTTCTATCTTGTATTTTATCGATAGTCCAACCTTGTTTCCAAGCGGAATTTGAACTGTAATCCCCTTGTCTAATAATTATTATGTAAATAGTTAATCTTTCAACACTGCATAAATTGTCCACTTACATCAACTTTAGGATTATGTTGTTTATTTTTTTTCCTTCACGTTCCCCAGTGGAACCATAGGGCTTCAAGCCATTAGCTTGAAGTTTCTGTAGCAGTGTTTACTTTTACAGGATAGGGTTGCTAGCCTCATAGCCCAACCTTTCCTCTTTACCAGCATTATTTCTGACTCAGCGAGGTAAAGGAGTGTGTCAGACGGGGATCGAACCCCGGACCATGTGCATGGTCGGGGAGCGTCCTAACCGCTATAACACCGACGCACAAAATGTTTTTTATACTTTCTAACTATAACACTTGAAGTCATTGTAAGAAAAAGTATGTTCAGTCAAAAATTTCGCAACTTAAATTGTAATTGGCATTGTTTAGGATGTAGGCAGCAGTTGAAGAGAATCCACGAAATGCAAATGAGGTCGTATTATCTTGTTTGCAAATATATATGTATATTCGTTCTTTCTTTATTCAAACTTTCTGATAAAGAGAACAGGCTGTATGAAATTTGACATTCCTATTAAAAATTCTTGTACTAAGTATCTGTGGACCTCATCATTCCACTGAGAGAAGTCGATATGATCAACTTTTAATTATTATTATTATATTGGGTAAGATAAATACAAAATATACTAGTACTACTACTACTAACCGATTATAATTCAATTGATCCATAGCATATTGAGCTGCAATCACCACATTGTTGAATATACAAAATCCACAAGCTTCATTCTCCAATGCATGATGACCTGGGGGTCTGTATTTGTAGAATTAAACATTAGAGAATAGAAAAAAATCAATAAATAAATGTTACGTATATAATATGTGAACTATTATATAACTGAATAATTAGAATTTCACACTACAGGAACTCTACATAAACATTTTCAGGCACTGGGGTCGGGCATCTAGTAACCAATAGGCGTGTACCGAACGGAACATAGGACTTCAAACTTGACTTTTGACGTTTCAGTACCAGTGGTGTGTTTTTCTTCACAGGATTCGCTTCCTAGCCTTACGTCCAACCTTCTCTCTTTACCAGTCTTATTACTGGTTTAACGAGGTTCACGAGTGCGTCGACTGGGGATCGAACCGCGGACCACATGCGTGGTTGGCGAGCAGTCTACCGCTGCACCAACGGCGCCGTCAATGCTCACTGAGTGACATTGCAGCTGAGTAGAAAGAGACACGCATCATCGGGATGATGATTATGATGATCGCGTCACGAGATGAGTGAGGTTTATTTATTTTATTTCTTTGAGTACAGCAGAACAGAACATAGGACTTCAAACTTGACTTTTGAAGTTTAGGTATCAGTGGTGTTTCTTTTTCACATGGTAGGGTTCTTAGCCTTACGTCCAACCTTTTCTCTTTACCAGGCTTACTACCGACCAAGCGAGTTTTCAGGAGTGTATAGTGTGGGAATCGGACCCCGTACCACGTTGTCAGTGGTTGGTATTTGTTCTACCACTGAAGTATCGACGCACTATAGGCGGCGTATAACTTTTATCAATTTGCGATATACAGCGTCACCATCATCCAGTAGCTTGACGGTTGTGATATAATTCACTTAAGATCATAGGAAATATTAGAAAGATGGTTCCTATGATCTTATGTATATGTATATTCCATGATTTGAAGAATAGCAAGGACCGTTCCACGGTAAAAGAACTGAACAGGTTTCTACATTTGTCCATCAAACTTGTTGAGGCGATTGTGAAGATTTCCTTCTGGAAGAATTGTCCGAAGAAGCATGAATAATTCACTTTATCAGAGGAAGGAATTTTTTAGTTGACCAGTATTTGGAAGGTCATAAACTAGTGTATGCTTCTGGATTTCGAATGGTTCCGGATAAGATCAACTTTGAAGTCGGCTTTACTGATTAACATCGGAATTAAGGATTAAAGACAGTGACCTATGATAACCTTGAAATATTTAACCTGAAGGTTCTTGGGTTCGACGATCTCCAGTGGGGTTATCAATGCATGCTGATGAAGAGTGTTAAAATATGACAAAACGGTTAACCAGTACTCCATTGTTTTTCTGTGCTTTTGTGGTTGAATGGTAGAAATGATCGCTAACCAAGCTTGGCGATCAGGACTTGATTCCCAGGGACGTACTCCGACACCTCGTCTAGTTTACTAACAAGCAGTAAGTACATATAAGAAGGAAAGCTGGGCTTGAAGTTAGCAAACCCATCCTGTAAAAACAACACCACGGCTACTGTTCCACTTGGGATGAAAGAATGATTAGTTCGTATACTGGACATCACTAGGAAATCTGAAGTATTAATTTTACGAAGAGATAGAGGCTAAAAAGGGGGATATGACGCAATAATGACACTTCATCACCAGATTGATGCTGACCTCGTTTCAATCATTAGACTGTTTAGTTTTCCATCTAGCATAGAGCATCACACTTCCTTCAATTTCATTATCATCATCATCATCATATGTTTTAATCATATTCAATTTGAGTCGTTGTTGAGTAACAGCAATCTATAAATACATACTTATGAGCATTATGAAAAATCGCTCTCAACCTAAAACTGTGCATTTTTTTATAAAGGAAATGAAGGAAAAACATCGTGGAGAATTGGAATATATGCTTAAGATTGAATAATAATGATAATAATAATTTGCTTTATTCCAAAATAGTAGATATGATACAGTGTGGAATTATCAGCATTTGCTACAATATTCCATCTAATTTACTTAACAATAGCAAAACCAAAAGTAGAAAAAATATTAATATATATTGGTTACAGGATTTCATTATGGGCTAACATCTGTTAGAGAACCATTGGAAAAACCAACAGGGAGTACTGAACATCTGTTTCGTCAGCCTAGTTTGGGAATCTTAAGCGGTAATCACCCACCGGGGTTCGAACCCAGTACCTCCCGGTTACAAGGTGGGCTTGTAGACCATTAAGCCACTGGGACCCAATCCAATGGCCACTTCTACCATTTCACGACATAGCGCAATCACTAGCCAATGTCTTAGGAGAGCATTCGTCCTCACACCCTATGTCGTGAACTGGCAGAAGTTGGAATTCATGCACTGGTCATTGGATAGGGTCCCAGTGGCTACAAGCCCACCTTGTAACCAGAAGGTCCTGGGTTCGAAACCCGGTGGGTGATAGCTGCTGAACAGTCTCAAACGGGGACTAAACAGCTATCTAGTACTCCCTGTTGGTTTTTCCAATGTTTCTGTAATCGATGTCAGCTCATGATGAAATCCTTTAACCAATCAATCAAAATCCCTATAAACCAATACTTGAATAAGGAAAAATATTATTACAGGATTGATAATAGCAGATTTTTTGGTATTACCAGTGACAGTCAGTAATGTCAAAAATGTACCGAAAGTGTAAACTGATGATGGTGATGATAATGTTCGTAGCTAAAATTATAAGTTGATTGAAATAGTGAGTGTCACCACGGATTACAAATAGGAGAGAATAAAAGAGCCGATTATTTTGCTAATGTAACAAAGCATAGTAAGTTGTAGGTTTCGCACTTAGCGCTATCTTTATCACATAGGACCCCAACGGGCAGAGGAAATATGGTTGTAGGAGCATATAATCTTTTGTAATGATTTCTAGTCCTACCTGATGAGATGCGGCTAGGGGAGAGTTGAGAACACAGAGGGTGTTAAGTGTCAGACAATATGGATTTGGATTATTTCTCACATGAGTTCAAGTGTCTATCGACTACAGTAGTAACAAGCTGGCTAAGTGCCATACCACTTACCCTACCTACAATATTTAAAACCCTGCGCAATATGACATAGTCCTTTTCAGTAGCCCAGTAGTAAAGACTAAGGCGGAGGAGCAGTAAATTCAAATTGGTAAGATGCGAGAGTTACCAAACTGTAAAAGTAAAGGTTGAGTAATTCCAGATTGCCTTAACTTCTTAATATAGTAGGTCAGACGGAACATTTTCTGAGAAATCGACAAGATATGAGATGACGAAGAAAGGTCAGAGGAAAGAACTATTCCAAGGTATTTTATGCTTGACTTAGTTACTATTTCAGTGAACTCTATGCTACAAGAATCATGTGAACAAACCAGTTCTTGTACATCGCGTTTATGCCGTAAAGTGAAGTTAATTGTCTGACATTTCGAGGGATTTAAGGTAAGACCATTTAGTTTAGACCACTGGTTGATATTTGACAAAAAGCTATACTGCTTGAAACAGTCAGATCTGAAAGAGGTGAGTCATGTAAGAAGAAAGAGAGAAAAAAGGGGGAGAGAACAGCACATTGAGGGACTCCAGCTTCAGTAAGCAAGGCAGATGAAGATTTGCCTTTATATACAGTATACTGCATTCTGTGATACGCCATCTATTATTATATTATTTCACTTCGGGATCCCGTTCAGGGAATTCTGTACTATACTATATAAACATATACTGTAATTCTCGTTAACCAACCCAAACAAACAAACCAAGCAACCAACCAACCAAACTAGAAAAGCATACTCAAATGAGAGGATATGACATACCTGACTAAACAGAAAGCATTTCTAACATCTCCACGATGAACTAAATCCACTGCTTGTATCCATGATCCAACAGATAATCTTGCGGATAAATCAGTGTGCTATAAGTGTGATGGAATCAGAAAATAAGAAAAAGGGATCAAGAGATGACTGATTTTTAATAACAAGTAATAGTGGAATAATAACACACACCCACATACACATATTGACTGCTCATATGTCTTTGCTGGCTGGATTCAACATAGAACTTGGCACTGAAGTGCAACAGTTCGAGTTACCACGTTCCAAATAGCACACAAAGGTAGACAAGAAAATGAGTGAAGAGAATCAATAGAGTTTTGACGAGTATAAGAGTGAAACAGAATGAGTAATGGTAGAAAGGAATATGAAAGATTACAGAAACTGAATACATCTGCGTAAGCCATTGACAACGATTTTCAGCCATGTCACCTATTGTCTCCAGCCATTGATTCTTAGAGTCCCGAGGGCCCCAACCCGGAAGTCTGCATCTCCCTACCTGACTCAGTTTAACTGTCAAGGATTTCATGGATTGATGAGGCCATGTTTTTGTTTGGTCACCACTTACTCTTTTCCAACCCACAACACCTATATCAGCTAGTAATGCCCGTCCGTCGGTGGAGGCGATGGTTAGGCATGCGCAGCACGTGACCTAACCATCTCAATCTATGTAACTTCATTGCCTCTTCGATTGATTTTCCCTCTTTGCCCAACACTCTACACCTAACGTCAACATTACTTACCTTATTATACCACCTAACGTGAGAAAGAGATCGTAGACATCTATGATCAAAAACAGACAACCTTTTCATGTCTTCAACTCGTATTGGCCACGTTTCAGAGCCATAGAGAAGGACGGAGTGAACTGCTGAGCAGTACACACGTCCCTTTATTGATAGCCGGATGTCACGCCTACGCCAGAGACGGTGTAAGTTAGCGAAAGCAGCTCGAGCTTTTTGGATCCGTGCTGAGATTTCGTCACGTGTCTTTAATGCATTCAATATTAGAGTTAAGTAAATGTTATTCAAATCGTGTGTGGGGGGGGAGTAAAAGCTATTCATTATAGCAATAAAAAAATAAAAGAATTTGGGCATTGAACTGAATTATCAATGTAGAAGTTTGCACAAAATGTCGGCTAAATCAAGTTGATACGCTTTGGAAATGTACACATAACACCGATGACACTTTACACATAAACAAATTACAGAGAGATTAGCGTGTAATTAATGGATAGGCTGATACGATTCCGTCTACATCAGACGAAGAACTACATCCATGACATTAGTTACTGCCTAGTGTTCAATCAAAGTATCGATAACAGTCCCAAAGGGAGTCAATCGCTAGCCTAAATAACTCAGTTATAACGTCTCTGACTCCAGCACTGGATGACACGGGTTCAAAATCTTAGAAGGGATATGAATTTCTTCAAGGTAGTTGCAGATACGCCTTGCTGACTGGTTGATGAGTGTGCCAACAAGCACGAAACACCTGAGTCAGGCAAGGGCTTCCAGCTAACTGCCTCCAATTACCAAAAAAAAATTTAATGGATTTACAAAAATACAGAGAGTACATACATCTGCCATAGTAATATATGTGTCAAACTTGGGCACTGTGGTAGTAAGTAATTCCATATTAGTTTGTTTATTAGACGTATCACACAGTGAAACAGTATTGTTTATTGGATGACGTTTCGAACAAAATTTATTGTTCATAATCATATCAATTATAATCACACGATTTCAAAACTTGAGTTTAATAGTTTTCTTTGTTCTCTCCTATTTGTCGTCTTTGGGGTAGTAGAATTTTCCAGACGTCCGACTGGATGTGTGTTGAATCATTCCTAATACATGCATTTGCAATTGATTCGATAAACAAAGCTTCCGTTGTAATCAACCTCTTCCTACATCCTGCTGTTACATTCGATTTTAAAACTGTCATCATATCCCATCCTATTGTATGGTTGTGTGACTGCATGTAGTGAGTAGTATAGCTGAACTATTCTCCAGATTCCCTATCTTATTAGGGTCAACTAATCTAGATTAAATTGTATGGAGGATTTCATCATGAGCTGACATCAGTTAGAGAACCACTGGAAAACCTGGGAGTACTGGACAGCTGTTTCGTCCTAGTTTGGGACTCTTCAGCGTACTGATGAAGAGGTTCCTTCTTTGTATGGAAGTACTACTGATGATGATTTATATTCCCTATCTATATATTTTATTCCCTTTGTTATCGAATCAACTGCAAATACGTGTAATAGAAATGATTCAACACCTGTCCACCAGGACATCTGGAGAATTCTACTACTCCTACGAAAAATAGGAAGGAATAAACAAAACTATAAAACGAAAGCTTCGAAATTATGTGATTATAATTGATATGATTATGTACACGAATAAATTGTGTTTGAAACTTTGTCATCCAGTAAACAATAATACTGTTTCTTCAATGTGTGATATATCAAATAAATAAGTTAGTATGGAATTAAATACATCTGCGTCAGTAAAACAAAGATTTTGAGCAATATCACCGACACTCTCTAATCAATTAGATCTTAGCATCTTGGAAACGGCAATCAGACAATCTATACCCATGACTCTACTTATTATCTATGTATTACTGACAATACTGTACCAACTAACAGTTAATCTTTTTATCAAATCGCTCATTTTCAACGGCTGTTTCACAATTGAAAGGAACTATCAGACGGCTAGCCAGAAAGGATAAGCGATAAGAAACCCTTGCAACGAACCAATCAAGAACCTAACGCCCAAGAAATATGCAGAAAGGAATGGAGATGGATTAGACATACTCTGAAGAGATCATCGAGTGACACCACGCGTCAGACCTTCGAGGAGGATGCGAATGGGAAACGACGAGTTGAGTTTGGATTAGAGATTGTTTCAGGAGGAAATGGAGATATGTTACTGAAACCCTATGTACTGTGGGCCATACAATATCTTAGGAGCATATACGATCAAAAGGTCAAATATCATGTCAGCAGGGGGGCAATTAACACCAATACATACGTGAATACAATGATAACAGAATCATCAGGGGCAACAAATCGCAGTTAAAATCACGAAGAAGGGAAGATATTTGTCAGTATAAACTTTGACATGGTACTGTCACATTTTGCGTTAAGAGAATGTCTCTCCTTCTTCCATAAAAACAAGTGATGGGAAGCAGTTGAAACAAGCTAAAACAGGTTAAAATCGTTTTAAACCAGAATCAACATTTTAAGCCATAGGGCTTTTGTTATAACGTGATTGGACAGTTCTTCATCTCATTCTAAACCAATCAAACGAAGTTAATCAACTATTCACACTGGATTTATTTTTGTCCAATAACATTGTTGCTGTTCTCATCGGCACAGACAACTCTCGTCTTCTGACTTCTCCCGGTAGTCTGAACAGCAGAAGATATTAAGGGAATGCAGTTGTATTCAGTCTTATTCAGTAGAGTTGATAAAAGGATAGAACTTGTGTACTGTTGTAGAGTAGAGTATAATTCCATTATGGATGAAATTTATTTTAATAAAGTCACACAGTGTTATACAGTAATATCTACTGATGACCACGTTTCGAGCACAATTTATTATTCATAATCATATCATTTGATTATGAGCAATAATGGAACTTCAGTAGAGTTGCTTATAGCATTTCATTATCGAACACGAGTCCTAATATTATTATACGCACAGTTTGGAAATCTTCGTCACTCAGCATCAACAACAAAATTCGGATTTTCAATACAAACGTCAAGTCAGTTTCTTCTATACGGATCAGAAACTTGGCGGGTCACAAAGAATATTTCCAACAGCCTGTTGCAGACCTTTATCAACAGCTGTCTTCGCTCTATACTCAAGATCAGATGGCCGGAAAGAATCACCAACAAGAAACTATGGGAACAAACAAAACAAGAATCAATCGCCCAACAAATATGCAGGAGAAAGTGGAGATGGATTGGACACTCGCTGAGGAGGCCAGTGCTCGAGTGGAACCCGAAAGGGAAGCGGCGAGTGGGACGTCAGGCAAGGGTGACATGGAGGAGATCGTGTGAAGAGGAGTTGAAACAGTATGGACTAACATGGATGCAGGTGAAAAGTACAGCAGAAGACAGAAGCAAGTGGAGACGTGCAGTTGAAGCCCTATGTTCCACTAGGAACCCAAGGGAATAATAATACAATAATAATAATTGGTGTTTGGGCATAAACAGATAGGCTATTCGTATAATCAGTGTTCATATTTTAGGCAGTAAAACTATGCAATGTCGACAAGCGCATACTTTCGAAGCAATAACATTAACGTGAATTAATGCACGCATGTCTGACTGACTGACCGGCTGATTGGCTGATTTCAACAGAGAACTTTGCACAGAAGTACACCAGTTCCAGTTGCCCTACACTCCCTCCAAGTAGCATACAAAGGAAGACAAAAGAGGAAACAAGAGATTCGAAAGAATGATGATGATAATAATAAGCGCAGAAATCTGAGAGGAAAAGAATATTAACATGGAAAAACAACAGGGTTTTATTGGATATGGCAGATCCCACAGAATGAATGCATCTGCGCCACTGAGAACGATTTCAAGCTGCATCACCTACAACTGTCTCCAGCCACTGATTCTTACCCTCCCGAAGACCTCAACCAGGCGATCTACACCTCTATATATGGCTGGCTCAAACTGTGTTTTTGTGCTACTGATAAGATTGATAAGTAGTATATAAAAAGACGTTCATCAGCACAAAAATATTAAATAGCCGAGAGATAGATTTGACGTCAAAGAGAGAAAATGATACAGCGTTGCGCAGATACATGTGAGACGTGAAAGGAACACAAAGAAACACACACAATATGAAGGTAAGAAGTAGCACAACACGGAAGATCTCTGCAGATGGTGATTTGAAGATAGAAGGTGTACATAATTCCCCTGTCTCTCTTGTCTTCTACCATTATTACAAAACTAACTGTTAAAGATTTCATGGTGTGATGTTATATACATGCACAGTAGACTTACCTCATTGAAATAAACAGAATCCAAGGTAGCGCTTAACTCTTTCAACTCATTCTCAGGCATTGATGTAGTACGCTTAATTTGTTCAATGTATTCCATGTTATGAAAACGTGAAAGCATTTCATCATTTGCTGGTTCAGGCTAAATTAAACAAATAAGAAATATGATGTACACACGTATATTAGTGGAGAAAATAGTTAATAATTTAGCTAAAGCATTTACTAATATATGCTGTATTACATGCATGAAAACAAAATATTATAACTCTGACTGACTATTTGATAGAATTGAGATAAATTAACTGAACTTAACGACTTAGGAATCGACTTGTTACCAGGGAATAGTCTTATGGACTTAGAATATGCAGATGACATAGTCCTGTTAGGGGAGGATGCTGACAAAATGCAGAGTATTTGTTCTCTGAGCTGGATGGTTTGGTTGGGAAGCTTTCATTGCTCTACTGAGCAACATCTTCAGCGCATACTTCGATGTGAAGTGAGCTTTTAGAATTCTCTATGAGTTTATTAGTCATCTCTTCTAGTAACCTTGAACGTGATTGGTTGTTTTCGTGTGACATTTCATCCCTTAGTTTGCTTGTCTCGATGCTGGCTGCTTCTTTGGTTGAATGTCGTTAGTCATTCCTTCTGCTAACCTTGAACGTGATTGGTTGTTTTTGTGTGACTTCTCACTTTCTAGTTCACTTGTTTTGGTGTTGACTGTTTCCTTGACCTGAAGTCTGACTTTGTTTTTGTGTGAATTTCTTCGTATCGATTGGTATATTTTGTCAATCTCTATGTGTCTATTGATTGCTGATTCATTTGAATACCAGGCCTCTAGGAATTCTCTGGCATTTTTGCAGTTCCCTTTGTCTAAGATTTGAACATTGTCCCAGTCGAATTGGTGCCCATGGTTGTCTGCATGTAGCATCGAGACAAGCAAACTAGGGCATGAAATGTCACACGAAAACAACCAATCACGTTCAAGGTTACTAGAAGAGATGACTAATAAACTCATAGAGAATTCTAAAAGCTCACTTCACATCGAAGTATGCGCTGAAGATGTTGCTCAGTAGAGCAATGAAAGCTTCCCAACCAAACCATCCAGCTCAGAGAACACAACCACACCAAAATGCAGAGTCTTCTGAACACCTTGAACAGCAATCTTCGTATGTTTGGCATGCGATTCGCCCATGTAAAATGTAAGATACTGTTACAGGACTGGACTACGTCAACTCCTAGCTTAGTGATAGGGAGTGAAGTGATAGAACATGTTGACCACTTCATCTATTTGGAAAGTTGTATCAGCACCAACGGATTGATTGGTGACGAAATCACAGCACGGATCCAAAAAGCTAGGGCTGCTTTCGCTAACTTACACCATCTCTGGCGTAGGCGTGACATCCGGCTATCAACCAAGGGACGTGTGTACTGCTCAGCAGTTCGCTCCGTCCTTCTCTATGGCTCTGAAACATGACCAATACGAGTTGAAGACATGAAAAGGTTGTCTGTTTTTGACCACAGATGTTTACGATCTCTTTCTCGCGTTAGGTGGTATAATAAGGTAAGTAATGTTGACGTTAGGCGTAGTGTTGGGCAAAGAGGGAAAATCAATCGAAGAGGCTATAAAGTTACATAGATTGAGATGGCTAGGTCACGTGCTGCGCATGCCTAACCATCGCCTCCCCCGACGGACGGGCATTACTAGCTGATATAGGTGCAGGTTGGAAAAGAGTAAGTGGTGGCCAAACAAAAACATGGCATCAATCAATCCATGAAATCCCTGACAGTTAAACTGAGTCAGGTAGGGAGATGCAGACTTCCGGGTTGGTTGGGGCCCTCGGGACTCTAAGAATCAATGGCTGGAGACACTAGGTGACATGGCTCAAAATCGTTGTCAATGGCTTACGCAGATGTATTCAGTCTCTGTAATCTTTCATATTCCTTTCTACAATTACTCATTCTGTTTCACTCTTATACTTGTCAAAACTCTATTGATTCTCTTCACTCATCTTCTTGTCTACCTTTGTGTGTTATTTGGAACGTGGCAACTGGAACTGCTGCACTTCGGTGCCAAGTTCTATGTTGAATCCAAGCAGCCAGCCAGAATTGAGAGGAGTTAGGACCAGAGACACATTTGGTGGGAGGCCGAGTGTCTGCCTAGACCAATGATCAATGCTAATCTGTCCGTAAAAAGATAGGCAGATAATCTATCGCTAGTTAGATTTTCAATCCATCTCAAATCAAACCTCCATTATATCGGTGACACTATTTTGACCCAAAGCAACCACCTTAGATAGTGTTGCTCATAAGCTATTCTGCGGGACGTTCGAGGTGAATACAGGAGTAAAACAAGCTGGCTGTTTATTATCACCACGGATGATATTCCTAATTGTCGTGGACTGGATTATGCATTAGACTGTGGGGAGCAAGGAGACAGGAATAAGTTGAACGATAAGAACACTCCATCTAGAAGATCTGGATTTCTCAGATGACATATGTCTAATGTCAGACAAACTCGAAGACTTACAGGCGAAAAGCAACAAACTCGTTGAAGAAGCTGGCAGCGACGACAGGACCTCAGGTGAACATAGGTCGGTCAGTCGGTTTTCGACATAGAACTTCGCACTGATGTGCGGCTGTTCAAGTCGCCATACTTTACTCAGCACACAAAGCAAGAGAAGAAAGTAGGAGAAATCCATAATAGAGACAGTAAACAGAGGTGTGAGACAAAGGAATAGTAATAACGGAGAACAAAACAGTTTCATTGGAAATCATAAGTCACAAGGAGTGGATGCATCTGCGCCAGCCAGCCATTGAGAACGATTTTGAGCCATGTCACTAATTGTTTCCAACCATTGGTTTTTACCGTCCCGAGGACCCCAACCAGTCAGGAAGTCTACACCTTCCTACGTGGCTAGCTTAAACTAACTGTTGTGGATTTCATTGACTGGTGCCATGTTTTCGTTTGACCGCCGCTAGCTCTTTTCCAGCCTGACACTATATCAGCTAACATTGCCCGTCGAGGAAGGCGATGACTAGGCATACGTAGCACATGTCCTAACCATCTCAGCCGATGTAATTTCACAGTCTCGTCGACTGATTTCCCCTCCTTACCTAGCACTCGACGCCTAACCTCAATATTGCTCACCCTATTATACCACTTCACACGGGAGATAGAACGCAGACACCTATGATCGAACACAGCTAATCTTTTCGTGTCTTCTGCTCTCAATGGCCAGGTCTCACAGCCATAAAGGAGGACGGAGCGGACTGTTGAGCAGTACACACGCCCTTTGGTCGATAGTCGGATATCACGTCTACGCCAGAGACGACGTAAACTGACATATTCGAAACTGGCCCTCTGTATTCGTGCTGAGATTTCGTCGGAGATCAACCCGTTGGGGCTGGCTGATGGTACTTCCCAAGTAAGTGAAGCGGTCAACGTGCTCTACCACTTCATTTCCTATTTCTAATCTACGGGTCGGTGAAGTCCAATCCTGCAGTATCATCTTACATTTTACAGGGGCGAATCGCATGCCAAACATACGAAGATTGTTGCTCAAGGTGTTCAGTAGACTCTGCATTTTGTCAGCGTCCTCGCCTAGAAGGAAAAGAACGTAGACAAGTCGGAGGTGATGAAGATAACCAACCAACAACAACCAGCACCAATAACCATCAGAGGGAGAAAATTGAAAGAGGTCACTTCCTTTACTTATCTAGGAAGCATCGTTTCAATTACAGGCAGACGGAATGGATGAAGATATCAAAGTCAGAATCAGAAAGTCAAGACACGCCTTCATATATCTGAAACCAGTTTGGAAATCTTCTGCAGTGCACTCAGCGTAATCAACAAGATTCGGATTTTCAACACAAATGTAAAGTTGGTCCTTCTATACGGGTGAAAACCTTCCATTGCTTGTCACGAAAAACATTTCCAACAGCATGCAGACTTTTATCAACAGCTGCCCCCCTCGCTGGCTCCATACTGAAGACCAAATGGCTGACTGGCCAGCCAGAAAGAATTAGTAACAAGAAACTCTGACTGGGAACAAACCAACCAAGAGTCGATCGTTCAACAAATATGTAGGAGAAAATGGAGGTGGATCGGTCGGGCATATATTGAGGAGGCCGTCGAATGATATCGCGCACAATGCAGGCCATCGCTCAGTGGAATCTAAATCTGAAGCGATGAGTGGATCGTCGATGCGAGGGTGACATGGAGGAGATCGTGCGAAGAGGAGATGAGAGATTATGGGCAATCGTGTGGCTAACCAGATGAAGAGGACGGCAGAAAGTAGAACAAAGTGAAGATCTGTTGTTGAAGCCCCATGTTCCACTCAGAACCCAAGGGAATAATAATAATAATAATAAGCAAAGTGGATAAGGAATACAGGGCTATCCGTTAGCAGTGACCACTAAAATTTATTTTGTTCCTTTGTAATTCCAAGTGGAAGATAGGCCTTCAAAACTTGAGCTTTAAAGTTTCAGTAGCAGAGGTGTTTATCCATAATTTTTCACGTGGTGGAGCTGCTGATCGTCTCATGCCCAACCCCCCTCCTGTTTACCGATCTTGGCGAGACTCACGAATGATGCATCGACAGGGAATCGAACCAGAGACTACGTGCACAATTGGCGAGTATTTTACCGCTGAATCACTGATGCAAGACAGAGCTCTTGACCGAGAACAGAACCCGGGCCTTTCATGTGACAGGTGGAGGATACACACCATTATGCAATCAAGATCGATACTTTACGTAGAGTTGTGGCGTATGACTTCAGTTCAAATAATAATCCATCAGTGTATAATGGGGGGGGGGGGGTAACACAATCAATTACATAATTGTAACTTACATTTATAATTAAACAGCGTGACAATAATCCATACGTTGTACATTTATCCAAGGCAGTAGACAGTCGTTCAGGACATTCGACAAAATTAGGAAACCATTTATTCTTATGCAGTAACATACGTTCATCGTATATGAATGCAGTTCTTTTGAAAGAAAATTAAGCAATGCGAGTAAATTTATTATCATTATCATCTCATAATTCATAAACTTACTTTCTACTAAGTGATGCGCGTCGCTGAAAGTGCTAAAAATTTATTAAAGACAAGGGGGATATGGGGTTAAAAATTATTAGCTTACTTACATCATTTCCACCGGGTAAAGCAAATACAATTTGTATATCTTCATCTCCAAATGGAGCTTTCATTCGATTTTTTCTTCGAGCACTACTATTCGACTGAAAGATTATTTAATAAGTCAAAGTAAAATAAGAAAGAGGGCGGGGGGATTAATTTAATAGGCATGCGGTACACACTACTCAACAGTAATTAATACAAAATCGTATGTGCATATTTCAATATTATCTGCATTCTGACTCACGTGTTAGGTGGTGGTATAACAGAGTGAGTATTATTGAAGTTAGGCATCGAGTGTTAGGTAAGAAGTTGTGTGAAGCTATATCGATTGAGATGGTTAGAACATGTGTTACGCATGCCTGCTTAGCCATTCATTGCATTCCTTGACGGGTAATGTTATGTGACATAGGATCAGATTGAAAAAGAGCTAGTGATGATGGACAAACCAAAACTTAGTAGATAGTTTGAGCCATGTAGGGTGGGGTGTAGACTTCCTGACTGGTGGTTGGGGTCCTCGAGATAGTACGAATCAATAGCTGGGGACACAGGAGTCAGACAAGGGTGCTTATTATCACCAATGATATTCCTAATTGTGGTGGACTGGACTGGATTATGCGTCAGACAGTGGGAAACGAGAAGACAGGGATATCCTGGACCGACGTGAAGAACCTAGAAGACCTGGATTTCGCGCGTGGATGATTTATGTTTGATGTCACACAAAATCGAAGACTTACAAGCGAAAACCGACAAACTGGTCGAAGAAGCAGCAAAGACAGGACTCCAGGTGAACATAGACAAGACGGAGGTTATGAAAATAACCAACCAACAACAACAACAACAGCAGCAGCAACATCCAGCGCCAATCACCATCAACGGGAGGGATTTGAAAGAGGTTACTTCATTCACTTATCTAGGGAGCATTGTCTCAACTACAGGAGGAACGGACGAAGATGTCAAATCGAGAATCGGGAAGGCGAGAAACACATTCATCAACCTGAAACCAATCTGGAAATCTTCGTCACTCCTCAGCATCAACAACAAAATTCGGATTTTCAATACAAACGTCAAGTCAGTCAGTTCTTCTATATGGATCAGAAACTTGGCGGGTCACAAAGAATATTTCCAACAGGTTGCAGACCTTTATCAACAGCTGTCTTCGTTCTATACTGAAGATCAGATGGCCGGAAAGAATCACCAAGAAACTATGGGAACAAACAAAACAAGAACCAATCGCCCAACAAATATGCAGGAGAAAGTGGAGATGGATTGGACACTCACTGCTGAGGAGGCCGCTGGGTGACATCGCGCGTCAGGCCAATGCTCGAGTGGAACCCGAAAGGGAAGCGGCGAGTGGGACGTCCAAGGGTGACATGGAGGAGATCGTGTGAAGAAGAGTTGAAACAGTATGGACTAACATGGATGCAAGTGAAAAGTACAGCAGAAGAGAGAAGCAAGTGGAGACGTGCAGTTGAAGCCCTATGTTCCACTAGGAACCCAAGGGAACAATAATAATAATAATAGCTGGGGACAATTGGTGATATGGCTGGCTCAAAATCCTTCTCAATGGCACCGATGCATTCACTCTTTGTGACCTCTCATATCTATTAATGTTCTTCCCTTGTTATTATTCTTTCTCCCTTTGTGTGTTACATGGGTTGTGGCAACATGGCAACTTCATTGCACTGTTCTGTGTTGAAACTAAGTCAATCAGTCAGTTCCTTTCTTTGTAAGCATAATCGTTGGAAATGTCAAGTAAACTTAGTTGAATTAATTTGAAATAGTATACATTTTTTTTAGAAAAACTCAGACTTCTAATATTATTTCACTTTCATTATTATGCTCTCTTTAGGATTACAACAACCTGTATTGGCTGACACTGAGTTTCCCGTACAGGATTCTCATGTTCTAGTCACATTGATCATGTGTAGAGGCTGTTCATACTACTCAGTTAGCCGCTTAGGTTGAAAGAGGTGGAGCAGGATTCGAACCCTGGAGTGCTTAAGCCAATGCCCACCCCCGTGTCTTCCCACACAGCGACCCTATACAGACGAATTATAGACTTATCCCTGCTAGATACTTACCTATCTATCTGTTTATCTACCTACATTCATTCAAATTAAGTCAAGTCTTAAAATAGGATAATTAAGAACTCTTATTTCATTGAAAAACTGGTTTTATGAAGAGACTCAGTGTTCATACTATGAGCGAAAAATAAACCCAGCTATCATCCATATTCCTGATCTAAAGATGTGCATACTGATAGAATGAATGAAAATTCAGGCTTTTGTAGAATTTATTTGAAGTAAATTGGTGGATAGTGACTAGCAGTGGAATCCAGAACAACGCTCACTTAGTCCTATATGGGACTCGTCAGTTAGCTGGATATGCCTGCATTCCCCAGTGACACAGTTATGGTGTCTCCACTGAGGCTGGAACCCAGTACCCTTATAGTTTGACATGCCAAAGCGCTATCCACTAGACCTCTTGGGCGACGAGAACCACCTCTTGCGCAGCGGGTATTAGTAATTATTTAATTCAATTAGGAATATCCCGGTGATACAATACTGTTAATCGCCACCCACCAATTCACTTCAAGTTAAAAATAATCAGACATTGTCGAAGCATCTGCGCAAGGAGCCCACATGTCAACTTGAGGTCGAGTTCGGTAGAATTTATTTGTTCTTCTAGAACAGCATTATGATAATATTATTATTATTGTTCCCTTGGGTTCCTAGTGGAACATAGGGCTTCAACTGCACGTCTCCACTTGCTTCTCTCTTCTGCTGTACTTTTCACCTGCATCCATGTTAGTCCATACTGTTTCAGCTCCTCTTCACACGATCTCCTCCATGTCACCCTTGAACGTTCCACTCGCCGCTTCCCTTTCGGGTTCCACTCGAGCGTTGGCCTGACGCGCGATGTCACCCAGCGGCCTCCTCAGCAAGTGTCCAATCCATCTCCACTTTCTCCTGCATATTTGTTGGGCGATTGGTTCTTGTTTTGTTTGTTCCCATAGTTTCTTGTTGGTAATATTAGAAAATGTAATTTTATTGGGAATAGTATATAATTAATACGAGTACTGTAGAGCCACTTATACTACTTATCATTATCTAGTGTGGAATTTTAGGACCATCGACAATCAGGGTGAACCCGACATGTGCATGAGTAGTATGTCCCAGAAATTGACATTAAGTAAATAACAGAATGAATGGTACACACTGATATGATTCACTTGGTGTCATCATTGTTAATTGCATATATTCGACGGGTTTAGTTTAATTCATTTCATTCAACAATTTATTGAAAAGTTAGACCAAGAAGTTGTCATCACTAAGAGAACCACTGAAAACCAGAGATTACTGGACAACTATTTCGTCATAAATTGGGATTCTTCAGCAGTATATGTCCTCATCAATCCACCAGGGATAAAAACAAGGACCGCCACATCACAAGGAGAGCTTGTTGACTATTCAACTACTGGGACGAATCCACTGGTCCGTGTAGTCTAACATCTGCCAATTCGCAACATACAGCCCCTTCGCCAGCTTAATGTCATTGACGAATGTTTGTCCATATAGTCGGCTTGGTGTACCCAGTGAGGTGCTTCAAACTTTGACGACTTAAGGATATAGTCTCGATGATTTGGAATATGCGGATGATATTGTCCTTCTAGGTGAGGACGCTGATAAAATGCAGAGTCTTCTGAACACCTTGAGTAGCGATCTTCTAATGTTTGGCATGTGATTCGCTCTTGTCATATGTAAGATGATGCTACTTAACTGGACTATAACGACTCCTAGCTTAAAGATAGAGAGCGAAGTAGTAAAGCGTATTGGGATGTTTGCAATGTCAGTGTGTGTCTACCATCCTCCTTAATGGCACAGTGAGACATCACCACTAAAAGTGGTAGACATGAAAACGCTAGCTGTCCTATCTCCCATGTTAAGTGGTAAAATAGGGTGCGTAATATTGAGGTTAGGCACAGTCTTAGCTAAGGAGGGAAAGTCAATCAACAAGGTTGTGCAGTCACATCGGTTGGGATGATTAGGACATGTGTTACACATGACTAGCCATCGCCTTCCACGACGGCCAATGTAAAGTGACATAGAATCAAGTTGGCAAAGAGCTAGTAATGGTCAAACTAAAACATGGGATCAGTGCATGCATGAAATCTTTGACAGCAAATTTCAGCCACGTAAGGAGGTGTAGACTGCTGTCAGGTTGGAATCCTGGGGGATTCTAAGAATCAGTGGCTGGAGAAAATTAGTGTTTGGGCTCGAAATCGTTCTCAGCTGCGGCGCAGATCCATTCACTCTTTGCGATCTCCCACAGCCATTAAACCCTAGTGTTTTCCCACCCCCACTATTCTTTCCCTGTCACATTTCTGCTTATTATCGTTCTTTTGAATGTGTTTTCTCTCTCCCTCTCCCTCTTGTCTTCCTTTTTGTGCTACACGGGCTGTGACAACTTCAAATAGCGCCTTTCTGTTCAATGTTCTATGCTGAAGCCAGTCAGTTAGTCGCCTCCAAAGCCTCAGGATGGTCGGGGGTGGGTGCCTTGCGCTGCGGGTTGGCCACCCCTCCGCACACCTCTTGAAATGCTCCCATATGACCGGGCGGCTTACATAGCCTCTCCTGAGGAAGTCCTATTCACTGCCTTCACGTGGCGGAGGTGTTTTTCACCAAAGTGAGAGGGCGAAAGCGGATGCCCGGCGCTCTTCACCGGGTTGACTGTCCATTGGATGACAGTCTAGGGGAGATGGCTAAACCCTGATTCCAAACCTCCAACGACTGGCGTATGAAGCTCACTGGAGCTAACCGGCAGACGTATGGACAAAGGGCTTGTTGGATGTCCTGGATGTCTGGCCCCATTCAAAAAGGCGTATGAACCGAACTCCGGTCACCGGCTGCCAATGGATAGTGGACTCCCTACTCCATTCCTACTGCCTTGTAGGTCACACTTGGTTGTGTAAAGGCTAGAGCTGCACTCTCAAGCAAAAGGCCGAGCGATTCTGGGGACATCACTCGTACCAAATTCCCATGAAACTTCATGAACTCTCTTGCATCAGATCGCCGCGCCTGGGCAGCGATGTTTCGAGATGTTCATGAAGCCGGCTCATCCTCCCGTAGGAGATAGCCGAAGTAAAGTAAAGTAAGTAAGTCAGTTAGTCAGTCGGTCACCCCCAAGCCAACGCAAAGTGATATCAATTAACAGATCCAAATATACTACTTATATACTATGAACAACATGTCTTGACACTAATTATCAGTTGACTAAATTTCCAATGTAGAATTTTGCACACAATTACAGCAATTCAAATTACCACACTTCAATAAACAAACAAAAAATTCGAAAGCAAAATTTACGAGAGAGAGATAGCGAGAATAATGACACGGAGAACAATAAGAAATTTGGAGATCTCCAAATCTACGGCAGTGAGAAAGATTTTTAGCTATACCTCTCTGACAGTGTGAAAGAACAATGGAACCATTTACCTATTGAGGAATCACACACAACAAAGACACAGTAAGGTTTTAAACATACTCCTGGTTTCTGTTCATATTGTTAAACGAAATATCTTCCTTTCACGGTAATGAATCATTTATCCATGCGTCATGTGAAGTCAGTACTACGATACGGATCAGAGACTTGGCGTGTCACAAAGAGCACCTCAAACAAGCTACAGACCTCCATTAACAGATGTCTTCGCTCAATACTCAAGATCAGATGGCCGGAAAGGATCAGCAACAAAAATCTCTGGGAACGAACCAACCAGGAACCGATTGTGAAACAAATAGGCAGGAAGAAATGGAGATGGATTGGCCATACTCTGAGGAAACAATGCATCAAGTGACATCACTAGACAAGCCATTGCTCGAGTGGAACCCGAAAGGGAAGCGACGAGTTGGTCGTCCAAGGGTGACCTGGAGGAGATCATGTGAAGAGGAGATGAAAACGTGTGGGCAGACTTGGAGCCAGGTGAAAACTCTAGCAGAGAACCGAACGCAATGGAGACGCATGGCTGAAGCCCTATGTTCCTCTAGGAACTAAAGGAAATAATAATAATAATATCCATGCGTCCATCCATCCATCTATCCATCCTATTTTCGACTATACACACATACATACACTGTCAACGGTAGCTTAAAATAATAATATGACATACTAGTTGTGTTATGTGTCGAATTCCGCTACCCAATGACAATAAGCGGGGGGGGGGAAGCATATATGACAATTTTATCAGATTCAGTAACAAAGGGAGAATCACTTTTCAGTGTTCACTAATACTGTGTCTAGTTCAAAAGTTAAAGCATCGCACTCCATTCAGAATCTAGTTAAACATGAACTAAATATATATAAGTGTAGAGATTGGTTACTTTTTTTAAATATTCCTTTACGTTCCCAGTGGAACATAGGGCTTCAAGCTAGCTCTTTGAAATTTCGGCAGCAGTGGTGTTTATTCTTATGGGATGGGGTTGCTAGCTTCATGCCCAACTTTCCCTCTTTACCAGTCTTATTACTGGCTTAGTGAGATAAAGGAGTGCATCGACCGAGGATCGAACCCCGAAACATGTGAGGCGTGGTTGGCGACCATTCTACCACTGTGCCGCCGACGCGGCTACTGTAGCAGCCCATAATTCCATATGACGTGTAGAAGATTCAGCGGTAAAAGACTCACTAACCAAGCTGCACATGGTAGTACAGAGTTCGATTATCGGCCGGTGAACTCTTTTACCTCCCTTAGTGAGCTGTAAGACCGATAAACAGGTAAAGTTTGGCGTGAGGCTAACAATTTCATCCCATAAAAAAAATGCACCACTGCTACAGAAAACTTCACAGCTCAAGCTTGTAGTCCTATGTTCCACTGGGAACGCAAAGGAATGGGGGTGGGGTGGGGGAAATTCCACATTAGCTTGTAGATTACACAGTAAAACAGTATTATTTCTTGGATGACATCTCGAACGCGACCTGTTTGCCTAGAATCATATCAAAATGTAATTCCACAACTTCAAAACTTGAGTTTTATAATCCCAATTTCTTGCCTTTGATTTATCCTTGGGGCTAATAAAATTTTCTAGATATCTGAGAGATAGATATGAACAGAATGCAGTATTATCGGACATTGAATGAATACTGGTTTTCTCTTTTGTTAATGGATAGCATAAAATTCTCATGTAGGTGTGTTACGCTTATTGCCGCCAGTGGGTAGCAGAATGAAACACACACAAGCGACATGTTATATCATGTTTTGAGTACTATTGACACGTCAAGTTTTTGACCTTGGTGTGTCACGAAAAAGATTTCCAACAAGTTGCAGATTTTTATCAATGGCTCCCCTCCTCGTCGCTGGCTTCATACTGAAGATCAAATGGCCAGTGGTCCCAGTGGCTTAATGGTATACGAGCTCGCCTTGTAACCAGAAGGTCCTGGGTTCGAATCCCGGTGGGTGCTAACTGCTGAAGAGTCCCAAACAGAAAGAACGAACAACAAGAAATTCTGGCTGGGAATAAACCAACCAAAAGTCGATCGTTCAACAAATATGTAGGAGAAAATGGAGAAGGATCGGTCGGGTATACATTGAGGAGACCGTCGAATGATATCGTGCGCAATGCAGGCCACCGCTCGGGTGGAATCTTAATGGGAAGCGACGAGTGGGTTAGCGGTGCGCGGGTGACAGGGAAGACATCATGTGGAGAGGAGGAAGAGGAGATGAGCGATTGTGGGCAATCATGGACCCAGCTGAAGAGGACGGCAGAAAATAGAACAGAGTGGAGATGTATTGCTGAAGCCCTATGTTCCACTCAGAATCCAAGGGAATAATAAAATAATAATAATAGTATACAATTGACAGTTCATGTGTGTACAATTGAAAGTCAGATGTATATATATATATATAAATTCACACTTACGTGGGGTGTACCCGTAGTATTTGCAGCCATTAGGTATTGAGTAAATCTTCTTAGTTATACAAAAGTTTCTTTCTTTTTGTTTACGTCAATGTTGACTTGTAAGCCAGAATCTTAGTGTTACAGTAGAATTAGAACTGAAAATAGGCAAACAAAACACATTAGGGTCAAGTAAATCCATTGTGTGAGATACACGCACATTTTTAAGACTGATTATAAAATATCTACATTATTACTGAATACATTGCATCTCCATATAATATAGCAATGAACCACACACACACACACCTGGCTATCCAAACCTCAGTAGATGAATCGGAGTTCGACTCACGTGACTCTGTGATTGGAAGTTAAGCGTCTGGACAGCTTTGTCTACTAGATACATTGTAGTTCAGCTTTCTACGAGAACAGGTATTACTATTTATTTTCAAGTTTTCCCATGGTTTGATGTCAGCTAGAGAACCACCATTGAAAACCAGGGATTAATGGACAGCTGTTTCGTCCCACTAGCTTGGAACTCACTAGCAGTACGGCATCCACTAGTATTCGAACTCAGAACCTTCCGGTCACAAGGGAAGCTCGTAGTGCGTTTAACCACTGGGACCCAATTCAATGGTCAGACCAGGAATTCTAACTTCTACTAATTCGTGATTTTAACACGACTGGCACCAGTCAAATGTCATTGGTGGGGAGTATTTGTCCCCACTCCTGACCGGGTGGATATCGCTGGTCACTAATTCTCACCAGAATTTCAGGTAACTTCGTCTTGCAGCTAGTCACTAGCCAGCATCAGATTAATTTTCAAGATTTAGTTTATAGGGATCTGATTTATTTCAAGTTTCAGGACGGATTGACATCAGTTAGAGGACCATCGAGGACTTGTATAATTCCATGGGTAAACTTGAAACAAATGACATTCCTAGAAATTAACTCTTGGAAACTATTTATTTTCTGACTACATATATTCAAGCATGCATTTCCTCGATGTGAACTTATCAAGAAGGACAGATGGAACCCTGAAAAGATCGATTTATCGCAAGCTGTCATGGAATAGTCAACTGACAAATTTCTACAGCTGGGTACCCAATGGTCGAAAACGAAACCTGATCCGGTCGCTTGCCACTCGTATTCGGCGCATATGTAGCCCTGATTCTGTGGAAGTTGAGTTATACATCTTGAGGAAAATCCTAATAGAAAATGGATTTCCACCACGTTTTATAGATAAGAATATTCATTCAAATCCTAAAAAACGTGAGTTATCAACCGTACCCAAGAAGATACTTTACATGAGCTTGGAATTCAAAGGGGACTTAGCTTCCGATATCATGAAACGGAGGATATCACAATCCCTGAAAGGAACATTCCCTGCTGCATCCCTGAGAATAGCCTTTTCTAGTCGACCATTATTGTTCAATAAGCTGAAGGACAAGATCCCGCTGTTGACCAACTCTATGTGTGTTTATCAATTCACCTGCTCGTGTGGAGCTAGGTATATCGGTCGTTCGACACGAGTTTTGTCCAAGAGGGTGCAAGAACACTATCCTGCATGGTTACGAAGAGGTGGAAGTGGAGCAATAAGAAGCGCGATCATTGAACATCTGGTCGATAATGATCACCCTATTTCTATAGCCTCCGCCTTCAAAGTCATCTACAAGGCAAAGAGTAATTTACCCAAATCCCTACGTACCCGACTCATCTGTATTGCTGAAGCTTTGGCTATCGAAACAGAAAAGCCAGATCTCTGTGTACAGAAAAAGTTCGTTCAACCCCTCCAACTTTCATGGTCTTAATCCCTCTATGCTAAAGTATGGTAATCCCCAATCATATTTTAGCTCTACCAATTCTTCATTTTTCCATTTTTCTCTATTCAATTTGTATACTCTTCCTTATTAAGTCAATTGTTACTATTACTACTCTCACTTTTAATTGTCCCCGGTATTATTTCACTTGTTCCACTTGTCATTCTAAATCAATTCCTTTATGCAACATTAAATTCTATGCGCTTAAATTTCACACAATATTACGTAACGTTTTTATTTTTTCGATTTGTCTACTAATCTTATAATTGCACACCTTTTTCAAGTTCTATCCATTCTATGAATTATTCTATATATGACATTAATTTGCTTTGTCACTTGACATTTAACTACGATTATAATCACAAACATTTTAGTTTTAATTGCACTTCATATTATTATTATTTCATGCATTCACACCTATGTTTCAATTCCCTCACCGGATATAACTTCTTAAAAACCATATATATACTATTGTACAGCTTGATGATAAATTCGTTGAAAAGAGTCTCTTCGCTGAATCATTTGTTTTGATTTTCTCTATATATATACAACTTTACACAGAAATCTATTCGTTTATTTCACAATATAAAAAGGTAATATGGTAATTAGTGATAACGAGGTGATGTAATACTTTGATTTTCTTTTGTTTGTTTAAGGTTATCGCCATACTGACAATGAACAACACAAATTAAATCATTTTAAAGTTCTTATAAGTAATAGGTAGTCGAGTTTTACTCATAAGTGTTTGATTTACTTTTAATTTGGGACATGATCATGTTGCGGTGCTTATTTCACAAAGGGCAAAGTACGCAAATAATATAACAGGATCTTTTCTCCTAGAAATACACTTGCAGTCAGATGACGCATTACCTAACTCACTTTTGTCTAGTAATCAACAATTAAAAATGTGAGGTTTGGAGAAGTGTTTCACCAACTTCAACGTTTGACTGACAGCCAGTGATTTCTAGGTTCAAGTCCCTCTCCGCACCGATGTCAGCCGTAAAGGCTAAATTGGTAATATTATCAGTCTTAAACAATACATGTGCAATCATAGTCTCGTAGAGAAACCATATGGACTGAGATGGGATATAGACACAGGTCCTCCGTCCTTAACTGAGGTTACTAAAGCTGTCACTAATCTGAAGCTAGGCAAAGCAGCGGGACCTGATTTATTGACTCCAGAGGTATTTAAGTACGGTGGAGACAGTTTACTGTCTGCGTTAACGGACGTTCTAGGCAGCGTCTGGGAATCAGAGGAAGTCCCATCGGGTTGGTGTAAGTCACTGATCATCCCGATATACAAGAAGGGAGACAAGTCTTCTTGTGATAATCACAGTGGGATTAGCTTGGCTAATATAGTATCTAAAATCCTAGGCTCAATAATACTGCGTAGACTAAGTGGTGCTCGGGAGACACAAACACGAGAAAACCAGGCAGGTTTTAGGCCAGGAAGAGGGTGTATTGATCATATCTTCACCCTTCGACAGATTCTAGAACATAGTCATCGCCTTCCTCGACGGGCAATGTTAGCTGATATCGGGTCAGGCTGGAAAAGAGCTAGTGGCGGTCAAACCAAAACATGGCACCAGTCAATCAAATCTACAACAGTTAGTCTAAGCCAGTCACGTAGGAAGGTGTAGACTTCCTGTCTTGTTGGGGTCCTCGGGACGGTAAAAACCAATGGTTGGAAACAATTGGTGACATGGCTCAAAATCGTTCTCAATGGCTGGTGCAGATGCATCCACTCCTTGTGACTCGTGATTTCCAATGAAACTGTTTTGTTCTTCGTTATTACTATTCCTTTGTCTCACACCTCTGTTTACTGTCTATATTATGCAGTTCTTCTACTTTCTTCTCTTGCTTTGTATGCTACACGGAGTGTGGCGACTTGAACAGCCGCACATATGTGCAAAGTTCTATGTCGAAAACCGACCGACCGACCGAGATCACACAAAACAAGAGTAGAAATCAGTAGAAACTCATGAATCGTTGCAGGTTTCAACACATGGATTACATTCAGCACAGTGCTAAAACGACGAGTTGTACATTAAAAGATGATACACCTGCTTATTTCGTCAACTTTCCATCAGTTGCGAACTGTCTACGAAAACTTATCAAGTTTACATAGCTGCTTTAAATTATTTGCAAATGTGACATGATATAAGCTAGCACGAGACTCAAAAATTAATGAACAGTACTCAGAAACAACATTTGCATTACTCATACACAAAAGATCCAAGTTTGGACTAAACAAAGCCATAACATGATAAATGTTTAGATATAATGGAAAAGGAGTTGCACAATACAGACAAGATGATAAACAACTAATAGGTTGCGTAACAATATGGTGAGTTCAAATTTGTTTTTACTGACGTTTCGCTATTTATGCTAATAGCTTTATCAAAGTATTATGTATTAACTCAAATCGGAGGAACAAACGACCAGTAGAATTAAATCATAGTGAAAGAGACAGAAATTAAAGCCAATGACTGCGTAATCAAACGAAAAGAAGAGTAAAGACATCGAGTTAACAGGGACAGGCAAAACTGATAACTGCTTCTCTATGAACACATAAGTAAGACTTCAAGAGTTAAACAACAATTTCCTCGGTAAATCTGAGGAGAATTGAACTACACTAGATTGATAATTTCAAAGGATTTCAGGGTCTTCACCTCATGACCCGTATCAACGAAATGCCTGGCAAAAGTACTATTGAAGGCATCTGTTCTCTTGAGACGTAGGCTCTTTCGTACATGTTCAGAAAACCGAAGGTGTGCCCCATTCTTTCTGTTCTCCCAATGTAACTGTCACCGCAGATACAGGTAAATTTGTATACACAACTAGAGTTAATTTAAAAATGATAATGATTTGCTTTATTCCAAAGGGTATCTATCGACCTTTGACTACACCAAAGAGCATGTTGTCCGGTAAATAGGGGAATCAACTCAGCTGCAGGATAGGTCCCGGTTAGTGACGTATTCAATCTTCAGTTGACTATTCCTGCAATATTATCACCTTTGAAATGGAGTTGTATGAAAATAGGCTTCTTTTTCACTATGATTTGTTTTGCATTTAAACCTCAGGATCTTCCGTACTCGATAGTAAATCTCTGAGGATAACTGTTACTTTTCAACATCTCAAGAGCCAGAAGTTCTTCCCATAATTTCTCCGTAGAGCATATTCCCCTGGCTCTATCATGGTAGAGCCATGGACCGTCTGCCAAACGCTGTATTAGCAAACATTTTGTTTAACCTTGAGAGAACAAAGTTGAAGCGTGCAGTAGACTAAACTACTTCCTGTCGATATACTGATTACACATTTGTAGTATGCCGCAGTGAAAGCGATGCGTCCTACCTACTTGAACTACCCAATTAAGCACATGTGAATATTGACTTCACTATAGAACATGAAAGTAACGGAGAATTTCATTTTCGTGAAATCTGCATGTTTAACGCTTGAAAGATAGTAGCCTCCAGAAATCAATTCATCGAAAGCCTACATGGAATGGATAATACTAACATTTTTATAATTTTTGCCCGAATAGCTTTAAACGATTTTGTCTGTCTGTTTTCAAGTCGCCACACTCCATATAGCACACAAAGCAAGAGAACAAATGCATAATAGAGACAGTAGACAGGAAAACGAGACAAAAAGAATAGTAATAACGAAGAACAATATAGTTTCATTGGGAATTATAAGTCACAAGGAGTGGATGCATCTGCGCCAGCCATTGAGAACGATTTTGAAGTATATCACCAATTGTCTCCAGCCAATGGTGTTTACCGTTTCCAGTTTATAGAGCCAGAAGAATATGCTCTACGGAGATATTAAGGGAAGAACTTCTGGCTGAGGTTTAAATGCAAAACAAATCATAGTGAAAAAGAAGCCTATTTTCATACAACTCCATTTCAAAGGTGATAATATTGCAGGAATAGTCAACTGAAGATTGAATACGTCACTAACCGGGACCTATCCTGCAGCTGAGTTGATTCCCGTTTACCGGACAACATGCTCTTTGGTGTAGTCAAAGGTTGATAGATACCTTTTGGAATAAAGCAAATCATTATCATTTTTAAATTAACTCTAGTTGTGTATACAAATTTACCTGTATCTGCGGTAACAGTTGCATTGGGAGAACAGAAAGAATGGGGCACACCTTCGGTTTTCTGAACATGTACGAAAGAGCCTACGTCTCAAGAGAACAGATGCCTTCAATAGTACTTTTGCCAGGCATTTCGTTGATACGGGTCATGAGGTGAAGACCCTGAAATCCTTTGAAATTATCAATCTAGTGTAGTTCAATTCTCCTCAGATTTACCGAGGAAATTGTTGTTTAACTCTTGAAGTCTTACTTATGTGTTCATAGAGAAGCAGTTATCAGTTTTGCCTGTCCCTGTTAACTCGATGTCTTTACTCTTCTTTTCGTTTGATTACGCAGTCATTGGCTTTAATTTCTGCCTCTTTCACTATGATTTAATTCTACTGGTCGTTTGTTCCTCCGATTTGAGTTGAACTCACCAGATTGTTACGCAACCTATTAGTTGTTTATCATCTTGTCTGTATTGTGCAAATCTTTACTTACTTTTTACTTTACTTCGGCTATCTCCTAAGGAAGGATGAGCCGGCTTCATGAACATCTCGAATCATCGCTGCCCAGGCGCGGCGATCTGTTGCAAGGTTTTGCGACAAGGTAAGAGAGTTCATGAAGTTTCATGGGAATTTGGTACGAGTGATGTCCCCAGAATCGCTCGGCCTTTTGTTCGAGAGTGCAGCTCTAGCCTTTACACAACCAAGTGTGACCTACAAGGCAGTAGGAGTGGAGTAGGGAGTCCACTATCCATTGGCAGCCGGTGACCGAAGTTCGGTTCATACGCCTTTTTGAATGGGGCCAGACATCCAGGACATCCAACAAGCCCTTTGTCCATACGTCTGCCGGTGAGCTCCAGTGAGCTTCATACGCCAGTCGTTGGAGGTTTGGAATCAGGGTTTAGCCATCTCCCCTAGACTGTCATCCAATGGACAGTCAACCCGGTGAAGAGCGCCGGGCATCCGCTTTCGCCCTCTCACTTTGGTGAAAAACACCTCCGCCACGTGAAGGCAGTGAGTAGGAGTTCCTCAGGAGAGGCTATGTAAGACGCCCGGTCATATGGGAGCATTTCAAGAGGTGTGCGGAGGGGTGGCCAACCCGCAGCGCAAGGCACCCACCCCCGACCATCCTGAGGCTTTGTGCAAATCCTTTTCCATTATATCTAAACATTTATCATGTTATGGCTTTGTTTAGTCCAAACTTGGATCTTTTGTGTATGAGTAATGCAAATGTTGTTTCTGAGTACTGTTCATTAATTTTTGAGTCTCGTGCTAGCTCATATCATGTTACATTTGCAAATACGTGAAACTTGCTGTATAAACTTAATTTTTGCAGTGAATGTTGACTAAGTAAAAGAATGTACCATTTTATTTTGGAGAAAACTATTTTGTTTTTTTATTGAAATTCATATCAGGGAATAGTTGCAAACAAGTAATGATATTATCTGCTATTTGAACTCTGTAGATGAAGAACATGAATAACTTCGAGTCCATGAGAATGTTATACATCTGTTTACAGTGTGTAATTATCAAAATTATATGTGTCAGGATACTTATGTTTCTTAAGTTTGTTAACAGTGCATCGGGGTTGAAAGATAGTTTTTTTCCACTAGGTAGTACGTTAATTTCCCCGAGCTTTCTGACAAGTCTTTCTAAAATACAGATATTCAACCTATGATCTTTATATAGCTTTTGACTTCAACCTAATGATAAGCATTATCAGTTTTAGCAAGGACTTCGTTATATGAAAAGGTGTGGTGTTTTCTTTCGTTTTACAAGTTGAAAAGATAATTATCTTCACAAAAGGATGACTAGAATGATTTCCATACCATCTGCATTCAAATGAACACGTGAAACAGCACAACTACTTATTCCATTTTGCGAGCACTACTGAGTTGGTGTCGGTAAGAAGAATGCCATGCATGTAGCTAATGATTTGAGAATAGCTGCTTTTTCTGCTTTTATTGTAAGCATCTTGAAGATGCAGCTGAACACTCAACAAAATGTATAGCAGTTCTCTCGGTCCTAATTTACATCTGTGAAATACGGTTACTGAGAGCGGAAAATATGAGATTACATGATTTGGATTATAGGTATCTTCATTCAATCCCTCAAATAAAATTTGGCAATGAATATTGTTGAGGTTAGATATGTTACGTAAAATACAAGTAAATGTATGGGGTTATAAGTCTGTATCAACTGAGATGGTTAGGATGCATTGTGCGCACACGAAGTCACCGTCTTTTTCGACAATGTTAGCTGAACTGGGACTTGGTTAGAAGACAGGCATGAGTAGTCAGACCAAAATGAAACAAAAATGTATGAAGTCATCGACTACTTCTCTATGCTAGAAGTATATAGGTAACAATCAGTTACTAACTAGATTAACTGAGGTATCAGTAAGTATTTGTAATTCTGAGACAGTCTCAACGGACTGTTGCAGATCATTGGTTATTCCCCCTTTGTACGAAGGAAGACAGATCTTGTGATAGCTACAGGGGCATCAGCCTGAGTAAAATTATGTGATTCTAGGTTCCCTAGTCCTGTGAAGACGAAGTTGGACTTAATAACAGTGATACGATATCTATCACTCGTGATGAGTCTTCGAGCAACTTTAACTGCTATTAGATGAGACTGAAAAATAGTTTGGGGTGATTACGCCAGAACGCAACATCAGTCCTTAAAGACTTTGACTGTTGTTTCGGGCCACATAGGGACTTGTTTGTGGTCTTCGAAACGCTGAGGAGTATTGGTTGAAGACTTGGTGACATAGTTCACAGTTATCCACAGTGGGGCACACATAGTGCTCACCTGTTGCTATTTTTCAAGTTCTGAAAGTTTCCGCTAATTTTCATGAAGTTATTCTCTCTTCCGTACGTTCTAATCCGTCATAATTTCCTTACCTTTAACTAATTTTGTGTGTCCTTCGAAGTACGACAAACTGAACCGACGCACCTTGTGGAAAATTATACACCATCACACCAGTCAGTCAGATGTCAATATATGGCCGTATGGAAAATAGAGTGGGAATTATTGATTTGTGGTAACTAATGACTTTCACCATCACTTTTAAGTGCTTCAGAATCTATTGTTTTCTTATCGATGAATGCCTACTGACGTCTCTATAGATTTCAGCAAGGCCTTCGACAAAGCGCCTGACAAAAGTTTGCAAAAGGAACTGGAAAGTTTTTTAGACACGAACTCAGATTAAAGAACTCATGTCGATAGGATATAGAGGGTTAGGTTTAACTCAAAACTCTTCCTAGACAACGGCACATAATGGTGTGCTATAAGGTAACATACTCAGCTACCTCTTACTTATCCTGTATATCAGTGAACTGCCTGGGTTCAAGTCTTTATGGTTCTTCACGTGGACCACCTGAAAATTTGTAGGGAGCTGAAGGATGATGGAGACATATTGGCAATGCAAACATTCCAACAATCTGCTAGAGTGGTAATAGGAACGCACGCTTACCATCAACATAGCAAAGTGTGCAAACATGTGCGTCGAATACGCAAATTCAGCTAATGAGATATTGTGGAAACACTATCAGTTCAAAAACCGCTTTATTTTAAACACATGCTGATCTGGGTGTCAGTAAGTCACAGCTTAAAAACTACGGTATACTTGCTCAGTTGCAGCTCTCATTTTTAGATGCTGATGCAAGTTATGCAGGGTATTTACTAGAAATAGCAGCAACACGTACACCACCTAATATATATATCTGATGAGCTCTAAATTAGACCAAAAGTATCCAAGCAGCTGGACCTTGACTCAAGTTTCGAAGTCGTATGATTATAATTGATGTGATTATGAACAATAAATTTTGTTCGAAACGTCATCCAGTGAATAATACTGTTTCACTGTGTGATATGTATAATAAACAAACTAATATGGAAATCATTTACTTTGGATAGGTTTCAAGGAATATTATATGATGAATGACAATAGATTGAATCTCTACTTCCAATCATATCTTAGCCAGAGAGACAATCTAATTACGATGTCCAAGATATTAAGAGACAAATACGGGTTTGGCTCATCTGCTTTCTCTTTCATCAGATCGGGATATTAAAGAAAATATAAAATAATAGTTTATAAGTCAAGGAGGCACTATATAAATGTGGTGTACTGGTTCCCATACAGAGTAATTAACTTTCGGAACCGACTTTCAGAAGAAATTATATCTGCAAACCCAATCGACTCGTTCGAGAGCTTCAATTATTTCTGCAAATGCCTTAAAATTACTCCCCCAAAACACCCAAACTTTCCATTTGGAGGAAGATGTTTTCAATAATATCACTCCTGTACACAGGAAACCAGCATGGACTACTCGCCAGACACTTTTTCTCGATAGGGAAAAACGCTAACAATCTGTTAGCAAGAAGTAAGGCAATATACTTTACTCGCCAGCACCACAACACGTTAGTCAAAAAATGCATGCCATCAAAATATTTAACCAAAAACTATGACGGTCAATCATCACAAGTCATTCGTCTAATTATCATTTTACATTTTCCTTCTAAAAACTACCGAAAGTACCACTAGAAGACGTAGAACTAACCACTAGTCAATAAGAGATGCTGATTTGATTCAAGTAGCACAACTTTTGAATCAGTGTTAAGATTGGTATCCAATATCCAATATCCAATGGGCATGTAATGCGTCAGATCCAAATTTGTTGATTGGGGATAGAAGGCTTTATGCTTGCGTTAATCCTTTTCTAGTAAATTTTTTGAATGATTCAAATGAAGGAGATAACACCATTTCTTCGGGGAGCTGATGACTCGGTGTGAGAATCAATACTCCACAGCGAAATAGTTACTTCTTGGTTTTGTAACTCTCGTGCTATGCTATCTGAGGTGTTCCGACCTGATGGAAATGGAAAGAGGATAAGTCAGGTCCGTAGTCATTACTCAAAGTTCTGAACACTGTAACGAGATCTCCTCTCTGACTAGGTATGACAGTCACGCCGCGTCCGAAATTTGTCGTACTTTTCAGCGTGATTTTCGTTTTTTATTGTTTTCTCTCGTATTACCCTTTTTAAGGTAAACTTTTAGTATTACTGATTTCTGTTATAAGTAGTGTAGCGGTAAATAATTCCCCAAAATTATTAACCACAGCACTTATGCTGACCCTGATTGTTTAAGTCGACTTGCTTAGCTGAAGGCTTCTGGTCAGGCATCCACGCCATTCAGTACTCCGTCGTGTCAAGTTCGTGCACGATCCCTAGCCAGCTGAGCAATCATCTCTCACTCAGATTTGGTCCAGAAGTATATCTCGTAATTTGGACAATCAATTCAGTTCTTTTGCTTTGCCTTTGGTCTACGCGGAACGAATACTTTAGAAGTTGTGAGTATTAGATCTTGCGTTAGAATACTCCGCATAATCCGCGAATGTCAATACCACCAGCCTCCGAAGTAGCAATATTTTTATTATCTAAACTGGCCTTTCTAGTAGTTGGATATTATCCTTGCTGTGTTTACTATTCCAAGTTACTGTTTAAGAGTATCCATTTGTAGTCTCTATAGCATCAGCCGTAAAAGCACTCTGAATCCTATGAACGAGCATTTAACCAGGCCTCTTTTACACTGAAGTGGACAGAAACTATGAAAATGTATGTACTGCCATTTCCAAGTGGTCTTTCTGTTAGTTGCCCGTTTTGTTGAACCACCGTCTCTCCAACTCAGAAGTATGTCTAAAACTGCAAATTGGTTACGACTTTCTTCCTCATAATTTAGGAATTGTGTGACTTTGTACGTAGTTGAGTCTATCCAGCAGACAACTGACGTCTTCATGTTCATTGCATATTAAAATAATGTCACCTACTTTTCTCTTATCTGATGGTACAGCTCAATTCATCCATTTGGGCTATACGCAGCAGATGAGAAGTTGCCGATATAAGTCATTGTGTATTCTATAATAATAATAATAATTTATATTTTCATATAAACATAAATTTACATGAAAATGCATGCCATTTTACAGACACGATCAAGTATGATATAATGTCAAATAGTGGATTGTCTACAAGTTAATGTTTGAACAGCTAAATATTTGATATATATATAAATACACTCTTTGTCTGACCCATGTCGTATCATTATTGAATTAAACAGCAGTCCTCCAGGTTGCGCAGGAAAATCGACTTCGTTTAGTTCTCAACCCGTAGGTGTAGGCATACGATAGCCAACCGATATTGAGGTAAGTACAACGTTTACAAGGGATAGTAAGCTGTTTTAGAAAAGTAAAGGTGCTAAGATGAATCATTAGAGTGTAATGAAATAGGTAAATGCAATGTATCATTAATAGATGCATTCATAAAGGAAATACAATGGGAGACTATGATCCCTAGGCTGACAAAGTTCCTTTGCAATGTATAATGCTACCCATATAGGTCTTACTGTCATGATATCCACTTTTGGTTTTAATATAATTATCCACAAGCCGGTTGTTTTTATTTCATACTTTTTTGTGTATTTGGTGCACAACCGTACCCTATAGAGAATAGGAATAAAATAAGTCGAATCAAACACTGACGCGCGCTCCTTGAATACGACGTGCATTTTTCCGTCTAACAGGAAATATCCACTTTTGTGAATAATTCGTTTGGGAAACCTGATCTTCCTATCCGGCGAATTTTATTCAACCATTTCTTCTTCACCGAGCCTGTGTTTAGTACTTCCCACTGTCTCGAACTACTGCCCAAGCTTCAGGTGCTACTTCTGTAGCAACATCCCCCTCACTCTTTCAAATATACAGGACTTGGTGGTCTGTTACGTGATTGTTGTGAAGCCGAATAACCCGAAAGTTACAGGTAAAGTCAAAAGCTTTTACTTATATACTTTATCTTTCCGTTCTGTGCTTTCTACTGTCTTTCGCTGTCAGTCTATTGGACAAAACTCCACTCTCTCTTATCATTTAATCATCGGTATTATTTTAGGAGTAAAATGACTATAGATTCTCATCCCAAGATAAGTAATGGGAGACCATGCACCGTAGTCACCAGAGCTTCAGCCAAACTAAGCAAACAGGTGAATAGTATGACACCTATATCCACAGTAGGCCTTGAAACAAACAGGAAGGCCAATAAGAAACGTTCACGACGTCGCAAGACGACTACAACGTTCCCCAAGAAGGCAGACGATTGCAAGGTCTGCAATTCTATTGTCGAACAAGCAGATTCTGCTTTCGAATGTAACTTTTGTAAGCAATGGGTACATTGTAGATGTGACACCGGGGTACCAAAGGTATATTACGATTTTATGCGTAAGAACCCATGCCCATGGTTCTGGTACATTTGCCCAAGTTGCCGTCCTAATGCAGCCTCGTGTAGTTCCTCGAAAGCTACAGATGTCATAGAGATATCAGGAAAAAACGTGAAACGTTTCACTCCCACCAACTCAGAAAACAGCACAATTGCATGTAAATCGGGGATACCAAAATCCACACCGGTTATACTTGCAATTCCTGCCATAACCGCCCCAGACACAGAGGTTGAAGCACCAAGGGTACCTGTCGCCGGGAAAAGACCCTTACCGTCCACCAGTAAAAGTGGCCACAGCACTGCGACACATAATAATGCCCAGTTGCACCAGATGAAACAAAACGGTCTTAAGAGGGATGACAAATGTGCAAGGACCGAACCTAAATCCACGGTCAGTCGATCAAACTGCGTTATCCTCTTTAATGTACCAGACTGTAGCAGTAGTCTGCTGGAAAACAGGGCCCTGTTTGATCAGGAACAGTGGTCCAACTTATGTAGCACACTGGGTCTGGACATCCAACCAGTAAAACTGTGCAGATTGTATAAGGGCACTGCTGCTCCTCAAGGCAAACCATCCCCACTGAGGGTAACACTAGGCTCTGCCGAAGATGCCGAAAAAGTTTTATTGACTTCCCAAGTCCTTTCTATAGGGAGGACCTGCAATATACGTGTTAGGCCAGATAGGCCATGGAAGGAAAGACAGATGGCGAGGGAGTCGCCAGAGCTTATTCCTTCTGCCTCCATGGTTGTTCACGGCATTCCTGAACTGGAAACTGGGAACGCTTGTGAGAAGCACTGTCACGATGTCCAGCAATGGAGATGGTTGGCATCCCAGATGGGTCTGGGAAGTTCAGGGGCTGTCTCTATTTTTAGACTGCCTCGACCCACTCACCTAATGTCAATTAACACCCCACATCTGTTAGCTGTTAAGTTTAGCTCCCGAGACCACTTGACTACTGCTCTCCAGAGATGGTACGAGACCAAAGACAAGGTCAGCAGACACATTCGCTGCTGCGAGAGCCGGCCTCGTACCCAAAGGAGAGAGCAAAACGTTGTCATAGAACATCCCCAACCCCTAGTCACAATACAGCGGTGCAGCACGGACGATGATAGCCAGTGTCATCCAAGTGCTCCGATTGAATCAGAAGAAAAAAACTCCAACAGGCCGGTTCCCGGGGAATCGGCCAACTAGTTCGTAGGATAACTCCTCAACCGACAGCCCACATCACGTCAACCACCCCCCAATACGGGGACGTGGTGAGACTGACTACCAGTTGCCTGTACAGTAATGTGAGAGGTCTAAGAGGCAAAATAGCTGAACTTAGATACCTACAATCACAGCTGAACTCCAAAATCATAATACTGACGGAAACCTGGCTAACCCCTACGGTGGCAGACAGCGAAGTCAGTATAAATGATATGGTCCTTGTCAGGCGAGATAGGGATCTGAAAGAAGGAGGTGGAGTCGCCATATACGTCGACAAACAGCTCAGATGTGTCCATGCAATCGACCCTCCCCTCATTGAGCTCCCTGACTCCATATGGTGCCATTTCACCGTTGGGTACTGTAAGTATCTAGTGGGCAGCATTTACAGATCACCTTCATGTGGAGCAGACCACAACCAGGTACTGCTGAATGCAATTTCAGCGACACATGACCTGGGTTATGATCAAATTGTCATAGCTGGAGACTTCAATGCCCCATCTCTTAACTTGATGACGGGATGTGCCCAGGACAGGTTTGATCGAAATCTGCTGCATACCATCACGGAGGCCGGATTCACCGAAAATGTCAGAATGGATACTAGATGGGGCCCAGATGGGAAGTCTTCTAGACTGGATTACGTGCTCACTAGTGACCAGCTACTAGTGGAAAACGTTCAGATCACGACTCCCATAGGTAGTAGTGACCATGCGGTCATAACATTCGACATAGTCCTCCGCGAGCGTTTACAGTGGGACAATACACAGCCCTATCTGTGTTATAACAAAGCCAATTACACCGAAATGCGAAGACTTTTGTCTGAAGCAAATTGGCCAAAAAATTGGACAGAGCTTACAATAGAAGAACACTGGAGAGTGGTAAAGGAGATCATTCACCAGGCGATCTCAGACACTGTTCCTTTGGTCACACCTAAAGCTAGAAAGCAACGTTCATGGCTAAAAAGGGGGACACAACGCCTTCTACAGGCGAAGCGAAAAGCCTGGTTTGCGTGGCGAGTATCGCAGAGTCAACCCGAACATGAAGAGTACCTCGAACTCAGGAATCGGTGTAACATACGAGTCCGGAGTGATAGAAGGACATTTCAGAGAAACCTCGCCAATAAGCTTCTCGTGAACCCCAAAAGCCTATACAGGTTTATGTCTGAAAGAAAACCGACCAACCAGGGAGCTTGCAATATAGTGGGTTCTGATGGGAAATCTCTTACTAGTCTTGAAATGGCAGAGACATTCAGTCTAGCCTTTCACAGGCAACTGAACAGTAACGAGGATTTTACCCTCACAAAACATCAAGATTACAATGCAAGACCAACGTGCGAAAACCTGCTGGGTACATTTCAAATTACCCCGGCTATGGTACTCATAAAATTGGGAAAGTTGGCTTCGGGAAAGTCTGCAGGTTGCGACGACATAAGACCATCCGTCCTGAAGCAGTGTTCAGAAAGTCTCTGCCAACCCCTAAGTGATCTGTTTCAACACTCCTTTGATGTAGGGAAACTTCCATGTGAATGGAAACGAGCCATCCTATCCCCTATCTTCAAGGGTGGTGACCGGCAGAACGCGACCAGTTACAGACCAGTTGCGCTACTCCCAGTGATATCGAAGATATTCGAAAGTCTCATTGACGACCACATGAGAAAATACTTCGACGGGACTAACCTACTCCATGAAGCACAGCATGGTTTCAGGAAGGGAAGATCCTGTGTGACGAATCTTCTACTAGCTTGGAACGATTGGACACTATCCTGGGATGTAAAGGTACCAGTCCATGTGATCTTTCTCGACTTTGCGAAAGCATTCGACACAGTTCACCATGGTCTGCTCCTTCACAAAATAAGCAAAGCGGGTGTTTCTGGAGCACTTCTCGCATGGCTGGAAGATTATTTAGGCGAGAGAGAATTCTGCACCAAAGTCGACCGCATCCGATCATCCTGGCACACCTCGGCATCAGGGGTTCCTCAGGGTTCTATCTTAGGGCCGTTGATGTTTTTGATTTTTATCAATGACCTGCCCTGTCAACTGAATTGCTCTGCGCTTCTTTACGCTGACGACGTAAAGATTTGGAGAGCAATAAACTCATAGGAAGACTCCGACAGATTGCAGGCTGACCTGCAAACGCTGGGGGACTGGGCTCTGGCTAACGGAATGCCTTTCAACTTAAAGAAGTGCAAAGTAGTGCAACTTCATTCCGGCAGGTCACAGAGTGCAAATTACACCCTTGGTGGCCAGAACTTGAGTTGTGTGCCATCAGAACGCGATCTAGGCCTTATTTTAACAGAAAAGCTAGACACCAGTGTAAATTACACGAGGGACGTCGCCAAAGCTTACGGCACTTTACACTTTATGCATAGGCAACTGGGAGCTCTTACTCCTGAACTATTCCTAACGTTGTATACGACATACGTGAGGCCACTCCTTGAGGTGCATAATATCATTGCTCCTCCGCTACTCAAAAGGGATGCTAACATGCTAGAAAGTGTCCAGAGACGAGCGACAAAATGGGTGATCGGCCTCCGCAACAAATCATATGAGGAGAGACTGAAGAAATTAAGTCTTTTCACACTTAGTTACCGTAGTCACAGGGGAGACCTCATCACCGTCTATAAGATCCTAAATGACCAGGCCCATCCTAACAAGAGCATCCTGCCATTAAGTGATTATAGGCTTCCACGAGGTAACCCGCTAAGGATAGCACACCAGAGACCAAGGACTCGAGTGCGTTCACATTTCTTCTCGCTTCGAGTTTGCCGTCTCTGGAACGCTTTACCGGCGGCCGTAACTACAGCTCCATCTGTGGAGATTTTTAAGCGGAAGCTGGACAATCATGCAGAAATGCATGGTTTGTGTCTCAATGGCTTACCCTCTTAAAATTTGAAACCACATTGTCAATGGATAAGCATACAAGCTAAATCTTCACGACCCGTCCTGTCTTCTCCCACTGTACCGACTACTCTATCTTTCTTTCTTTATTATTTCACTTATCTCAACCTATATTATCTACACTACAACCTATTATTATCATTATCATTATTATTATTACTCTACTTTTATGACTATACCGAATGACCGACGGGTGTTAGGTCAAACTCCATTCACGGCAGCAGCTGAGTCCTAACATACTGCACACTACAAACCACAATCTTGACCAATCCTCGCATCACTCCTCCTGGAGTCTACCAGAGCTAAAGCAGTCGAGTGGCGGGATTTACTACGCATAAGTTCACCGAAGATCTGGAACCTCTACCTTAAAATCAAGAAGCGAGCTCAAAGAAATCACTGGTTTATACTAGCTCGTAATCAGGATATTGGATATTGGATATTGGAAATTCATAAAGAGCTATAAAATGTTAGGTTTAGTGGAATATAATGAGCAAGTGAAGACGTTATTAGAAAATGAATGAGATGAGACATTTTTAAGTGATATTCGAAGATACGACGAAGGAAAGCATGTTAATTTATAAATCTGTGCAGAGCCCACGTGGTCGCATCTCAGCAATAGGCTGACCGAATGGTATATGTTCAAAGGTAGAAGCATGATCTGTCTAGGCGATCATTATTATCTTTTTCAAGATAAAGATTCAATCCCTCATAAAAATCTCGAGCCGTCAAATTGCATATTGCTGTTCCTGCAGAATAAGGCGATTCACCTTAGTGTCCACCACCATAACTACTGATCAGTATGCGCCACCCTCCTTCCTTCTACTCAGGAACTTCTACAGAAATGAGTCTAGAATTCTGTTGTACAAGGTTTGTGTGCGTCCTTTATTTGATTACTGTTCATTCATCTATAGTAGTATACGCATAGAGGACAAATTGAAAGTCGAGGGAGTGCAGAGGTACTTCAAGCCAAAATTACTCGGAACCGAAAATGGTGCGAACTACTCCACTATATGTGATACTCTAGGACTAGAAACACTATGGCTAAGACGCCTGAGACTAAACTTAACACTTTACTACAAGCTTCTAAACCACTTAGTTTTCACCTCTACTAATGGCACTCGACTTTCAGATGACAATGGCTACAAACTAAGACACACTAAGGGTACAGTAACTATCGAACAATGTAAAACAGCCACCAGGCAAAAGTTTTACTTGATTAGGTATGCACAGATATGGAATAAACTACCAATGGAAATGCGTCAAGCAAGCACATTGGCCCCCTTCGTAAAGGTGCTTGATGACAAACTATAAGAGTTTGCAAACGATAGTAGTTCTAGTTCCTACCTGAGAGCCTCCGAAATTATAGGTCTATTTAATGTATAAGCCTAAATACTACACGTACTGTTTTTGCCTACATTTATAATTTTAGATAAAACATTAACGGTTAAGATACGTATCCTCAAACAGACAAGAAATCTCGTTTGTAAAACTACTACCCAACACAATAAGTGGAATAAAATGGACATGAACCGACAACATGAAAAAGGTAAAACTCACCACAACATCACATGGACAGATGTACGCTCGTTGGGCACCATATATCCCTCACCAACTGCAACCCACCTTTCCTTAGATAATGTGATGAACTTATAGCAATAATGTTGCTGAGCGGTTAATATTCTCAAATCCTGTCGGAAGAGCTGAAATTCATAAACCTTCCTCACGCTAAGAAAATACCCACGAGGAGTAAATATCCATTAATTAATGAGTCTAAAGCTTATGTATTTACTCCCAACAATGACACTGCAGATCAAATGAGATAAACATATCACTGATTTCAAAATAACACATCAATGAACTATAATTCAAGGATTCTGCTCACAACAAAGTTATGTATGAAAATTGACTTCAAGCTTTATTTTTTCGCAGGCACTTATAATCCATCCACCAAAGACCTGGTTTTTTGTTAATGCGAAGACAATACTTCTGCATTTCCTGATGTGTTGCACTCGCTGACAATCTAGCAGATTTTTCCAACTGTGCACAGAAATGATTGTATATAAGTGAAAAGCCTGTTTTATACTACTGGGATTAACATTTATCAAGTATATGTATAATCTCCAGCGAACATGTAAGGCATATCTTGCTACTGCCTGTAAATTGTGATTGAATTATATGGTTCTATTTCTATAACAGTGTGATGATGCGTGTAAACTGGCGTCCCTCATATACTGTACTATGAGAACAAACTCATTTATTTATTCTAATTCTGCCTGAAATGGTTTTTTGTTTTGTCCAAATTGCGTCTTCATGCATTTTTCAAAAAGAAGTACTTCAGGAAGCTGCAGAGAAACCGCTCGCATTATTCTTTGTTTATGGGGTATTCTGTACATAAGGGGGGCTATTATGGTGACCGGTATTTCACTTTAACAAACGTCATTCAGTCCTCCATGAGCTACACTGTTATATAAGGGAGAATTTCATCTTATCATATTGACGTGAAATATTTCAGTTTTCATAGGGGCAGTCTAATTCTCGTTAGACCGCCTTTCTCCATCAGAAATGAGGTGTTTAACCAACTATCAGCAATTATAATATATTTAGCAGCCATATGACAGACAGCTAGATACCGCTAGTAGATTTATATAATAAAAAAGGATTTACTAAAATTCAGCCACAGAACCATGAATTTGTAACCGGTACGTTCAACGTTTGCTTTATATTTTAGCTTGGTTCGCTATATATTTCCATTTCTGCTGTGGGGCTCGCACAAGTGTTTCCCCAGTTCCATAATTGTAACCAATAACTCTTTCAGTCGCCTGCTAACGTGATGACTGATAGTACATGTATGCTCGCAACTGTGAGCAGCACAACTCCCACAAAATATGGAAGTGAGACGCGCAGCTTGCCAATACACCGCAAGCGTCGAGCTGCTGTGTCACTACCATCTACTGTGGCTGTAACTGACAGCTAAAATATGCCCACAACTACTGGTAGCATCGCTTCTGCAAACTCGGCACCAGACCGTGACATAGACCTCCTCACCACGCCTTTTATGTGCTCCACAAAACTTCAGATGCCAAGTTCAGCTTCAACAGCTGCTTCAGAAATACAACAACTGAAGCTGTCTGTAGAACAGCTGAAGACTGAGATGCGGGATATAAGGTGAAAATGAAAATTTGACCGGCATATCTAAACTATCAACGCAGATTAGTGACATAAAATCACAGGTCTGCGAACTTACACCTCTGAACATCCTGACCAGAACCATAAACCCTGGTGAACTTGACACTGAATCAGTAACTAAGGTAGACATCCTGATAAACTTCATCACAACAGAAGTTATCAAAAGACTAGATCCTAAAATAAATGTGATAGTCTACAACAATTAGGATAATGAGGTGTTTGAAAAGGTTCAAAGTATCTTACTTGGGGCGGTGAAAATTCCTAACTTCCAAACAAAGTGTCACAGACTGAAAAAGAGTCAGCACGACTACTGCTGCCCTATATGCCTTCGTCTGAAACAGCGATAGAGGCTAAGAAATTCACCAATACACAACGTATCCTACTACAAGATACGAGCAACAAACAAATAAAAGTTGTAGCAGATAAGACAGTGATTGAAAGGCGTGCTAACAATCACCTCACTAAACCTAATGAAAAGAAACCGCAAGTCACCAAAATAGATAAACACACTGCCAACACCGTAGAAGTCATAGCCTTCTTCCCCTCGAATCTGACAAAATAGCTCCACAGAACACCATACCAACCGAAAGACTTGTGAACTATAATCTTAATCCTAAATTAAGCCCTCCACCCTCTATCGTGGATCTAGACATGACTCTGGACAGCCCTAAAACAGAAATAAATGCTTCTTGTAAGTCGACATTGTCCCCTCCTAGCTAAAACTTGAAAATTCAGGTGGAGTTCGGTAACAAAGCATGCCGAAATACACCACTCGTAACGAAAAATTCCCCACATTTTCAAATTCCCTAGAAGAATCCACGCTGTAAGGTAAATTATATACAAACCTATGCCAACAACCACATTAATAGCACAAATAAAGCCATACGGTCCACGGAAAACAACGACAGAACTTGATCGCATGCTATGTCAATCCACACTAATAGCCGATGTGGCAACACCATCGCGCAAAACTGTACAAGTGGCAACACTCAGAGCTCAGCTCCCCAGCCAATCTGGGCCTTCAAAGTATGACACACAGACTAACTTTGACAGAACATATGGCACAAGTCTGCTGGGAATTAAACCACAATGCAGCAGTGCATATCCTGAAATACACGTGAGGACACTTAGAATGTCTCCAAACATTTGGCAAACTAACAAATGAGGGGCATCACAGGGTACCAATGGTCTTTTTCTGCCACATCCCTGCCAGCGCTGATCAAACAACTATTGGGGGTGTTAACTTTTCTGGACCCGCACCACTAATGTCAGCTCCCTGTCGGGACGAAAACAGACACAGGCTAGTGCACACGGAATTATTAATCACATCCAATGCTTGTACAGGCACAGGCCGAACAGGGACTCCTATCAAAGTCTCCAACCTACCCAACCCTAGAACCACCTTACCCTACAGTGAATCCAATAATAAAACTCATTATTCACTTCAAGAAGTAGACAGTAACTCGATAGACATTGGTTAATTTGGTGCTCACACTAATGCCACACAGGGTTGTTATGCCACGCGGAACTAGTGGATGCCAATCCACACTTGAGCCTGACTGACGAACTTAAATACTTCAGCTCTCAACTTTACCTAATTCTTATTAATGCTAGATCTATCCATAACAATTTACCGATGCTCATGGCACGCACGCTGGTATATAAGCCCCCAATAATCATTATTACTGAATCCTGGTGTCACTTCAATATACCAGACGAAGAGGTAAGCATCGATGGGTAAACACACTTTCGATGTGACAGGAACGGTGGTAAGGGAGGAGGCTGTCTAGTGTGCTTCCTAAATACACTTACTGTATTACAGCTAGAAAATTGGGAAATCAATGACATGCACGACACCCTTTGGGTCAACGTACACTTCAAAAGTACTGCATTACCAGTAGGATGTATCTGCAGAGCACCTGGCACCTTCAGTGACTCAACTTATAAATTTTCTGGAGCAAGTATCCACTCTTCCATACGAGCATAAGATCATGTGTGGAGACTTCAACCTGCCCGAAATCGACTGAGATCTATTAACAGGCCCAACTAAATATGACAAGCTCTTAGGTACACTGGACATTTTCGGCTGTAAACAAACTGTCACTATCCCTACAAGAGGTGACAACGAACTGAACTTAATATTCTGCCACGACACTAGTCCCCTCCCAATCTTAGTGGGTTCTAAGTTTTCAGGTAGTGACCACGAAACGGTGATGTGTGCGCTACCACTTCCACTGAGTAGCAATGCAGCTTATACGCCCACTGTTTAACAAACAATATGTAGGAACTACAGTAATGCAAATCGGGCTTTCGTAGAATCAATGGTAAGATTCTGTCAATGGGGCGAATGCTTCACTACTGATGACCTCTCGAGAGCTCTGAGCACCTTCTTCCAGAACTCAAACATATGCTTAGATGCTGCCATTCCACTCCAAACGCCAAAGGTTTCCTGACATGGAAAGTCATTTATAAAATGAAAGGATCGTACGAAACTGAAGAGACTCTCAGCAAGTTACTTCAAGCAGAACGACTTCGCCACGCTAGATTTATCACTTAACGCTCTTAGCTCCATCTCAAAAGGTCGAGATTTCCGCATGAATAATGAAGAATGCACCGCAGTAGTCAGTCCTGCTAGAGTGTATGCTCTCACAGAAATCTTAAAGAAGCGAATGAACCGTAAAAATCACAGCATTTCCCTCCTCATAGACAAAGGTGGGCTATGCACTAATTCTGCAGACGTGTGAATTATTCAACAGAACATTTGCAGCTAGCTACCTTAAGCCCACAGTCCCATTACTCGGTATACGCCCTGCTACTAATATGGCACAACTTCCATCTCTACTCACACCAAAATAAATTAGTACCGTTGAATTCACTTATGCTAACATTAACGAAACTATTAGAACTCTCAAAAGCTCAAAATGTTTTGGCACTGACCGTAAATCACCGTATTTCTGTAAATACGGTGGCCCTGACATTCCTTTGCTACTGCTTAAAATATTCATAATGTCCTTAGAAACCCAAACTTTCCTGAATACATGGAAAACGATATTTATTACACCTAAACACAAATGCAACTCGAAAACAGAAGTCAACAACTACAGGCCGATCAATATCACACCCATACTTTCCACAATTATGGAGAGACTAGTTAAAGATAACAGATGCAGATGCTTGGCTGCAATATTGTAGGTCCGAACCAACATGGATTCTTAAATTCTAGGTCACGTCTAACCTTTCACCTAGATTTCTTTAATTTTGTGACTAGCAGTCGTGACAGATGATAAATTGTACTTGTCATCTACTTTGACATTTCTAAGGCCATTCACCGCTAATACATAAGTTGAACTCCTTAGGAATACTTGATCCACTATTAGGATAGCTAAAATCATTCCTTAACAACAGGTCCCAAATAGTTAAACTCGGATCTATAACTTCGAAACCTAGCCCAATCACCTCTGATGTAGTACAAAGTAGTGACATTGGAGCCCTCCTATTTACTCTATATATTAACGACACATGCGCTTGCTTCTCACATGGGAAACCATTCATCTTTGCGGATGACCTAAAAGCAGCTTATACATTCCGGTGGGACGACCTAGGGCACTTCCAGAATGTTGTGCAGAATGATTTAGATAAAGTGACTGCTTGGTCCTCTTTATAGAATCTACAATTCAATCTGAACAAATACGGTTGGATCTTTTTCGATGCACCCTCATTCGACATAAAATCAACGCTTCAATCTGCTAACTTAACCAGACTCCGAAGTGTCGTGGAATCAGGCCCTAGTGTCCCAACGTTTTCTGAGCAAGTGGCATCGCAGACTCGAAAGTCGAGGATTCTCTTAGGATGCATACTCAAGAACTTTCAGAACAGTGAAGCCAAACTCATTCTGTACAAGGCATATGCAAGGCCACCACTAGGATACTGTCCATTTATTATTAGCAACATTGGCATATGTGACAAGGTGAGGATGGAAAGTATCCAACGATGTTTCACGTCCAAACTAATTGGCTACGATTATAAGGAAGACTCCATCTTACGGTTTATGATTCTAAATCTTGACCCACTTTGGACGCGACGACTTATTATAAACCTAGTATTCTTCTTTAAGGTCCTATACAATAAGGACATACGATTCTCACCGGAAAGGTCTTACTATCTACGTAACCAAACTTGCACAGTGACAATAAAAGCCTTTAAATCAACACCCCTGTAAGCAGCTGAAGAGAAGGCGACGAAATAAAATGTGGTACCACTTTATTCTGCTAAAACTGTGGTTGTTGCTGTGTTCAAATTCATTAAGGGGAACAAATGTATGAAACTCCGTGGAAACTTCTTCACAGTCATGTATTCCAAAATATGGAACGCTCTGCCCATAGACGTCAGAACCTTCACCTCGTTTACAAGTTTCAAACACTCTGCACAGACTATTTCACTCTACTGATTACATTAATAAACTATTTATCTCTAAAACGGGTCAATTACCAGTTTACTATAGTTCCTAAAAACGGGCAAAACATCCCTAATTACTCTATAAACGATAAACCGAGTAGTCGCACAGATGTATAAAAAGGCTGGGTGGAAATAAATATATCGGTTTACTAGACAGCAATGTACAACGAATATAAACATAAATACATACACAAACATCAAGGTCCTATCCATGTCCATATACTATTTCTTTCCTCTCTGGTACTTTGCTGTTTGCCTCTTCTGTTTGCTTTGTGGTGGAGGTTGCACAGATCCACAGTAAGATTGAAGTTGAACAAGACTTGAAGCCACTTACTTATATGTCATTCTTCTAGGTTATGGCTATCAACAACTTAACATCCTTGAAAATTCCACTGTCACCATATCAGGACGCTGTATAACATCCTATACAAGCAGCGTACATGATCTAAAATGGCTTACTAATAGCCTTCTACATGTTAATCAACTTACTTGGGCGGAACAACCACACCTCGATAAATGGAGGACGACCTGCGCGCAGTAAAACAAAACAGCCTGACAATGACCAATATTAGTCTACACTGAGTACAGTTCATTTCTGGTGTTATTCACGATGAAAATGCTGACAGATTTGCACAAATATATCACTTATTTTAAATTAATACTCAATTTGGGTAGAGATGAAGTCTGTTCTATGGGTTCTAATCTTCCAGATCTTTGAATTCACTCCTCACTTAAAAATCACTTACCTACCTCACAATAATCTTTTTATTTACACATTTCTATACTCCATCTGATCTTAACTACCTAGGCCTTTATTGAAGTTGAAACATGCTCTTTACTCATATTTTTTGCTTGCTTTAAGTCTGGTTGCTTTGGTTAAAAACACAATAACACCAATGTTTGAACAAAGCTATATCTTCACCGAAAACATCATATTTTCCATGCTTAGACCAATATTATTATTGTTTCCTTTAATTCCTGGAGGAACATAGGGCTTCAGCCGTGCGTCTCCATTGCGTTCGATTCTCTGCTAGAGTCTTCACCTGGCTCCAAGTCTGCCCACACGTTTTCATCTCCTCTTCACATGACCTCCTCCTCCAAGTCACTCACCCACGCACTGACGACCAACTCGCCGCTTCCCTTTCGGGTTACACTCGAGCAATGGCTTGTCTAGTGATGTCACTTGATGCATTGTTTCCTAAGAGTATGGCCAATCCATCTCCATTTCTTCCTGCCTATTTGTTTCACAATCGGTTCCTGGTTGGTTCGCTCCCAGAGATCCCTGTTGCTGATCTTTTCTGGCCATCTGATCTTGAGTAGTATTGAGCGAAGATAACTGTTAATGAAGGTCTGTAGTTTGTTTGAGATGCTCTTTATGACGCGCTGGCCAAGTCTCTGATCCGTATAGTAGCACTGACTTCACATTGGAGTTGAAAATCCGGATCTTATTCTCATTTTGATGCTGAGTGCTGTTGACCTCCACACAGACTTGAGAGTAGTGAAAGCTTGTGGTGGGGTCAAGACTGGAAAACTGCATCCAGGCCGCCAGTTCTTTTCTTAAGGAGGGTTCACACATTCTAGAAACGGTTCAAAGGAAGGCAACACGCATGGTTCACGGTGTGACTAACTTATCACACGAGGAAAGACTAGACGCTTTAAGTACCTTCTCCCTCTCATGCACTGGGTATAGAGAAGACCTAATCACAATGTTTAAAATTTTAAATAATGACTACGGACCTGAACTACTCTCTTTTTTCCTTCCCACCGTGTCGGAACACCTTAGACGACATAACAGGTGAGTTCAAAAGCCAAGAAGAGACCATATTGCTGTGGAGTACTGGTTCTCACACCTAGTCATAAACTCTTGGAAGCGACAGAAGAAGTGGTTTCTGCAACCTCAACCGATTCATTCAAGAACATGCACATATATTTACTAGGAAAGGATCAACGTGGGCTGGAAGCCTCCTATCCTCAACCAACAAATTTGAATCTGAAATCTTATAACGTCATACTGCACATACAAAATAGTGTATGCCTGTATAGACTGATCCAAAAACACTGTGCTCGCAGATCAGATGCTAGTATAAAAGAAAACAGTGGAGCACTTGAACCTCTTATTAAAGGTGGTGGACTGTCTGGATCACTCATTAAAAAGAAGAGAATTTATTGAATTGCTTCACACATATTTCAGTTCCATGGTAGACAAATACTTGCGTGATAGAACTGAACTCTACCTCAGTGACTGAATTGTATTCTTTTATCAAATTTCCTTGGATGACTTACTTTCATGTATCCACACCTTTGACCTAATTCCCTCACCGGATATAATTTTTTTTTAAAACCATATATATACGACTTACTTTCTGGCGAATTATTGTCAGAATCAATAACTAACTCGAAGCCTGAAAAGTTACTTGGTCGTGATGGATTATACTCGAGGTTACTTTCTTCTGTGATCAGCAGTAATTATAAATCGCTGGTAGAGGCATTTAATACGTCATTTTCTCATGCTTGTTTGCCGAAGAAAGCAGGAAGTATCCATAGTTATTTCTATTTCCTGGGAGGGCGGAATGGAATTCTATGGCAGTAACAGTAGTAGTCTATAGCAGACAACTACTATCAGAGTAGTGAAGCATCTTATGGTCTAGTCTCTCATATCTAGAAACAGACGGTTTAAGAATGTGCACAGTAGGCTTTCTTTCACGACGATATGTAGTGCCGTCATGAGAGTATCTCAGGCTAATTAAAGAGGCCGTTAGCATTTAATATAAGCACCAACATGCAGGAACAAAATAATGTGAAACGTAAAACAGAATGGAGTACGTTTTTAATAAAAAATCGACCCTCAGTAGGGTACTGTGGAAGTGATCTCGGCTTTCTTTTTTTCAGGTTTTCAGCCCCTGGTACTCTTCTTCCTCGTGCCAGTCTTTCCATTACTGTCACTGGGCTTATCCGGTATCGCGGGGGCAGCACGGGTGTCTGGAATATGGTGGGTGCTCTTCTGTGCTGATGGGCACTCACTCATTGACGGAGACGCATCGGGAACGTGTACTGTTTTGATGGTGACACTAGTATCGTCATCGGTTTCTAAGCCATAGTCGCTCTTCGCCCATGAGCTTTAGAGCCCCACTAAGAGTGGCACTGGCACCCATTATGCGAAGCTTAGTCGTAATATAGCAGTCATTGCACAACCACTCCGCCAGAGGTTTGCAGCAGCGCTTGTATGGTACAGGAGTTAGGTTTGTGCACATGCTATGAAACCATTTTTTGCAGTTATCACACTTAAGTCCCTCTCCAACTGAATATTGGCACATAAGGCTTCCACAGCGGTTCCTTCTAATCGGCATACATTTTTGAGCCGACAGTAACAATCATATTTAAATGTGACTTTATATATAACCTTCATCAATCAGTAATAAAGACAATGAGTGCACAAAAATGGGTATATATAACTATTAAGTTATAGGAACACAACTTCCTATAGATAAATAGACTCAAAACTGAAACGTAAACTAACTCCGATCAGAATAAACTGAGTTAAAGTTAATCTTTAGGCCTTTGGAGCGTATAGCACAACGAAAGTCAAAATTAAACAAGAGCTTGTAAAACACCCCTTTTTCAAAGTTCGCGCGTTGTACTTATTAGGATTGAAACACATAGTAATTACTCCTGTTATGGGAAAATAAGCGAAGAACACATCAGGGACCAAAAATCGTCACATTTCGTTCCCTTGAAGTTGAGAGAGAGGAATGTTCTTTAGTTCTAATTTTGTGTAAGTTAAAGTGCTCTTACCAGGTCGTTGAAAACATGAGAATTTATCACTTAGAAAACAAATGAAGAGAATGTGTTTACTTGTATCAGATAGTTAAAAAGATTGGGAACGTTAGATCTTTGGTGTTGTATGACCTTTAGCCAACCTTATATAACAGAGCTACATGACAATTGAATAATGAATGGAGCTTTATTGGGTTTGAATTAAAAGCGGGATACTTGTTCCCGAATGGCTGGTCAGAGTGATCTCGATCGCCAAATAGAACAGTTAAGGGCATGTAAACTTATTACTGAAGATGAAGTTAAAGCTCTTTGCGCGAAAGCTCGGGAAATCCTCATAGAAGAAAGTAACGTTCAATGCGTTGATTCACCAGTGACTGTAATTAAAATTACGCTATTGTCTTGATTCTCATTATTTCTGCAGGTTTGTGGTGACATTCACGGTCAATTTTACGATCTGATAGAGCTTTTCAAGGTTGGTGGAGATGTTCCAGACACGAATTACCTTTTCTTGGGTGATTTCGTCGACCGTGGCTACCACAGTGTTGAGACTTTCCTGCTTCTTCTTGCCCTGAAGGTGACTTTATTATGTTATGCTAATTTGTGTAGGTGAGATATCCAGACAGAATAACACTTATACGAGGGAACCATGAAAGTCGTCAAATCACTATGGTGTATGGATTTTATGAAGAATGCCTTAGGAAGTATGGTTCAGCAATGGTCTGGAGGCAGTGTACTGAGATATTTGATTACTTATGCCTCTCCGCAGTAATTGATGGGAGGGTAAGTGTTAAGTTTTGTGTTCATATTCTTGTTTGTTCTTCATACTGTTGAGGACAAGTACAGAATTGCGATATCCACAAATTATTAAAGCAATTCGACATCGCCTCACTTTTTTGGTTGTTTTGTTAAGTTGCTTATTAAAACTAGTTAGGCAGAATGAAAGGTGACTTAAGTGATTTTGTTCTGGACTTATTTTTTCCACTAACATCATGCTAATAGTTAGCCAACATTTCCATTACAACAAGAATAATTTTGTTAAGGAAAACGTAAGGATAACGTGGGTCTGTATGTCGTTCCGTATGGTTGCAGTGTTATTAAATTCACTAATCTATTGGTGGACATTGTTTCGCCATAAATTTCTCTCTATCAATTTAAGTGATTTATTGATGTCTCTGAAACATTCTTTTTTAAGTTCGTTGGTAGTAGATTTCATCTGTTGTGTAATGGTGGGTAGTGAATTAATCTCTCTGTTTCAAGTATTGGCATTTTATGCGTTTATTATATATTGTTCCTCTGGTAACCAGCTGTTGCTAAGGCTTTGGAATGTCATCACTGCAGTAATTAGTCTGTTGAGTTCAAACTTAACGTAACTTGTTTTTATTTGAGTTGTGGATAAGTTGTTTATTTCCATGTACTACTTCACATCCGTGATTTCCACACGAATCTACACTGTGGATTAGTCGTTGTCTTCATAAGGATAGTTAGATGCTTGATGGAGTGTTTTGTGGTTTCATACGTAGACATTTAAGTCGAGCATCGGTCTAACCGCCGGCATAGAGTATCTGTGTATGTTTTAGTCTTCTCTATTTAATTCATGTTTCTCTCTTATTGATGTACAGGCATACAGTGTAATGACTCCGTATTAAGCAGTAGTACCAAGTTATATATTCATGTTTGTTTGTTGTTTGTCTGTTGTTCCGGTGCTCTCTTGAATCTCCTCGTTCTGGCCCCGAATGTACTGCAATAATAATAATTGTCGTATCCGAGTAGTTCTTGCAAGATGCTCTGGTTTCCAGCATTCTAGTGTTAAGCTAAAACGGTCAGACTACTGGTGATACAAAAGGTGAGTTTCTACAGTTTGCATGCAGTGTACCTGCATCGTCATGACGTTAGACTGCATTGCATAAAGTCTCATCACTGCTGTTAACTTGTTCGGGATTTGTAACTCGTCTTCATTTCTTGTTGTTTAGTCAGTCACTGACTGCATTTATAATATAGTTTCTTTGAAAGAACATCCCCCAACCAATCCTTTCTGTATAAATACCTGAAAAAGCCTGAATAAGTCAGGCAAATTTGAACCTTATTACGGAGTTGACTGTTGATATCTAGAAGTTCCGCACTGTGCGTCACCTAACCTGGAAACTGTCTCCGAATAGTGCATATATACATATGACTGAATATTCGTAATTAGAATAGTTGGAGTGAGATTCAGACTCAAAAGTCATTGTCTAGATTCGTCCAGACCAATGACTGCTACCTTGACTTAGTGGTCGGGCTTGGATATCCGTAAGCTGCAGTTGCAGTGAATAAGAGATGAAGAATTTTAAACTGTGAACTAAAGAATTCCAATGACTTGTATAAAAATAACCATTATAAATCAAAATACTAAGTGGTAAACAAAGTACTTTTCTTTGAATAATTCCTTCAACTTCTACAGTCATACACATGCATTAGTTATGGTATGATTATGAAAACGTTTTCGACAGGTTCACAATAATTACCCACTTTATTGTGATCTACATCCTAGGGCGAAATCTCTTTGATTTTTTTCTTGCAGGAATATCAGATGGTACTATGAAAAGGTACTCTCGTGAGAACTGTTTGGACCCGATAGTATATATATTGCCAGTTCCTTTCCCCTCCGACACGAGAATGAGAGCTGTATGTTCGGAAGATGTAAATGAGGTTAGACTGTGAAATCTGTATATAATGGCCATACTTCAAAATAACTGTCCAGATAAGTTTGTATGAAAGTATATGGCTACCAAATGTAGAGAAGAAATGTATTACCTCCGCGAACAGCAAGCAATTCTATGTCTGATTAAACCTTCTAATTAACAAGCTGACGAAATCAATTCAGCTGGAATCATGTGCGCAAAAACCAACAAGTCCAACCACTGTAGAATCTATAAATTCTGAAATAGTGTATTGTGTCATACTTCCAAGGTGCCAGCCTTCGTTTTATACGTGTACATTTCCCGCATTTCAATAAAATTCATCTAATTCATTTAACTTCGTATCTTTACACTCGTATGAATAAATCTTCTGTTTTCTTAATTTATGTTCACTTACAAACCGACTGATATGCATAATTTCCTACTCTGTTTCCTTTTCCTGTTTTTTATTTTAATACTTGTTCATATAATCAAAACGAATAAAATTCATTTTTGAAGATTAATCTAGAAGCATTAACTGGTACATTCATTCATTGTCATTTATGACCATAAACTTTAATATCCGACATTCTATTTAGTGCCATTATTAATGTGCATTAATTATCCTGTTCACGTGTTCTTGACAGTAGTAGTCTGGTAATAATTTACTCACGTACAACTGAATTTTTTGATCATAGTCATTCGATGTTATTAAAAAGAAAGATTAATTTCTTTAATAAAAAATATTCTTCAAATAAAATAAACATATATAACAGGCTGAAGAAGAACTCTTTCGACTACTTTTTATTTGTTTATTATTTTATTCCTTTACGTTCCTAGTGGAGTATAAGGCTTCAAGTTAAAGCTTCGTTAGCAGTGGGTTTTATTTTTATAGGGTGAGTTGGCTAACCCCAAATCCAACATTACCGCCTTACCGATCTCTCTAAGCTAGGCGAGGTTTAAGAGTGTTTCGATTGAGGGATTGGACCTCAGACCACGTGAGGCGTGGTTGACGAGCATTCTACCGCTGTACCACCGACGCACCCTTCGACTACTAAGTGGCAATAACCGAAGGAGCTGAGAAAACATTTCATTACTGGTGAGAGTATCCTCCAGATTTTGAAATCACCAACTACTTGTTTTGTAAAGTAAAGATTGTAAATAAATGATTGACCTCTTAAGTGTCATTAGACTGCTAAACATGTGACCTTAAACTGTATAAAACTTATGACTTAACTTTCACAATCTGACAAATGACGCATTTTCTAAACATCGTTATCATTTAAAGTCTGTATTGCATATAGAGAAGTAAACTGGTGAGTTATCTAAGTAGCTTATCGCATTGATAAGTATATTACCTTTCCTACTACTACGAGACGACATCTTTGTCTTTCGGGAATAATTTTAGGTTCATTAGGGTTTTTGGTTCACCTTTTGTCTTAGAGATGTGTTGTAGGATTAAAAGGTATAAATTGTTGTTTATTCTTTTATTCAATTTGTACATTCCTGTTGACTGATTGCACTGAAGTGCTCAGCCTCAGGTTGACATGTCGTCTCCTTGTGCAGACACTTCTATCGTTTAATTATAACTTTGCTATTTTTATTTTAGTTGTTATTACTATTATTACTATAATTTTATACTCTATGCGTATTTTTCTCCTTATCGTATACTGTAATTGCTACATAGCTGCTATAAAAACGTTTTGTTATCATTATTATGTATTAATTATTACGTTTATTTATTTTTTGTTGTTGTCGTTTTTGAGTAAATTAGATGCAATATTGTACTGAATGCTGAAAATTCCTTGCTGTATCATTAATACTGTTTTTGGAATAAAGCAAAAATTATTATTATTATTATTCGACGATGTTTGATTATTTGAAGTAAATTGGTGGATGGTGACTAGCGTCGTGGAATCCAGGTGTATGTGAAACTATAGGTACTGGGTTCAAACCTCAGTGGGGTGGGGATACTATCACTCACTGGGGAATGTAGTTACATCTAGATGATGAGTCCCGAATAGGCCTTCAGGGGTATATTCTGTTGTGTATTCTGTTTTATGAATAGAAAAATTGAGATTTTTTTTCTTTAGGATAACTTTACGTAGATAGTTTATTAATATTTCGGAGAATATGCGATTTACTAGCAATATTTACAGTTCAAAAACAATTACATAAATTTTAATTATTTCTAAAGATATTCTGCGTTCATGGTGGTCTGTCACCCACAATCACAACTTTAGATCAGATTCGTACCATCGATAGAAAACAAGAGGTTCCTCATGATGGTCCAATGTGTGATCTTTTATGGTCTGATCCTGAAGAAACAGCCGGTTGGGGTGTTAGTCCTAGAGGTGCTGGTTATTTATTTGGCTCGGATGTTGTAGCCAACTTTAATCAGGTAAGTAAGATACTTATATGTGTATTCAAGAAAAATTCTAACATATTTTTTAAAGTTTTATTTTGATTGATGATAATGCTGTTTATATTAGTTGGTGCCTTTTAGTAGCACATGAAATGTGCGTTATAATCATGTCTGTTATGTTTATTTTGACATTTGTGTCTTAGTAACCTTTTGAATTTTAAAATGTCTCATGAATCTACTGCAATATCACAGCTAAATTAAATTATCATTCCACTTAGTTTTCGATTAAAATAGTGGAACACTGGATAAGTCAGTTTCTTTTAGTCCTGTTTCCTATCTGTTTAAACTGAATACTTTTTTTAAAGGTCTTTGGTGTAGCTTTGTCAGTGTTTTTCCTGTCTTTGCCAGTGACGATGTGGCTAGTTTGTTGCTGTCCAATGTAAGATGATGCTACAGGACTGAACTACATTGACTCACCCCTATCTTAAAGATAAAGAATGAAGTGGTTGATGGAACGTGTTGACTACTTCACTTCACTTACTTGGGAAGCTGCATCAACCAGCGTGAACGGGTTGATCGCTGACGAAATCTCAGAACGGATACACAAGGCTCGTTTAGCATTTGCCAAATTATACCGTCTCTGGCGTATACCAAAAGACGTGTGTACTACTCAGTCGCAGTTCTCTCCATCCTCCTTTATGGATGTGAACGAGACATGGCCAATGGAGTGTAGGCATCGAGTTCTAGTTTGGAGCGAAAATCGACCGACGACGTTGTGACGGTTAGGACATGTGTTACACATGCCTAGCCATCGCCTTACTCGACGGCGTATGTTAACTGACGTAATGGCGGGTTGGAAAAGAGAAGGCTTTTGGTGGTCAAACGAAAACATGACTTCATCAGTCAATGAAATCCATAACAGTTAGTTTAAGCCAACCGGCCAGCCACGTAGGGAGGTGTAGACTTCCTGGTTGAGGTCCTTAGGGTGGTAAGAACCAATGAAGGCTGACGACAATTGATGGTGGTAGGACTCAAAAGCGTTGTCAATGGCTGGCTCAGATGCACTCACTGTTTGTGATTTGTCATATCCAATAAAACATTCTTCTTCTTTCCGATGACTACTGTTCTTTTCCCCCCACTCAAACTTGTGTTTATTATATCTCTTTCGGGTCTCTCTTTACTCTCTTCTTTTACTTTGTATGGTGCATGGAGAGTTGCAGTTAAAACTGCTGCACATTTGTGCAAAGTTCTATGTGTTGAAACCAGTCATTCTGTTTGATTGTCCATTCTACAGCAAAACGTGTCATTTTATTTTCTAACTGTAATGATAGTTTTTTTTGAGATGTTTCAATTTTTTAAACTAGATATTTCATTGGTTAAATATGTGAGTATAAATACTTCTTCTGGTCTATTCAGGTCAAGGTCAATGGACGTGTGAAGTATTTAGTAGTTAAATGCATAAAGGCTTTGTGATCACGTGTGCACATAGGAAGGTAACATTATGTGCAGTTTCAATTAACCACCTGATGCATATAGAGAAGCCGTACACTAACCTTATTAGGAATAATAAATCACTAATTAATCACATGAAACATAATGTAGGCCTACTTAGTTCTTAAATTAGTGGCAGTCATTATCAAACTATTGGGTGGTCAGTAAAGAACAGTAGCAGTACTACTTGTGATTTTCATCACGATAAGTGAATCTCGATGTTATTATACCTCGTTAATATTAATTTACGACACGGTCCAGAATACAAATTCGACTATACTTTTATATGTATATGCTGTAATGTCTTCATTCAGCCAGTCTATAGAATTTAGCACAGAGAAGTGCACCAGTTCAAGTTGCCACATTCCATTTAGCTCACAAAGTTGGAAAAAGGAGAGAGAGAGTAAACGACTGATGAAGACTATAATAAGCAAAAATACGGGGAGGGGGGTGATGAATAGCAGCATGGAAAAACATGACGGTTTAGGGGATACGAGGGATCACGGAGAGTGAATACATCGGTAGTGTTGTTGAGAGCTATATTGAGCCATATCACCAGTGATCTCCAACCATCAGTTCCGAGGACTGACTGACTGGTTTCAACGTAGAACTTCGCACCGATGTGCAGCAGTTCGAGTCGTCACACTCTATGTAGCACATAAAGAAAGGGAAGAAAGTAAAAAAGAAATGCAAAATAGAGACAGTAAACAGAGATATAACGCAAAAAGAATAGTAATAACGAAGAACAATATAGTTTTATTGAGTATTGTAAGTCACAAGGAGTGGATGCATCTACGCTGTCATTGAGAACGATTTTGAGCTATATTGGTGTTTACCGTCCCGAGGACCCCAGCAAGACGGGAATTCTACACTTTCCTACGTGACTGACTGGCTGAAACTGTTATGGATTTCATTGACTGATGAAGTCATGTTTTCGTTTGACCACCACTGGCTCTCTCTTTTCCAACCTGACCCTATGTCAGCTAACATTGCCTGTTGTCGAGGAAGGCAATGGCTAGGCATGAGTAACACATATCCTAACTATCTCAATCGATTTAGCTTCACAGCCTCATCGATTGATTTCCCCTCCGTACCTAGCACGCGACTGATGCCTAACCTCAATATTGCTCACCCTATTATACCACTTCACACAGGAGGTAGAACGCAGACATCTATGATCAAAGACAGCTAGCCAGGCTTTTCATGTCTTTCCTTTTCAATGGCCATGTTTCACAGCCATAAACGAGGACGGAGCGCACTGATGAGCAGTACACACACCCTTTGGTCGGCAGTCAGCTAGGCGGATATCATGTCACCTAAGACAGAGATGGTATAATTTGGCATATGCGAACCGAGCCTTCTGTATTCGAGCTGAGATTTCGTCAGTGATCAACCCGTTGGGGCTGATGCAACTTCCCAAATAAGTGTAGTGGTCAACGCTGGCACGAATGCTAGTTCCAAGGTCACCAACTAGGCAGTCTACACTTTCCGACATGCCTCATACCGGCTGCCAGCGGCTTCACGGATTGATGCCAAGTTTTTGTCTGACCATCTCTAACTCTTTCCCGACCTAATCCTTTGTTGACCAACATTGACCGTCGAGGGAAGTGATAGCTCGCAATGCGCAACACTTGTCCCAGCCATCTCATTCGATCCACCTTCACAACCTCATCGATGGACTTACTCTCCTTACTTAACACTATGCTTAATTTTAATATTACTCACCATGTTTTACCACTTAACACGGGAGATAGAACGCATATGTATGTGATCAAAGACGGGTAGCTTTTTCATGTCTTCCAATTTCAATGACCATGTCTCACACCCATGAAGAAGGACAAAGCTAACTGTTTCACAATACCCACGTCCTTTGATCGATAGCCGGATATCACATTTACACTCAGAGACGACGTAATCTCGCAAGTGCCACATGAGCCTTTTGTATCCATGCTCAGATTTCATCAGGGGGCTCATGCAACTTCTCAAATAAGTGAAGTGGTGTCAACCACCACTCCCTTCACTCTCTATCTTTGAGCTGGGAGTCGATGCGCAGCAATCCTGCATTGTCATCTTACACTTAACAGGAGTGAATCGCCGGCCAAACATGATAAGATTTCTGATCACAGCATGCTGCTAATGTCATCATTGTTCAAAACATTTGATTGTCAAGTACACACCTTGTAGGTAGGGATGTGGTGGCTCTCACTATGCTTCAAGTTTTACGCGAAATTTCACTTTTTTTACAGTTGCAACTCAAAGTGTCAATTATGAACAGCTAAATTTGTAGACGAATTCATGCATTCATGCAACATTTTCTTTCTTTCTTTTCCTCTTCTCTCTCTCTTTTTTTCCGTTATGTGCTGTTTTGTTTCTTTCTCTCGCTTACGCCAGTGAATATGACAGCTCCCACTTTTCTAACACCTTCAAACACTGTTTCGGCTTTACCTTTGCTACCGACATGCCAATGTGTTGTTGTAATAATGAACTGAGATTTTCCTTAATCTATGTAGAATTTAATTTATTGATAATGTACTAACTGGATGCAATACTGTCGTAAAAATGCTGAGAATTCCATTCTGTATCATAAGTACTGTTTTGGAATAAAGGAAATTATTATTATTATTAAAAAGTACTATAGTGTAACCTTTTAAAGTTTTATGTATTTTGGGAGGTTACTGCAGATAGAGACTCGTTTTGAGATATTCTGTTTCAGATGTTTCTGATAATATGATCGCTGATTGATTATGTTAGGAGTGACTGACTAACTTTAAAGTCGACTCCAAAGTACATTAGTCGAGGTTGGGACACTTACAGAAAAGTCATAAATACGATAAAGCCTGTGATCAATACGCATTCTGGAATCATATACACCTGCTAAAATCTCGAACTCACTATTTGTGTTTTGCTTAAATTCGATGATGAAACCATATATATGCATCCACTGTCAGTTAGTCTTAAAGAGTAATTCCAGTCATGAAATGCTACTTTAAAAAAGCTGTTTGACATATCGTGAGATATTCTACGTGTTAAAAACCACTAATACATATTTATCATTTCCCCCACCTAGTTGAATCGAATCGACTTTATTTGTCGTGCTCATCAATTAGTTATGGAAGGTTATCGTTGGCATTTTCATGAAAGTGTTCTCACCGTATGGTCAGCACCAAATTATTGTTATCGTTGTGGAAATGTTGCTGCTATTTTACGGTTAAGTGAACGGCTAGAAAAAGAATTCTCAATATTCGAAGCTGCACCACAAGTGAGTTTATACATATCTATCTATCTATCAATTGGTTTTTATTTTGTTTGCAACACATATCTCTTATACAGAAAAAAACTTTGCTTCAGTCATTTGCGTTAATGTTTTGTGTGATAGTAAGCATCAGAAACTTTTATGCATGTATTTATTTTGTTTTATTTAATTCTACACTGGAAGTTGGTGAGTAGATTATTATTATATTGTTCCCAGTGGAACATACGATTTCAACAGCACGTCTCCATTTTGTCCTATTTTCTGCTGCCCTCTTTGGTTGGGTTCACAATTGATTACCCTTGGTCTCTCATCTCTTCCTCGCACAATCTCTATGTCACCCTCGAACGACCCACTCGGGTTTCACTCGAGCGATGGCCTGCATTGCACGCGACATCAACCGATGGTCTCCGCAGAGTGTGCCCAGTCCATCTTGGTTTAGATTGTTCTCAGAGTTTCTTGTTGCTAATTCCTCCTGGCTGGCTGGCCACTTGATCTTCAAATTTGGAGCCAGTGAATATAGCAGATGTTGATAAAAGATTGCAACCTGTTGGAAATGCTTCTCGTGACATGCATGTCGAGATTCTGAACCATATAGAAGAAGTGACTTAACTTTTGTGTTGAACATCTGAACCTTGTTCTTTATTCTGAGTGTGGAAGATTTCCAAACTGATTTTAGAAGTGATACAGGTGAACTGTACCTTTCCGATCCTGGCTGGCTTTAGTATCTTTATCCGTACTCCATAGTGTTGCAGTATTTTCCAAATTTCTTCGTGGTCAGCGCTATTGAAAGCCTTTTCAACGTTGATAAAATTGAGATAGAAGTTTGACTGCTTTGTTCTGTGATGATGATGCGTAGAGTTGCAATTTGATCCGCACATGATTTGCCTTTCTTGAATCCATCCTGTTTTGGGCGGATTGAGTTCTGTATCCAGTGCATCCTTTATTCTCTCCAGGATGAGGCGACTTAGTATTTTACTTTGAGTGGACAAGAGCATTATTCCGCGCGGTAAGTAGATTGGAAAAGCAATATAGTGCTATCTACACTAATGCGTCAGCCAGCCTTTGTTTGATAGCTTGCTTAAACGTATACAACTAGGGGAAGGTTGATAAGGGAGAGCATAAGTATGCGTCGAAATAACCAGGTTATGCAAGTTATGGCGCTAGTTGTGTTTCCAGAACAGGATAGCTTTTCAATTGAGATTAAAATAATAGTGGTAGTTGGTTCAGACTTATGATGGCTAACTTTTTCTGCTCTTAGTACAACTGATTCATCGACTTCAAATTAGTTTTAGATCAGTTATAAGTATGAACCAACATTATTCATATGTGATGTAATTGTAGAGGGTGGATGATTACAGTTACTGATTTCCTCAGCTGCCTGCCAGTAATTTTCACATCTAATTCAGAGCGGAGATCACTGACAATTACATTATCTCTTGTACGAATTGACTATCATATGTTGATGAGACTACTTGTTTACTCCTAAGTGTTTATCGAAATCTATCGATCTGGTGTAGGTTACTGTTGTGCGCTCAGAATTGGCACTAAGCTTTAAGAAATAAGTCATTATTGGTGCTAGACTATATTCATCATAGATAGATATCCTGCTTGTTGGCATTAACTAGTAAATGGAAATCATGTTCTTTAAGAAGTTTCCCATCACTCTTACTCAGTAGGCAAAGACAGAGGTTGATATTCAGGTCACTAGATCTAGTTGATATATAAAAAAAACCGGGAAATATGTTCCAGACTCTTCTTGTTAATGCCATAGTACTGTGCGATTTGAAAGACTTGGTCTGTTTTGGCTTTGGAAGTGTGTACAGGTCGTTATTACTTCCCAAATGCCGACATCGTGGAAATTGATTTCTTCTTAAAATACCTGATACAGAGAGGAAGCGTTAGTGTAGTATTGAGTACCTCGGACAACATGGACCGGACACACGTGGTCTAATCAAAGTAGGTTTTGTAGTTGTGACTAAATACTTGCACAAGTTAAGGCGTGGTGTAGAATTTCTAAAAAGGTATCCCCTAAACTCCCCCCCCTCCCCAAAGACAGCTTAGTTGATCGCCTGGAGGGAACACACACTGCTCCTTCAGATCCGCAACATACTGTAGACGAATTACACTGTTATTTTGGTAGTTTAGTGGCTATTCGAACTACATTTCTGGTATAGTAGGACATAGAGAAACATTCGATGTAACTCGTTGGATCATTGTAGCATATGCAAACGCAACCAACACGTCAAGGCAGCAGCGGTTGGCTATCTGTCCAATACGCCTCATATTTTTGAACACTAAGCGGGTGGGTAGTGTTAGTCATTGGGCATTTGGAAACATAGTCACTATGAGCTTGCAAGGAATGATGCGGTTTTTTATTTCTTCACTGTGGCGCTGTATTAATGATATAGCTAATTTTCTTTCAAATTTTTTCCTTATATAACAGGACGTTCGTAGTATACCAGCCCGTCGACCGATTCCGGACTACTTTCTTTGAAATAACACATCAACAATAATAATCCAAGAATGCGCGCGCTTTTATCTCTTATGTTTTATCACTTTCCCCTCCCATGTTTATAAACCACCCGGTCCGATTTTTAATCCCTATGTCCTTTTAAAATTTCTTTTTTCTAACCGTTTTAGCATGATGATTTTATTTTGATCTTTTTTGAACGTTTAACGTCAAAATTTCTTCATCCTATCCTCCTTCCCCGTGTAAAGAAAGACTCCATTGTTCTTTGAGTTCCTGTCGTCGTCGTCCGTCAGCCCTCTTCCCCTCCCTTCCTCCCTCCGTCACACATACACACAATCTCAGGTGATTTCACAACAGTTTAGCCGATACGTGTGTGTATGTGTGCGTGTGTATATTTTGACATCCCCACTAAAGCACACATAATATGTGAATGTATGTTATTATTATTATTATGTACTGATATGTATATGTAAAAAAACAGAGAATAAATGTAAATTTTTTGAATTTTTCTAATATTACAAAATATAATATCAAAAAAAGATGTGCAGAAATCATCATTTCTCAGGGAATTCCAATTCGTTATTACTTTTTTTCTTGTTTCTCGTCTTTCTTTTGCTTTGTATACACATATACTACTTAAAATTAATTAAGCGAAATAAGTAGTAGTCTCTTTTTTTCTAATAAAAAACAAACAAAATAATATCACCATTTTGCATTTCTTAAACTGGCCACCAGTTGAATGAAATCACGATGACTTGCATAAAGGCGCAGTTCAGAACTGATGTCTGTCCATCTGACGGCGTCTGCATCATCACCTGTAATAATAACAACAAAACAATGCTGTATTTGTTTTTTGTTTTTTTTTTAAAAATTATTAATTAAGACTACAAAAGAATAATATTTCAAAATAAATATAAATATGTGTACATAGAAGAATTGTGTATCTGTATATACGTGTTGTCAAGATTTTGTCGAAGAGTAAACTGTGTGTGTCATTCCCCTAGCTAACTCACTCACTCACTGGTCTGGGCGTTTGGCTAACAGCTTCGAGCTACTCGAGGGTGGTTACGAGTCTGGACACCAGTCACACAGAGAGAATAAGTGTGCGCCAGCTGGATAGAAATACGCATAATTGTAGTTGAGTAACACAAACAGACACTCTTTGGTGTCTGTGATTAACAGTTAAGCCTTACGTTCTGTAACGATTATAGGGATAACACCTGTGTACTACACACCTATCGAGAACGAATTGAAATATTCCGGGGTTAACTTGATATTACTTTATTATTAAATAGTAGTACTGTTAGCAACAGACGATTGATTATTATTATTAAAACAAACATAAACTTCGTACATTGTGTGCACCAAGAAGTGTGTCACACAGCAAGTGGTTGTCGTCTTCAGGAGCCAAACCATCGCGAGCATTTGACTATTTAAAGTCTGATCCACAAGCCATTATGATAGGGCAGCGTTAGGAGCTACTTTTCTCATTGTTTCCTGTAATCAAAACAAGTTCATGCACCATTGGATTCTGGTGTCTATTAGGTTTGGAATTGGGGTTTTTACCAGCTCCTTTAGGTAGACTAACGTGTCCACCATCAGTTCGGTTATAATAAGCGTTAGACATTGGCATTCACCTTTATGAGGAACACAATTCCACCGCGTGAAGGCAGTGAATAGAACTTATTCGGTAGAGGCTGTGATGAACGCTTGATTACCTGAGGTTATATTTCGAGAGGAAAACCGAAGTCTATCCACCCTTCGCCGTGCTAGGTCGTCTGCGGGGACACATATGATAGGTGACTTAAGTAGACTAGGCAAATGTGGTCAGTACTACATATAACATGTAGGGTCTGGAAGAATGTGCTCTTTAAAACAGAGTTAGCCTGTAAGCAAAATATATCACACTGTCATATACAACGAAGAAGACTAAAATTGAAGTCATGTGTAAACTTATTTGGAAATAAAACCATATCGGTAAAAGCAATAGCAGTTAAACTGACATCTACGTTCTGGATGATTAAGCAATATCATCAGCCTTCATAAAATATAACCCTGACTGATTATCACATGCATGTGACTGTTGAGTAATGATATATGAGTTGTCGCACCTGTATTCGAGCGTGATATGCTGTCCGCCTTGAAAGAACAGTCAGTCCAGAACGTAGGATCAAACTTTGAAGTCAATGACTGTAGGTTAGTCATAAACTCTCTTTTGAAGTTTCGTATCGCATCAACTTTTATTTGTAGTACTCCAAATTCTGTTCCAATTAACCTCCTTGTTTTAAAGTGCATATATCATATAGAGAAAAGCATAGCATATCTTTGTATTTGCGTAAGAAAAAATGCTGTTTTGTTTCAATGCAATCCTATTAGGTACTTTATTGTCTCAGGATTTTTAACTTGCATAGATTAAATACGTGGAAATTATACACAAAAATACGAGAATCAAAGTAGCCCTTGTAGGTAAGCAGAATTTGGGTAGTTTTCGAATAATTCTGCTCTCTACTACTCTGCATCAAATCGGATACACCATTTACAGACTCACTGCAATACAAATGAAACGGCTTCTCAGTATTTGCATTCCTTTAATCTAGTTCGATAGCAAGTACTACTGGTCGATGGAAATGTTTCTCAATAACTCATTATGTTAATGAAGTTACTGGGATCATTCACAGTGATATTATAGATTAGAACTCTAAACTACTCAATGCACGTTCAAACGACGTCAATTCATGGTAGAAGTTTTGTGCTTTCAAACATCGATACATACTACTTATCGACGGCGATGAGTAGTTGTATAACGTTCACACTGAACAACCCAGTAGCGACTGCTCGCGAAATCGACGTGACCTGAACACTGGAAAGCCGTTTCGCCGGTTTGGCGCCGCGTTCATCAGAGGTATAAACTACTCGTCACTCTATAGTTGATAGTCGTGTGGGGGGATCCAAAAAGCTCGGGCTGCTTTCGCTAACTTACACCACCTCTGGCGTAGGCATGACATCCGGCTGTCAACCAAGGGACGTGTGTACTGCTCATCAGTTCGCTCCGTCCTTCTCTATGGCTCTGAAACATGGCCAATACGAGTTGAAGACATGAAAAGGTTAAATGTTTTTGATCATGGATGTCTACGATCTCTTTCTCGCGTTAGGTGGTATAATAAGGTAAGTAATGTTGACGTTAGGCGTAGAGTGTTGGCCAAAGAGGGAAAATCAATCGAAGAGGCTATAAGGTTACATAGATTGAGATGGCTAGGTCACGTGCTGCGCATGCCTAACCATCGCCTCCCCCGACGGTCGGGCATTACTAGCTGATATAGGTGCAGGTTGGAAAAGAGTAAGCGGTGGCCAAACAAAAACATGGCCTCATCAATCCATGAAATCCTTGACAGTTAAACTGAGTCAGGTAGGGAGGGAGATGCAGACTTCCGGGTTGGGGACTCTAAAAATCAATGGCTGGAGACAATAGGTGACATGGCTCAAAATCGTTGTCAATGGCGCAGATGTATTCAGTCTCTTTAACCTTCATATTCCTTTCTACCATTACTCATTCTGTTTCACTTTTATACTTGTCGAAACTTTTTTAATTCTCTTCACTCATCTTCTTGTCTGCCTTTGTGTGCTATTTGGAACGTGGCAACTGGAACTGCTGCACTTCGGTGCCAAGTTCTATGTTGAATCCATCCAGTCGTGTGGGCGGACATATTTACAAATATTCAAAGGATCTGTTCTATGCGATGAAGGGTTAACACACAGATTCTCACCAGTGTGTATTATCTTACCTGCAGTCAAAGGAAACAAAGCTAAAGAATCGCCTTGTTCATCATGAAAATTCACTGCCACTGTCTCCATCCATGCGTTGTCTGTATTCCGTGGATCATCTACATAACCTTTATAAATCTAGATTTATCAAAAAAAAAAAGAAAAATTATGATAAAACATCATGTATTACTATCAACTAATAAGTGAGTAATGCATTCATTCATTTACCTTTCAATTATACGATGACATCAATATTTACATTCATTTTAATGATTTAATAACTACTTCGATAGTTTTGATTATTGCAAAGAACGCTGAATATTCGCCTTGAAGGGAGAGTATGTTAGAAGAAGCTCGGTTCGTGTTTCACGTAATCTCAAACGGATATAGATTGAAATAGGTTTCGTGATGAACCGACCGTCACAGTTTAAGAACCATTCAAAACCTAAGAGTATGTGGACAACAGTTTCGTTGAAGTCTACGGCTGTTCACGTTATAAGGCAAGTACCGGGTGGAGTTCAGTAGCTCATGAATCCTAATTTTCTGCATCCAATGTTAACAGTTAATGTCTGCCGTTGGGAGACCCAAAAATAAAACAACCAATCAGAAATCGGTGTCTAATGGGACTGCAAAGCGTGGAAGGAAAGGAGAAAGTGCTATGAAGTGAGGGATTTCAGTTTCGCAAAACGTTATTTTCAAAGTTATTGATAATTCTTCTGAGTTTATAAAGCCATTTATCGGTCGGTGCAATAAGCTTTTTTCTAAAATGACGAGACAGTGGATTACATAACCTTCCCCATATTCAGGGGACCAGTATTTATATTTATGAATTCATTTCTTAATTACAACACTGACAACAGTCAAAATGTTCTTAGTTGATTGAAGGCAATCGGTAAGAAGCACCTGGACCGCCTAAGTTTAGTGCCTATGCATTGATACTCGTCAGCAGGGTGTATCTTTAACTTGGAAGGAACCAATGCATCCCCTTCCCCGAGAGATTCGAACCTATGCCATCTAGTGATACAGTCAGATACGTTACCACCGATCTATTTATTATCCAAGCCCATATAATTAACCTCCTGTCAAACTATTATATTTACCATGATTACGTCACTGGAGTGTAATGATCAGCATCTTAGAGTATTAACAACTTACAAAATAATAATAAAACTTAAGAATAACAAAATGTTAAGATATGCGGTTGATACCCTTCTGCAATCAGCATAAAGAACAAGATTCGGATTTCCAACACAAATGTGAAGTCAGTCACTTCTTTTATATGGGTCAGAAACTTGACCAGCGCGTCACGAAAAGCATTTTCAACAAGTTATGGACTTTCATCAACAGCTGTCTTCACTCCATACTGAAGATCAAAAGGTCAGCCAGAAAGAATTAGCAACCAAGGACCTATTGCTTAACAAATATGTAGGAGGAAATGGAGATGGATCGGGCATACGCGCCATTGAGGAGGCCTTCGAGTGACATCACGCGCAATGCGGGCCATCGCTCGAGTGGAATCCTAATGGGAAGCGATGAGTGGGTCGACAGTGCGAGGGTGACATAGAGGAGATCGTGTGGCGAGGAGATGAGAGATCGTGGGGTAAGCTGAAAAGGACAGCAACAATAGGAGAAAATGGAGACGTGTTGTTGAAGCCGTGTGTTCCACTCGGAAAACAAGGGAATAATAATAATACTCTTATTATCTATTCTTTACCTATGTTTAACCTTATACTACTTATTACTAGTAAGTAGTATGAGCTTATAGTTTTACCATTTCGTTACTCCTCAACCATAGTTATTGATTTCCATCAGAATTTATCTCACTTATTGGGTATAGACATTCTATTTGGTTTGACACAATAATCATCTTCACATAATCATTATCATCTTTGTTGTAAATTTCTGTTGAACACTGTTTATTCGAATCTCTACCTTCATCCTACCATCTGTACTTTCAACCGTTGTTTCTGAACGCCAGTCACTTTTGACAATTATTTCCTATTGACAGATAATGACAGTGTGGTGTGTGCTGCTAACAAAATTTATCAGTAGTATATAAAAAGGCTTTCATCGTCAGAAAAAGATCTAGTAGAAGAGCAACAGATTTGACGTCAAAGAGAGTAAATTATTTATTATTCTGATTACAGCTTCATACCACCCCGCATATTGAGTACAAGTATGGAATTTTCAGCATGGATATCGGTAGCCCGAATTTCGCAGGCCGACCATAGATATCGAGTGCGCATCGGCAGGGGATCGAACCCCGGACCACGTACATGTGGTCGGCGAGAGTCCTAACCACTGTGCCACCGACGCACAAGCGCTCCCGCGCCGGGAGTCAAACCCGGGCCGCCTGGGTGAGAGCCAGGAATCCTAACCGCTAGACAGTATTGCGGCTAAACTTGGTGTACCTAACTCCCCTGCATAGAAATATCAAATTCCAAATACACATTCCGTTACCAGGTCTCTTGTCTTCTACCGTTACAGCAGGACATTTGACGGAACACAGCCTATGATTCATAATTAAGAGATTGCAGTTACCAGATTTCTTCTTATAGGAAAGGAAGGATATATGAAGCTTTATTCTAGAACACTTGATTGACTCCTGTCACTCTAGACGTGATTTTAAGATCATCATCTATCGGAACCATGCTAACTTGCCAGCCGCGTTTTCTTCGTTATAAACTTCTAAAGACAGCGGAGGCCTTGGTGATTCATGAATTCAAGTCAGAACTTTGTGTACGAAAAAAGAAGTATGTACAATCCCTATTTCTGACTTGGCCGTAGAGGGATAAGCATTTATTTATTTGGTTAGTCTATATACGTTTCCTTCATTACTACGATTATTATTATTACATTTTTCTCAATGTTGAATTCTATCTTATCAAATTTCACGTCATGTTATGTAACCATTATAAATTATTTAAAATAATCTCAACAGGTTTAAGCATAAAATCAAAACAAGATTTTTCTGAATGTCTCGCTGTGCAAACCACAGCTTATTCAGTAGCAGAATTATTCGGATTTTATTAACCATTAACAGCTGAAGAAGCTGTGGGTTACACAGCAAGACGTTCAGAAAAATCTTGTTTTAATTTTATGCTTAAATGGGCTAGGATTATTTTAAACATTTTGTATAATGATCCAATTTGACTCGGCACTCAAATTATTCCAGGTAATTCGTGACATCTACAGACTGGAACCTGAGAAGCATCGTTTCACAACTACAGGCGGATGGAACTGACGAGGATATCAAAGCAGCGAGGATCGGGAAAGCAAGGCAAGCTTTCATTTCTCTCAAGTTTGTGTGGAAGTCAACAGCACTCATTATGAAAAATAAGGTCCGGAGTTTCAACTCCAATGTGAAGTCAGTGCTACTTTATGGATCAGAAACTTGAGCGCGTCATGAAGAACACTTCAAACAAACTACAGACATTCATCAACAGCTTTCTTCGCTCAATACTTAAGATCAGATGGTTAGAAAAGATCAGTAACAGGGATCTCTGGAAGCGAACCAACCAGGAACCAATTGTGCAACAAATAAGAAATGGAGGTGGATTAGCCATACTCTGAGAAAACCATCGAGTGACATCACAAGACAGGTCCTCGAGTGGAACCCGAAAGGGAAGCGGCGAGTTGGTCTGTCCAAGGGTGACTTGGAGGAGGTTATGCGAAGAGGAGATGAAAGCATGTGGGCAGACGTGGAGGCGGGTGAAAACGTTGGCGTAGAACCGAACGCAATGGAGACGTGCGGCTGAAGCCCTATGTTTCTCCAGGAACTAAAGGAAACAATAATAATAATATAATACAGTCTGGAAACTTATAATCATGTTATGTAATGTTTTATATTTGCCTACGAACTCTAAAATTATACACCCCCTTCAAATATCTATACATCCTATGAATTTTACATATTGTATATATGACATAAATTATTTGCCACCTGACACTTGATATTTAACTATTTTTTTATTATAGCTTGATTCCACACAGTATTTTGGTACAAGTATGAAATTTTCAGCATGTGATATCGGTAGCCCAAATTTAGCAGGCCGACCATAGATATCAGGTGTGCGTCGGCGGGGGATCGAACTTCGGACCATGAACTATGATTATAATCACAAATATTTTAATTGCAACCCATACTACTGCTATTATTATTTTACGTAGGAAGGTTGGGTGTGGAGCTAGAGACTATACCAAAGAAAATCAACCCAATTGCTGGAATCATCGGAAAAGCGAAATGTCCTGGAAGGGTGAAAACTTTCACTGAGTCATTCCACCGATGTATCTTCTTTTGATGTAAGCAAAAACAAGTATGGTGACATAAAATGTCCACCTGTTGGACACAAAATTGAAAAGATTGTACAGCTTGATAATAAATTCATTTTTAAGAGTTGATCACGGATTGATATCAGTTAGGGAACCATTGAAAACTATGGAGTACTGGATAGCTGTTTCATCCTAGTTTGGGAATCATCGGCGGTACGCACCCACTGGGATTCGAACCCAGGACCTTCCGGTTACAAGGCAAGCTCGTAAAAACTCGTAAAAACATAACTAACCCTTACAAACCAAACTATAGAAAATAAATTCGTTATTGAAAAGAGTCTCTTTTATGAGTAGTGTGTTCTTATAGGAAATCAACAATATTGGTTCAAAGACAATGAATACAAAACAGAAAAAATAAATTAGAAAAATACGTTGGATGCATTAATGATAACTATCTATTATTTTCTCTATAACTCAAAGGCCTCTTCTTTTGGTTGTACTTTACCCCTCTCTCCCTCTTACTCGCAAAACACCCACTTGATGAATACAAGGACAATATTAATACGAAATATAATTTAACAAAACATAGTAACATAAGTTATTATTCATTGAAATCAAAGTACACAGAGAACTATGAAAAAAAGTAAATTATAAACCATTTAAAGTACGCATAATTCTTTATTAAAAATATACTCTTTAGTTGAGAGATTTTTCAAAATAATATGGATGTGATCATTTTATAGTCTACTTTGAAACAAATATTTTACTTTGTTTGGTCCAAGGAAAATGGTCTTACCCTAAACCCCTCCAAATGCCAAACGGTCAATTTCACCTTTAGGCATAAATCCGACCTAAACAAACTGGTTGGCTCTCACGAGGTATGCAACATAGACGGCACTGAAATAGAAACTAAATCGGAAATTAAATACCTAGGTGTCATTCTATCTGCTGATCTCTCCTGGTCGTCTCATATCTTAGCAATTTCTAAGAAAATATTCCGTCTTACCTTATACATCAAGAAGCTAAAACATTCTGGTATTACTCAACCCTTACTCCTACAATTCGTTAATTCTCGCATTCTGCCTATTATTCTCTATTGTTCCCCCTTAGTTTTTCCGGTGCTACTGAAGAAAGACTATAAAATATTACGCAGGATGTTAAAGGTTGTCAGCAGGGTAAGCAACGTGCCACTTAACCAGCTTGTTAATATTCTGCTCGACAGACAGGCACATGGACTCATGTGAAAAATGGGTTAAATCCATTTTATCTAACTCACACCACCCTCTTCACTCACAAATCTCCCCTTGCATCTCATCAGGCAAAACCAGAAGCCTATATAGAAAACTACATGCTCGCACCACAAGTACAAAAACTCAACCATACTCTACTTAGCTCGTGTTCTGTGCGATAAAGAAAGCATTAGGTGTGACACCTATAATTCATTAAATAGTCAGTAGAACAACCGGACCTCGTCTTTCCAACTCATTTCATTTATAGGTGCAACATTTTCTTTCTTTCTTTTCCTTTTCTCTCTCTTCTTTTTCCGTTATGTGCTGCTTTGTTTCTTTCTCTCGCTTACGCCAGTAAATAAGACAGCTCCCACTTTTCTAACACCTTCAAACACTGTTTCAGCTTTACCTTTGCTACTGAACATGCCAATGTATTGTTGTAATAATGAACTGAGATTTCCTTAATCTATGTAGAATTCTATTTATTGATAATGTACTAACGGGATGCAATACTGTAGTAAAAATGCTGAGAATTCCATTCTGTATCACGTGTACTGTTTTGGAATAAAGCAAATTGTTATTATTATTATCTAGGTGGCAGTGAAATTCAGGACATATGTCTTGTCAGCTAGTAGATGCATCTACCACCTCCTCCCTCCCTCCACCACACACATCCCAATGAACAATGGTATTCCCATTGAGGATTGGGGGGTGGGGGTGGTCCTCAGGATCCTAAGAACTGAAATGACGGCTGGCAACAATTAGTGATATTGGCTCAAAATCGAATGTCGATGATGCGTTCACCCTCTTTGTGATTTGTCAATATCCATTAAACAACTTTCCATGTGACTATTCTTTCTTCCACAAATTTCTCTTTACTATTATTCTTTTCAATCTCTTTTTCCCTCTGTCTCCCTTCCTTTGTTTTGTCTTCCTTTGTATGCCATTTTTCTTCGTTTCTTTTGTTCCTTTACGTTCCCTAGTGGAACATAGGGCTTCAAGCTAGAGGCAGTGGTGTTCATTTTTACAGGATGGGGTTGTTAGTCTCATGCCCAAACTCCCCTCTCTCTCTACCAGTCTTATTACTGGCTTAGAGAGGTAAAGGAGTGCGTTGGCCGGGGAACGAACCTCGAACCCCATGAGTAGTTGGCGAGCACTCCACTGTTGTGTGGCAACTCGAACGAACTGTCTCCCACTTTCTAATGGCCATGTTTCGTTCACAGCTATAAACGAGGAGGGGGGGGAACTATTGCTGAGCAGTACACACGTACTTTGATCGACAGCCAGCCAGCCAGCGCCGGATATCATGTCTACTAAGCCAGAGGTAGAGTAAGTTGACAAATGCCAAATGAGCCTTCTGTATCCATGCTGAGATTTCATCAACGATTAAACGGTTGGGGCTGATACAAATAAGTGAAGTAGTCAACACGCTCCATCAATCACTTCACTCCTGATTCAATGTAGTCCAGTTATGTAGCCTGATATCATCTTACACTTGACAGGAGCTGGTGAATCGTATGCCAAACATTCGAAGATTACTGTTCCTTAAGGTGTTCAGAAGATTCTGAATTCTATCATCAGCCTTTTCACCTAGGGGGGGGGGAGGACTATATCATCCACACAGAATTCTAAGTCAACGAGATTATTCGCTGGTGGTAACAACAGCAACTCAATCCCTGAGTCGCTGAAGTTAGTTACGGTTAAGTCTATTAGTGTGATAAGATTATTTCACATAGACTACAAGTTTTGTAAATATCACAAACTATGAATGGTGGTTGTAAAACTGAGCGTAATTATTAAAACATTCCAGCTTATGATGATTAATTCTCGTGCCTCCAAAGCCTCAGGATGGTCGGGGGTGGGTGCCTTGCGCTGCGGGTTGGCCACCCGTCCGCACACCTCTTGAAATGCTCCTATACGACGGGGCGTCTTACATAGCCTCTCCTGAGGAAGTCCTACTCACTGCCTTCACGTGGCGGAGGTGTTTTTCACCAAAGTGAGAGGGCGAAAGCGGATGCCCGGCGCTCTTCACCGGGTTGACTGTCCATTGGATGACAGTCTAGGGGAGATGGCTAAACCCTGATTCCAAACCTCCAACGACTGGCGTATGAAGCTCACCGGCAGACGTATGGACAAAGGGCTTGTTGGATGTCCTGGATGTCTGGCCCCATTCAAAAAGGCGTATGAACCGAACTCCGGTCACCGGCTGCCAATGGATAGTGGACTCCCTACTCCACTCCTACTACCTTGTAGGTACCACTTGGTTGTGTAAAGGCTAGAGCTGCACTCTCAAACAAAAGGCCGAGCGATTCTGGAGACATCACTCGTACCAAATTCCCATGAAACTTCATGAACTCTCCTACCCTGTCGCAAAACCTTGCATCAGATCGCCGCGCCTGGGCAGCGATGATTCGAGATGTTCATGAAGCTGGCTCATCCTCCCGTAGGAGATAGCCGAAGTAAAGTAAAAGTAAGTAAGCTTTCACAGATATAAAAACACGAATATACATGAAAAATACGCACACACACACACACAGAGGAAACAAGGACAAACAAAAAACAACTACAAACCTCAACTCCATGTTGAAAAGCATCATCAACACGTTTTTTAATTTTTTGAAGTTCTTCTGCAGAGGCTGTTGTCGAGTTTAAAGCTTCTTCAGAAAATTCTCTTTTCAGTGTTGAAGTATACTGTTCACCAGCGTCTACCATACCCTAAAATAAAATTAGAAGCGGTCAACATCAGACTATTAGTATCAAATTTGTAATGAATATTTGAAACTGAATTATCCATCTGTACAGTTGAAAACAGTCTTGAGTCAAATCACCACAAGTTATTAACCATCGGTTAGCAGTGTCACGACGACCTCCAGCCAGACAGTTTACACTTCTCTATGTGTCTTAAACTTCATCGATTGAAGCAGAGTTTCGATTTGACCACCTGTGACCCTTTTCCAAGACAGAGGTTCTTACGCCTGTAAGAGACTCATTATCAAATCATGAATGTGGAAGGCTACAAAGAGTGAATGTATTTGCACTAATGATACCAATTCAACATAGAACTTGGCGCCGAAGTGCAGCAGTTCCAGTTGCCACGTTCTAAATAGCACACAAAGGTAGACAAGAAGATGAGTGAAGAGAATCAATAGAGTTTTGACAATTATAAGAGTGAAACAGAATGAATAGTGGTAGAAAGGAATATGAAAGATTACAGAGACTGAATACATCTGCGTAAGCCATTGACAACGATTTTGAGCCATGTCACCTATAGTCTCCAGCCATTGATTCTTAGAGTCCCGAGGGCGGGCCCCAACCCGGAAGTCTGCATCTCCCTCCCTACCTGACTCAGTTTAACTATCAAGGATTTCATGGATTGATGAGGCCATGTTTTTGTTTGGCCACCACTTACTCTTTTCCAACCTGCACCTATATCAGCTAGTAATGCCCGTCCGTCGGGGGAGGCGATGGTTACGCATGCGCACGTCCCCGACCGAAAGCTACCTTGACGTGGTGGTCGGGCTTGAACACCGCAATGACCCAACAAGCTATACTGACTGAGACTTATGTCGCTTGAGGTCCCACCATGCCAGAAAGGTTGTTTGGATAGCGGTTAGACAAAAAGCAGTTACCCAACCCAATGCTATGACTCAAAGTAAATCACAAAATATCATGACGGATCGGTCGGGGCCCGGATTAACAACGACCGCGCTTTCTGCTGCCGTGTCACAGGGCAGAAGTGATAAATACGCTACTGAGACACACCAAATAAAAAACAACAAACAAAAACAGGCCGTGTGTGACCGGCCTCAAGCAGTTGTCCCCTGGGCTCTGCGGTCACGCAACCAACCTTCACGGTGTGGGCAGCCGGGAAGTAACAATCGCCCTCACAACCCGAAGAGCACGCGAAACCTCTCTATCAAATCATTCTGTAAAAAGTTGATTTGATCTCACAGATATGCTAGACACCTTGAACATTAAGGAAAAGGTTATGTGTTCAATTGACATAGAATCTTTATTCACCAATGTTCCTCTTCATGCAACTGTTGATTTCATTTGCGATTACATCACAAGCAATGAGATAAACTTACCTATTCTTGTAACTTATATCAGAGATATCATTTTAATGTGTACAGAAAATATTAGATTCACCTTCTAAGAAAAGGCGTACAAACAAATCGATGGTGTTGCGATGGGTAGCCCTCTTGGGCCCTTGTTTGCAGATATTTTCATGTCGAAATTGGAGAGACAAATGCAAGATATGCTTGGAGAATTTATGCTGTATAAATGTTATGTAGATGATACTCTCATTATTGGTAATAATAGTAAATGTATTGAAAACTTTATTACCCTATTTAATCATATTCATCCAAATATCCGAGTGACTTCCGAACTCGAATCGAATAACAAACTCGGTTTCCTCGATATTACAATGACCAGGAAAGATGATGGAACGATTCAGCGACCTATTTTTCGTAAAGAGACATGGAGTGGACAATATCTTCATTTTACCAGTTTTGTTCCTATTCAGCATTAACGTTCCCTAATGAAATGTTTGTTCTCAAGGGCCCGAAAAATATGCTCGAGTGACACATTGTTGGATGAGTTTCGACATATACATTCAGTTTTATTAGCTAATGGTTACCCATAAAACTTACTTTATCAATTGTCATAGTAAGGATAGACCACATATAGAAAAGACAGCTTCTGTACCAAAGAAAGCTATCTTTATTAACCTACCATTCAAGGGCGACCAGATTATGCAGTTGACAGCTCAAAGACTTCGGTCATGAACTTTATTTGATTATTGTTAATTATGTTAGTTGTAAAGCGTTTGTAAAGAAACTACGAAATGATATCATCTCGCGAAATTTGTCTTCTTAATGCCTTATTCAGATCCTATGCTAGACAATATTACTGGAAGTGGACGTGTCTTTAAGTGACCTACCTGTCTCACTTGATACAGCTTCACAACCCTAACCATCTAGATAGCCGGATGGATATCACATCTACACCAGAGATGATGTAGGTTTACAAACGCCAAACAAGCTTAGGCTGAGATTTCGTCAGCAATCAGTCTTTTACGGTTGATGAAACTTCATTAAATAAGTGAAACGATCAACACGCTCCATCAGCCACTTACTTCACTACCTATCTTCAAACTAGGAGTCGATGCAGACCAACCTTCCAGTATCGATTTACATTTGACAGGAGCGAATCTCATGCCAAACATCTTCATGGTGACCTACTTAAAACAACTGGGGCTACCAGTAACCTCAAATTACTAGATTGCATATATAATTTCTCCCGTTCACTTTATTTCAATCGATTAAAATATGACCTCTAATGTCACCATTCACTCTCGTGAGTATTTAAAGTGTTTACAATCTAGTGATTTGCCAGTTTCTACTAAACCTGAGGAAAAGCATGATCGTGGGGGGGGGGGGGCTGTGTATCCCAGTACATGAGACAACTGTCCTTGAGTTATGTCATTGAGTCTCGAAATGTAACTCTGAACATTTTACATTTGGCTTCCAACCAAATTCTCTAAGGAGACAAAGAAGAAATATCCTAATGGTTTGGTTTGCACTGTCTTATCAATCTTTTATTTGAAGTTCCTGAAGGAAGAGAAAATATCATGCGATAAACTCCGATGATTACTATTTCTGCTCAAAATATTTTCAGAGGACTCTGTATTTTGTCGGCGTCTTCACCTACCTAGAAGGACTACATCATCCACCACATGCTCTAAATAGATGAGACTATACTCTGGCAACTATAGTAATGTTATCCTAATCATTATAATCCTCATCTTGCTATACAGCACACTCTTGACTGTCATAAGAATTCTATCAGTGAGTTGTAAATATCCTGCATTAGGCTAGGCGTTATTTCATAAGGGCTGATGACACTAACCATTTACTCAGACTGAAGAAAGTGAGGTGGGATTCAAAACCTAAGGGGTTAAGTGTAATTTTTAATGAATCCCATCCCCCTCTCAATGTGTGTAGTTTTTATACTCACAGTTATTGTCACTGTTCGCAGTATCAAGCAATATGAGAATAGTATTGTCATGATTATGTGCATTATTTTCAGGTTTCTTTTATTAAACAAACTTGCTGCGACACAAGCAGAGTGCTGGACTACTACCAAGTGTTTGCTTTCCTATTTTTCTGACAAGAGACGGTACACTGTTTACAATAGGAAGTCTACTGCTTCACTTATTCTAGCTTGTGTTCTTCAGGGAGCTGTTCTTTCTCCCTTCATGTTTTCCTTATTCTTATATGACTTGCTGCATTCTGACGAAGCCAATTTTGTTGAGTATGCCAGTGGTTACTTCTCAGTAAGTTGTTCCGAAATGAATAACTTTTTATCAGAAATTAGTCAGTCCTCCTTGTCGAATGGGGTCTCAAGCTAAATCTCTCCAAATGTCAGTTTGTTAATTTCACTTTTAGACGCTAGTGCAATTTACACAAAGTGGTTAGTTCACATGGTTCCACTACGACAGATAACACATAAGGTTTGAAACTAAATCGAATGTTAAATACCTTCTTGGATGGTCTATTTCCTATGATCTTTCCTGATTTTACCACATTATGTTAGTTCCTAGAAAGATATTTCATTAAATGTTCTACATAAAGAAGTTAAAACAATCTGGTATCACTCACTCAGTCTCTACTTTTACAGTTTGTTTATTCTTGTATTCCACCTATCCTTCTTTACTGCTCCCCTGCCCTTAATCTTTCCAGGGCTACTTAAGAAAGACTTTGTTTGTTACACTGTGAAGGGCACTAAAATCCGCCAGTAGGACGGAGTGGGGTGTGGAGCTAAACCAACTGGTGTTAATACTGTTGTAGAGAGACACATGGACTCCTACAAAAAATTAACAAATATTATCTTGTCACACTCTGAGCAACAACAACATCCAGCGCCAATCACCATCAACGGGAGGGATTTGAAAGAGGTTACTTCATTCACTTATCTAGGGAGCATTGTCTCAACTACAGGAGGAACGGACGAGGATGTCAAATCGAGAATCGGGAAGGCGAGAAACACATTCATCAACCTGAAACCAATCTGGAAATCTTCGTCACTCACGCATCAACAACAAAATTCGGATTTTCAATACAAACGTCAAGTCAGTTCTTCTTTACGGATCAGAAACTTGGCGGGTCACAAAGAATATTTCCAACAGCCTGTTGCAGACCTTTATCAACAACTGTCTTCGTTCTATACTGAAGATCAGATGGCCGGAAAGAATCACCAACAAGAAACTATGGGAACAAACAAAACAAGAACCAATCGCTCAACAAATATGCAGGAGAAAGTGGAGATGGATTGGACACTCGCTGAGGAGGCCGCTGGGTGACATCGCGCGTCAGGCCAATGCTCGAGTGGAACCCGAAAGGGAAGCGGCGAGTAGTGGGACGTCCAAGGGTGACATGGAGGAGATCGTGTGAAGAAGAGTTGAAACAGTATGGACTAACATGGATGCAAGTGAAAAGTACTACAGAAGACAGAAGCAAGTGGAGACGTGCAGTTGAAGCCCTATGTTCCACTAGGAACCCAAGGGAACAATAAATAATATAATAATAATAAATACACTCTGAGCATCCTCTCTACTATACACAACTCTCTCCTTGCATCTCATCAGGTATGTGGGACTAGAAGCAACTATAGAAGACTTTATACTCGGATGACTAGGTGTAAAAACTCTACAATACCTAATTCACTACAAATTTTATGTGATGAGAAAAGTGTGTAGGACAGGACACTATCAAACTTACTGCAGAAGAACTTTAAGTAAACGGGCCTATTTTTTAATTTTCATTGTTATATTTTATTGTTAATTTTATATTCATATTGAACAATATTAATTAATGTAAATGCTCTGTTTTAATTATTACCCATGATGTAATGAGAAAGTTAGATCATGCAATACTGTACTGAATGCTGAGAATTCCATATTTATACCAAAATATTACTGTTTGAAATAAAGCTGTTAATATTATTATTATTATTATTATTACTGTGTGTAGTGTGCATAGTTTGCAAAATAAGTTGATTTACAATCATTACACTACACTACACTACACCACACTGAAAGAAGGTTCACTTTTTTGAATTATTGAATAGATTAGGTATAATATGTTGATGATATAATAAAGAGAAAAAGAACCATTAATGAGATATCAAGTATTACAATATTTGGCATAATAAGAGAGAGAGAGAGAAGAATTTCATTGATTTTAAGTTGTATGTCTTTTCAACTAATTGAGTAGCGTTCATTGTATTCAAGATAATATTAATTCTACATACTATCGTAAAGAAAAAGAATATCACAGCTATTTAGATGATGGCAAAACAAGTAGTAGAATCCGGGATGTATATATTTCGTCCTGTTCAGGACTCATCAACCGAGAGCATCAACATCTCAAAGGAGAGCGGTGTTGTTGTTGCCAGCAAGGCTTGAATTCAACACCACCATTCGGCATGCAGATGCATCCAGCTGATGAGTCTGAGGATAAGACGGAATACGCCTCTGGGATGATATTTGTAGCAAATGTCCGAGCCACCGAAGCTCCGGTGTTTCTAGGTGACGACACTCAATGCATGGTGATCTCCACTGTATCTAAACACACGCCACCGAACCTCAGAGTTACTCACATGATGATGCCATCGAACGCAAGCAATTCTACGGAGACAACGATGGTCGAATACGCAGAGTCGCAGCACATCCTCAGATAGGAGAGGCGAGGCTTCACAGGAGTAGTAGGGCAGGAGTGTGCGCACCGAAGCACTGTAAACCCGACATTTACACCTAGGCTGACGTCGAGATGGAGCCACATGTGGCTCAAATTAACGTATACCACCCTAGCTTTCATGACACTTTTAGATATCGTCGAAGTATCCGTACCAGGAGCCGACATATCAACAGAGATGAAGTATTTTGGTCCGCTTTAATAAATCGATGGGAAATAAAAAAGTATTAATCCCGACAAATAATCATGATAATAATCATAATAAAGTGTGGAGCTGTGACTTATTGGTCTTTGTACTTGAATTCCAAATGGAGGGTTGCAGGTTTGAGTCCCGCATTGTAAAGTTTAAAGAATACCGATCCAAGTAATGCGAACGCATGATTTACCTCGAGGCGACCTATCAGAATGTCGTTTACTTACCAAAAATATATATAGACAATAAAAATAAAACACCGTAACCCTAACGAGCTATCAAACCATTATCCAAACAGTACTTAAAAAAAACGAGATTGGGGATGAAACAACTTACACCTCAATATTTGTGTACGTCTTTCATAGTAGCATTATGACAATAGTAGGTCCCGTGATCCAACGAATAGTATGCATTAAAAGTCATTGGTGTGTTCGCACTCTTGGACCGCTATTCTTCAACTTGGACGCCGCTACAGCTACAGAGGTTTGGGCAGCTAAGTAATAAGTACTACTAGATTTCAAACAACAGATGTGACTTATTTTCAACTGTGTATGGAAATGCAACTGATTGATAAGTAATAATTGATTGATAGATTGGCTGGATTCAACATAGAACTTGGCACCAAAGTGCACCAGTTCGAGTTGCCACGTTCCAAATAGCACACAAAGGTAGACAAGAAAATGAGTGAAGAGAATCAATAGAGTTTTGACAAGTATAAGAGTGAAACAGAATGTGTAATGGTAGAAAGAAATATGAAAGATTACAGAGACTGAATACATCTGCGCCGTTGACAACGATTTTGAGCCATGTCGCCTATTGTCTCCAGCCATTGATTCTTAGAGTCCCGAGGGCGGGTCCCAACCCGGAAGTCTCCATCTCCCTACTTGACTCAGTTTAACTGTCAAGGATTTAATGGATTGATGCCATGTTTTTGTTTGGCCACCACTTACTCTTTTCCAAACTGCACCTATATCAGCTAGTAATGCCCGTCGGGAGAGGTGATGGTTAGGCATGCGCAGTACGTGACCTAGCCATCTCAATCTACATAACTTTATAGCCTCTTCGATTGATTTTCCCTCTTTGCCCAACACTCTGCGCCTAACGTCAACATTACTTACCTTATTATACCACCTAACGTGAGAAAGAGATCGTAAACATCTGTGGTCAAAAACAGTCAACCTTTTCATGTCTTCCACTCTCAGTGGCCACGTCTCACCACCATAGAAATGGACGGAGCGAACTGCTGAGCAGTACACACGTCCTTTGGTTGATAGCCGGATGTCACACCTACGCCAGAGACAGTCTAAGTTAGCGAAAGTAGCTCGAGCTTTTGGATCCGTGATGAGATTTCGTCACCAATCAATCCATTGGTGCTGATACAACTTCCCAAATAGGTGAAGTGATCAACATGTTCTATCACTTCACTCCCTATCACTAAGCGAGGAGTTGACATAGTCCAGTCCTGTAGCAGCATCTTACATTTTACAGGAGCGAATCGCATGCCAAACATACGAAGATTGCTGCTCAAGGTGTTCAGAAGACTCTGCATTTTGTCAGCATCCTCCCCTAACAGGATTATGTCATCTGCATATTCTAAGTCCATAAGACTATTCCCTGGTAACAAGTCGATTCCTAAGTCGTTAAGTTCAGTTAAGGATACTTCCATTAGCATATCTATGATGAAGTTAAACAGAAAGATTGATAGATTAATGATTATAAAATCATAAGGGTAACTAGCTGGACTTAAGAATACCATTTTTGGCGGGACTATATCAGATGGCCTTTGACAGCGAAACAAGCAAAATAGACTCTCATTGTGGTCTGAACGCAGGAAACAGATCTCTGTGTCCTACTGTATGGCTGAAAAAGCTTCTTTGAGACACACACACACACAGTGACAAAATGCTCCAAAAACAGCGAAAAGACGATTATTCATGGTTAGATCTATGTGGTTCTATGCAACAATAATAATAATAATAATAACAATAATAAAAAATTGTCTCAACAATGCCGTTAGGCAGCTATACAGGCTAGATAATTTTCCAAGTATGAAAAAAACACTGCAGAATAAAATTAGTCACTGACTGACTGGTTTCAACGTAGAACTTTGCAGCAGTTCCAGTTGCAACACTTCACTTAGCACACAAAGCAAGAGAAGAGAGTAAAAAGAGATTCAAAACAGAGATATGAGAGACAAAAACAATAGTAATATCGAAGAACAATCTAGTTTTATTAGGTATTATAAGTCACAAGGAGATGATGCATCTGCGCCAGCCATTGAGAACGGTTTTGAGCCATATCACTAATTGTCTCCACCCGTCATTGGTTTTTACCATCCCGAGGACTCCAACAAGACAGGAAGTCTACACCTTCCTACATGGCTCAAACTAACTGTTGTGGATTTCATTGACTGATGAAGCCATGTTTTGGTTTTTCTTTCCAACCTGGTCCTACGTCAGTTAACATACGCCGTCGAGGAAGGTAATGGATGGCTAGGCATGCATACGTAACACTTGTCCTAACCATCTCAATCGGTGTAACTTCACAGCCTCGTCTATTGACTTCCCCTTCTTAACTAGCACTTGACGTCTAACCTCGATATTGCTCAACCTACTATACCACTTCACACGGGAGATAGAACGCAGGCACCTATGATCAAACACAGATAGCCAGGCTTTTCATGTCTACCACTTTCAATTGCTAGGATCTCATAGTCATAAAAAAAGGGACAGAGCGGACTGCTCAGTAGTACATACACGCCCTTTGGTCGACAGCCATATATCACTGCCAGAAGAAGTATTCCTGTTAAGAGAACTAGTCAAATAGAAACAATACAACTATTCCACCGCATCAGTCACTTGATTTTAATAACATATCGGTTAAAACTATTACCAGGGAATAATCTCGTCGACTTAGAATATGCGGACGATATAGTCCTTCTAGGCGAGGACTCTGACAAAATGCAGAGTCTACTGAACACATTGAGCAACAATCTTCGTATGTTTGGCATGCGATGATGTTGCAGGATTGGACTTCACCGACCCCTAGATTAGAAATAGGAAGTGAAGTGGTAGAGCACGTTGACCGCTTCACTTACTTGGGAAGTACCATCAGCCAGCGCCAACGGGTTGATCTCCGACGAAATCTCAGCACGAATACAGAGGGCTAGTTTCTCATATGCCAGTTTACGCCGTCTCTGGCGTAGACGCGATATCCGACTATCGACCAAAGGGCGTGTGTACTGCTCAACAGTCCGCTCCGTCCTCCTTTATGGCTGTGAGACCTGGCCATTGAGAGCAGAAGACATGAAAAGATTAGCTGTCTTCGATCATAGGTGTCTGCGTTCTATCTCCCGCGTGAAGTGGTATCATAAGGTGAGCAATATTGAGGTTAGGCGTCGAGTGCTAGGTAAGGCGGGGAAATCAATCGACGAATCTGTGTAATTACTTCGACTGAGATGGTTAGGACATGTGCTACGTATGCCTAGTCATCACCTTCCTCGACGGGCAATGTTAGCTGATATAGGGTCTGGCTGAAAAAGAGCTAGCGGTGGTCAAACGAAAACATGGCACCAGTCAATGAAATCCACAACAGTTAGTGTAAGCCACGTAGGGAGACGTAGACTTCCTGGTTGGGGTCCTCGGGACGGTGAAAACCAATGGTTGGAAGCAATTGGTGACATGGCTCAAAATCGTTCTCAATGGCTGGTGCAGATGCATCCACTCCTTGTGACTTATGATTTCCAATTAAACTGTTTTGTTCTTCGTTATTACTATACCTTTGTATCACAACTCTGTTTACTGTCTATATTATGCATTTCTTCTACTTTCTTCTCTTACTTTGTGTGCTACATGGAGTGTGGCGACTTGAACTGCTGCACATATGTGCAAAGTTCTATGTCGAAAACCGACCGACCGACCGATTACCACACACAACTATTCTATGTGAGTAAGTACAAGAAAATAATAATAATAGTAATAATGCTCAATAACTTACTCCAGGAATAGCCCATTCACCAGAATCTTTACGACGAATAGATACAAATTGAAGAATTGGATGCTTAGTAGATGGATCATAACATCGATTACCAGATTCGTCAGTTTTCCACCTACACAAATAATAATAATAGTAATACCACATATGGGCAAAGTTAGACTATAACAATCCTTGGAATGCAAACGCACGGGTGACCTTGAACCGACAACCAATCAGGAAATACAGTGGTTTTTGCATAAAAATGACGTTGATTTACAAGAGAGAAATACATGAAAACAGGATATATAATTCCATGACATGACTTAAAAATACCACCAAATTATTTTGAAGAATATCAGTTTTTAAATTAGACCACCAGTTCATCCTGTGCATGTATTCACCGAGTTGACCGAAGATGAGTATTCTTATTGTGACTTGAGCCATTTATCGCTCTTATCCTATTTTTCAGTCTTCCGCAAAAGACCTCGATTGATTTAGTCGTATGAGTTCCAGTAAGACAATCATCAACAACTATTTACTAGGAAAATACGGGGAATGAAAGTAATAAAAATAAATAATAATACCAACCCTAAACATCATCCTCCAAATGCCAAACAGTCAATTTCACCTTTAGGCATAAATCTGATCAAAACAAACTGGTTAGCTCTCACGAGGTGTGCAACATAGATGGCACTGAAATAGAAACCAAGTCGGTAATTAAATACCTAGGCGTCATTCTATCTGCTCATTTTTCCTGGTCGTCTCATATCTTGGCGATTTCTAAGGAAATATTCCGTCTTACCTTCTACATCAAGAAGTTAAAATATTCTGGTATAACCCAACCCTGACTCCTACAATTCGTTAACTCTCGCATTCTGCCTATTATTCTCTATTGTTCCCCCTTAGTCTTTCCCGGGGTACTGAAGAAAGACTATAACATACTACGCAGGATGTTAGAGGTTGTCAGCAGGGTAAGCAACGTGCCACTTAACCAGCTTGTTAATATTCTGGTTGACAGGCACATGGACTCATGTGAGAAATGGGCCAAATCCATTTTATCTAACTCACACCACCCTCTTCACTCACAACTCTCCCCTTGCATCTCATCAGGCAAAACCAGAAGCCTATATAGAAAACTACATGCTCGCACCAGCAAGTACAAAAACTCAACCATACCCTACTTAGCTCGTGTTCTGTGCGATAAAGAAAGCATTAGGCGTGATACCTATAACTTATTAAATAGTCAGTAGAACAACTGGACCTCGTCTTTCCAACTCATATCATTTATAGGCACAACATTTTCTTTCTTTCTTTTCCTATTCTCTCTCTTTTTTTCCGTTATGTGCTGCTTTGTTTCTTTCTTCCGCTTACGCCAGTAAATATGACAGCACCTACTTTTCTAACACCTTCAAACACTGTTCAACTTTGACTTTGCTACCGACATGCCAATATGTTGTTGTCATAATGAACTGAAACTACCCTTAATCTATGTAGAATTCTATTTATTGATAATGTACTAACTGGATGCAATACTGTAGTAAAAATGCTGAGAATTCCATTCTGTATCACAAGTACTGTTTTGGAATAAAGCAAATTATTATTATTATTATTATCCTAATAGTAACCCTAACCTTGATCCTAATCCTAATCGTGACCGAAACCTTCAAGAGTTATTTAACACATTGTCCAAACAGTACATAAAAAACGATCATCTGGATGAAATTTGCACTTTAGTGACACTGTATAGTAATATCAGGTCTTGTTATCCAATGAATAGTATGCGTTCAAGGCCATTGGAGCGTTCGCACTCCTGGGCTGTTGTTGTTATACTTTAACTTAGCCCACATGCGTATATTCATCAGTTAACGTCTTAAAATGGTCTAAAACATGTGGGTGAATAGAGAACATGAATCATCTATGCCTTAAAATACGACAAACACACGCCCACACACACACACAAATGCAGACATAAACTATGCAGAAAACAAAGTTTAACATTTAACTGTGAAGTATTTATTGATTTATAGGCATGAATGAATTTGTTTTTGTTTTAGTGAATGAGATTTATTTCATAAAAAATATTTTGACGTTACGTTAAACAGGATGATTACGGTGAATCTAAGACATGGCGGAGGCGGGCTTTATCCTCCACCGACCTTGTCGATTAGATTTAACTTGAACTTAATTACACACACAAAAGATCTTTCATGCACCACTCCACTCTCTCTGAGAGTCACACTTATCCTCTCAGGGATGATGATACTACTACCCAGTTAGTTGTCTAGACTGATGTGTAGGTAGAGTCGGGACTCGAACCTGTGACTCATTGGTCAAAAGTAAAGTGATTAAGCTGATAAACCACATACTCAGGATCTGCTTATACGTCCATAATTGAATTTGAACTGAATAACTATTGCAGTATAGCGGTGAGTATCTCTGCGCCTATCATGTGAAAGAAGCCCGGGTTCAACTCCCGATTGAGGGACTGGGGACGTTCTCGTGACTTCTCGTTGGATAGTGAGCGAACTACTCATGGTTGTATGCAAAGTTTGAGGAGGGCTGTTATATGTATTCGCCTCGCCCTGATAATATTTCAAGCAAATGGGTATGGAGCAGTAGGGGCATATTCGTTGGCGTATGTCAAGAAACAGAACTTACAAAAGTGGTGAGACCTTTATGGTATTGTGGCCCATTTGACTTAATGGATGGATGGTAGCGATTTGTGTGGCATTGGTTCGGTGGTAGAATGTTATATTCGTCAACCATGCCTGACGTGTCCCAAAGTTCAAATCCCGGTTGACGTACTCCTCCTAAACCTCGCTTAGCAGGTAGAAAGTCCGTATCGTGAATTGATTAAAGTTGGCATTAACGGCTCTTTGAATTCCAACCCAGTGGCTAGACGATAGCCAATCGGACCTCTGGTTCAGTCATCCATGTGCGCCGATGAAGAGTTTCAAACTAGGACGAAACAACTTTCCAGAGCTCCTTGATCTTTAGTGATCCCTCCAACTGATGTCGGTTCGTGATGAAGTCTACGTTGATATTATCAATATTTGTTGCTTGTTTTAAACAATGATCCTGAATCTAGTAGTGAGTACACGATGGTGCTTTTGCCGTACACGAAAGGTAATCAGACCTAGTACGGTACAAGAAACCGACCTGCTAATTACCTTATTTGATTGGTGATGGTGGAATTCAAGGCGCGTGTTTCGTTGTATTTTAGACTCATCATGTGGATGTACCTGCATCTTCAGTGAGTGATAGTGTTCCTAATGAGACTCGAACTCAGTGCCCATCGTTTCAAACCCCATCAAGTTATCTTTCAGACATCATTGAGGCGTTCGTAAGAGAAGACGACACATCAATAAAGGTTGAACATTCCGGTCTAGTATGAAATATCAAAAGAGATTTGAACAAATGCAAAATACCTTGTTACAATTGGATCAGCTGCATGATTTGGACCCCAACGACCAAGAACTCCTCTTCCTGTAATGCCTGTACGTCCACAAGGATTAAGTGGTAGGCCATCAGCACTGAATTTATACGGACCCATAAAACTTGTCCTATCAAGTATACCATCGATTTTGTTGAATTGAATAACTGCATTTTTATCATGCCTGATACAAAAAGATTTTTTTTAAACAACAATAGATTTTCAGCATAAATACAACTGTAATTTACAGACAAATAGTTAAAACATTTTTTCTAACTTCGAGCCGATAGTTAGTGTGACACATTAAAGGATAGTTAACGATTTCCTTCTTGATTCGTATGCTAATGCATCGACCGTTCAGTGATAGAATGTTCACCACCTACGCACGTGCTTCGGGGTTCGATTTTCAGCCGATGCACTCTACAGCTTCATTGATCGGTAAAGAAGGAAGGTTGGGCGTAAGACCTGTGAAAAGAATAACCATTGCTATTGAAACTTCGAAGCTCAAGTTTGAAGCCTTATGTTCCACTCGGGAAGCAAAGGAGTTTTTTAAAGAATGCTGATCTCAAATTTCGCTAGCAGTTTATTCTCTCATAGATCGATTAATTTCGTAAAATGCTGGAATATATGAAGTCGCATAGCATCAGTAAGTCCTTCACTCAACTTTCTAAAGTTTCCGGTAAAAAATCACGTCAAATAGAGAACCAGTGGCAGCTAAAAAAGCAAACTAGACACCTACTTCATGCTGGTTTTGAACTCTATCTGTGCAAAGTCACAAATTTGCAAGGAATTTAACTGACGATAAGCAGTTTACGAAGTTAATATACTACTGTTGAGTTAATTCATTAAAATCTTTAAGTATTGGTTTCGTAGGGATTTTTGTTTGATTCGATGGTGAGTGCATACTATTGAAGAGTTCCAAACTAGGACGAAACAGCTGTCCAGTAGTCCCAGGTTTTCAAGTGGTTCTCTAACTGATGTCAGCTCATGATGAAACCCTCCATGCAATTCATTAAAACTCCATAGTTCATTTCTCCGATTTCTATTGATAATGCGGAAGTTATTCAGTGTCATCGATGACAGATTATTCTCACTTCCGACTTAGTTGACTAATTTGTTTTTTTTTTGACACGACTCTTCCTGTATTGTGTACTCCTAGTCTGGCAATCATATCACTAATTAGGATTTTGATGTCACCATTTGGGATTCTTTTCATTACTGTTTGCTGTTGTCTATAGAAATTCTCCTTCTTCTCTTGTTCTGAGTTGTTTGTAGGCGCGTAGCATTGGATGATTGTAACCTTCTTTCTTTTTAAGTTGATTCTTGCTGTCATTATCGTGGATGAGATTGGTTCTTACTGCATTAGAGCTTTGACTGCTGTTAGTGACATCATGATAGCCACTCACTGCCTCAGTGTATTCGCGGTAGTCGGCTGGGTGACTGGAGTAGATTATTCATTCTGCAGTTAATAATTTGGAGAGTGCATCGATTCCACCTGTGCTCTCACAGATTCCTAGCGGTCGGTCGGTCAGTCGGTTTTCGACATAGAACTTTGCACATATGTGCGGCAGTTCAAGTCGCCACACTCCCTTCTTGTAGCACACAAAGCAAGAGAAGAAAGTATAAGAAGTTTTCAAGTATAAGAAATGCATAATATAGACAGTAAACAGAGGTGTGAGACAAAGAAATAGTAATAACGGAGAACAAAACAGTTTAATTGGAAATCATAAGTCACAAGGAGTGGATGCATCTGCGCCACTGAGAACGATTTTGAGCCATGTCACCAATTGTTTCCAACCATTGGTTATTACCGTCCCGAGGACCCCAACCAGGAAGTCTAAACCTTTCTGCGTGGCCTAGACTAACTGTTGTAGATTTCATTGACTGGTGTCACGTTTGGTTTGACCACCGCTAGCTCTTTTCCAGCCTGGCCCTATATCAGCTAACATTGCCCATTGTCGAGGAAGGCGATGACTAGACATACGTAACACATGTCCTAACCATCTCAGTCGAAGTAATTACACAGATTCGTCGATTGATTTCCCCGCCTTACCTAGCACTCGACGCATAACTTCAATATTGCTCACCTTATTATACCACTTCACGCGGGAGATAGTACGCAGACACCTATGATCGAACACAGCTAATCTTTTCATGTTTTCTGCTCTCAATGGCCAGGTCTCACAGCCATAAAGGAGGACGGAGCGGACTGTTGAGCAGTACACACGCCCTTTGGTCGATAGTCGGATATCGCGTCTACGCCAGAGACGGCGAAAACTGGTATATGCGAACCTAGCCCCCTGTATTCGTGCTGAGATTTCGTCGGAGATCAACCCGTTGGGGCTGATGGTACTTCCCAAGTAAGTGAAGCGGTCAACGTGCTCTACCACTTCACTTCCTATTTCTAATCTAGGGGTCGGTGTAGTCCAATCCTGCAACATCATCTTACATTTTACAAAGGCGAATCGCATGCCAAACATACGAAGATTGTTGCTCAAGGTGTTCAGTAGACTCTGCATTTTGTCAGCGTCCTCGCCTAGAAGGACTATATCGTCCGCCTTAGTTTATACGCCTTAACAGAATCTCTAACCGACAACTTAATTGTGATTAGGTTAAGATAGCGAATCAATCTCTGCTAGCCTCGAGTATGCAGTGTATACTAGTCATCTTACTCATCAGAGATGACAGGCCAATACTGATGGTTAGAATCTATGAAACTCAACTCAATTAGAAATCACTGACATCATTTTCATCTTTAAGGAATAATATGCCGTTATTTAAATATGTTTTTTAACAGGCTTACAAGACATACGCTGTATCCTAGGCAATGGAGTGACTAGAGGACGAGAAGTAGACAGCTAATGACACATGCCATCATGTAGAGTGTAGTTGAATTATATTAGCATATCATAACTCCCTGAATAAATCCAGTAGAGGTTATAAAACTTCAACAGATAGAGCTCAAAGTCAAGCTCAAAGTAGTACAGACTGACAAATACTTCCTTGGATGCATATTGTACGACTGCTTTTGTGATCATATTCTTAAAATGATACTTGAACAACAACAACAACAGCAACAAATAATAACACTTGAAAAACACAGAACTCAACTGTATATCTGGATCAGCCCATGGTTTCTTTGATATTCCCGGACTAGTATAAGCTACAGGCTGATATTGTGGCCAAGATACATTCCAGTCAACTTTATCATCAGGAACTGGAAATCTTTGTATATCCGAGGTACGAGGGTATGCAGAATTTCGACATTTCACATGCAATTTGTTTAGTATTTTTGTTGACATTTTGGAAATGTTGTTGAAGGTCTGAAAAATAAATCTGTATAGAAATTTGATAGGTTTAAAAAACTAACCAGTCTCCAATTGAAAATATATAGCATGTAAGAAAGCAAGGCGCAAAGACCCGAAAAGAGTAACAACCGACGCATAATAATTTAGAGATCAACATATACCTGTGGGAAGCTTGTAATAATTATGATTATATAATAATGAGAATAAATTAAAAGTGTGATAAACTACAAAATAATTCTATTATGTACACACACACAAGCGAGTTTCACCACTTGAATGCAACCATATACTCTGACACGTGTTTTCCTGAAGTTGTGTTAGGTATAAATCCCCTTATTAAATCTATATTGATGTCTCTATTTTGCATTTCTTCTCTTGTTTTGTGTGCTACATGGAGTGTGGCGACTTGAATTGCTGCACATCGGTTCTATGTCGAAAACAGACAGATATTGCTTGGGATGGTATTATGTTGGTGAGTTTTATTACGACTCCATTACTGAATAGTTAGGACAGATGATATCAGAAAACCAGTAATTTAAAGGATGAGTATCCTATTTTCGTTTTGCCAGTCGTGGCCATCCTACTTCTTCACCTAAAACGGCTCATCGACAGCGAGGAGCCAAAATGCATGGTTCGTAAACTTACCAGCTAAATAGTCTTCTTTACTTAGCATTATTCATCCCATGATTTTATCATATCCGATTATAATAGTAGAAAGACTTACGATTGAATATTTGTAACTCATCCATCAGTAGAATGGTGCAGCGTAACGCACAGTCTACTTATTAGCTAGAAAGTGGTTGTACATTTCCTCAGCGATGTAAATAGCTAAAGACAAACAAACATTTTGTTGGTAACCAATCCATCAAGGCTAGTGCAATACATACGTGGTCACTCGACACTTTCGTGGTTGTGTGATTCATTGACTTACGTACTTAACTTTCAGCCAGTATGTCTCGCGTTCAGGTTTCACTCTACCTAATGCACACTGATGATTTAGAAGTATCCTCAGGCCTTGGATGGTAAGTGCAGCTCATAACTTGGTACACAGGAAATCTATTCTAGATGACTAGGTATGAAAAAATTTCACTTTTCATTATTACATCAATTATACAGCACTACGCTACGTTACACAAATACAAACAATTAGAAAACCGTTGACATCATGTTATTATTATATTATTGTCTCCTTTAGTCCCTAAAGGAACATAGGGATTCAGCCGCACGCCTCCGTCGCGTTCGGTTTTCCGCCAACGTTTTCACCTGGCTCCACGTCTGCCCACATGCTTTTATCTCCTCTTCATATGACCTCCTCCTCCTCCATGTGACCCTTGCACTGACGACCGACTCGCCGCTTCCCATTCAGGTCCCACTCGACTGATGGTCTGGCGTGTGATGTCACTTGATGGTTTGTTTTCTCAGAGTATGATCAATCCACCTACATTTCTTCCTGCATATTTGTTGCACAATTGGTTCGTTCGTTCCCAGAGATCCCTGTTGCTGATCTTTTCTGGCCATCTAACATCATACAGATCTCAGATTTCATAGGCATGGTCTAAGTCAACTATATAGTCTTTTCAAAGTACCTGAATCATCGGGATTCAAAATTACTTTCGATTTCGTACACTAGCTGAAATTAGTTATACAAATAATGAAAGTAAGGGCTACTACCAGGTACAGTGCTGACTGCCGTTACCTCAAGTGACAATTTTTTTGTTAAACAACACAGGTGGTAAATACCTTTGATTAGAAAAGGCTTCTTAGCACAATATACTTGGGTGTCTATTTCTCGAAATACCATTATGTCCCATTAGAATTCCGCAAAAAATTCGTAAAATTTGATGTCCAATGGATTAGTGATGTTTCAGAACAATTACAGTTTATTTAGACTTATTAATCTGAACACATAATGAACTGGATATTCTGACTTTTTGCACACAATAAGTTCAACATTCCGTACTGCTGAGTTAGTCATTCATTTCATTTTAGTGGGAAAACTACATTCTTTGTCGCAACATGGAAGCTTTATTAGTTTTGCGAGGAAACAATATACTAAATTGATAATCCCCATAGAGACATAAAAAAAATAAAGAATTAAGTGAAGAAAATTCTCTTTTCGACGATTTCATTTTCATAGCTGTACAATCGTATATATAAATTACTACAGAAAATAGAAATCAGACTTCTTGTGTATGTTGAAGTTTGACGGCAAGTGGAAATACTAAATTGCTATAATAATATTGGTGTATTTGATTATCAGTCACAAGCTGATTAGACATATGAATGAATAACTGGCAAGGCGGGGAAATCAGTCGACGAGACTGTGAAATTACATCGACTGAGATGGTTAGGACATGTGCTACGTATGCCTAGTCATCGACTTCCTCGACTGACGGGAAATGTTAGCTGATATAGGGTCAGGCTGGAAAAGAGCTAGTGGCGGTCAAACGAAAACATGGCACCAGTCAATGAAATCCACAACAGTTAGTCTAAGCTAACCACGTAGGAAGGTGTAGACGTCTGTCTGGTTGGGGTCCTCGGGACGGTAAAAACCAATGGTTGGAAACAATTGGTGACATGGCTCAAAATCGTTCTCAGTGGCTGGCGCAGATGCACCCACTCCTTGTGACTTATGATTTCCAATTAAACTGTTTTGTTCTTCGTTATTACTATTCCTTCGTCTCATATCTCTGTTTATTGTCTCTATTTTGCATTTCTCCTACTTTCTTCTCTTGCTTTGTGTGCTACATGGAGTGTGGCGACTTGAACTACGGCACCGGTCGGTCGAAAACCGGCCGACCGGTGAATGAATAACTAAATAAAAGGAGGTCAACCTAAAGTTCAATAGACATGTTTGAAATAGGTGATCGGGAAATAAAGTGCATTCGGAAATGTCAATATGTGAATATAATATGATGGAGACAGGATGAGTGAAATGTCGTTGAAATAGCAGACTACATAAAATGTTACAATATGATAACATAAAGTAAAGTGAAATAAAACAGAAATGGAACACGGAATAAAGAAGGATAACAAAGTTGTTATGTGAATTACATAGTAAAATCAAGACCATGGTAACGAAAGAGATCGTACAAATTGTTTTTGTACACAAAGTTCTGGGCTTATAATATGTATTGCCAAAGCCTCTGCTATACAAAGTAAATACACTTGTTTCCCTTTCGGCAAACTTTGTAGATTATATTAAATGGTGTGTCAGATGCTGCATGGTGGGTGTCTACAATATGTTGCAATATCGATGCATTAATTCTCCTACGTTCTCCTTTGCTCAATCAAACTTGGAGGTGCTCTTGAATGAGGCAGGATATATTTCTCGAAGAACATTCTATGCACCTAGCTCCGTGAGAGCAGGTGAACATATAAATACACATGGAATTGGACAATCGGGGTAACATTTCCTTAACATTAAGGTGCACAAGTGGACGGCTACAGTACGTTATTCGTAAAGTGGCAGCAAAGAACGTTTTTCTCAGTGATCTTATCAGACGTTTTTTAAGCATCTTACTCGCAGTGTCACCCCTTAATTATAAGCTTAGGTGCAACACATTTTTAGCTACCTTATCAATCTCTGTATTTCTTCCACGTAATTTGCTATTGGCCTCTATGAAGCGTAGTGGATACCCGTTCTCTATGGGTTTTTTCACTTGTTTGAGTTCCTCATCAACACTATCTTCACTACAAATTCTCCGCACCCATGGTGAAAGAGAACGGATTAGATTCCTTTTTCTGCCTATGGGGACAAAATGGTTAAAATTCGTCAGTCCTGTCCACGTTGATTTTCTGTAAACAAATCTCTTCAAAGACCCGTCAGCTCTCCTTGTGAGTAACACGTGAAGGAAAGATATTTTTCCTTCAGTTTCCTTTTCGAAGGTGAACCGGATAGCAGGATGACAGTCGTTGAATACTTTCAGGATGTTATTCAAGTCACAGTTCTCGTCGCATATAACGACCGTGTCATCCACGTATCTTTTGTAGAAATTAAGCCCCTTTATAGCAGGTGTGAGAGTACTTCTCTCCATAGTAGCCAAAAAGAACTCTGCTAGCAACGGACCAATTGGTGAACTCAGAGATACTCCGTCTTTCTGTCTATAAATTTCATTGTTGAAAAGAAATTGGATATTTTGAGTACACCGAAGTATGAGATCCTTTAAGGATAATGTGGGCATTCCTATGTTTGCATTATATTAGTCTATGTAATCACAAATGAAGTATACAGCTTCATTTAATAGAACATTGGTAACTCTACTATCTCTATTTTGCATTTCTACTTTTTTCGCTTGCTTTGTGTGCTATATGGAGTGTGGCGACTTGAACTGCTGAACATCGGTGCAAAGTTCTATGTTGAAAGCAGACGGACAGACAGACATTGGTAAAATGTGGGCACACAAGTGATAACATAGTTTTCTCATTAACAATATCATTAACGCAATTCACAAATTCAAAAGTGTCATACAAAGAGTAGGTACAGACCTCCCTATATAATCAACTATGACTCATGATCGAATACACCAATATTATTACAGCACTTTAGTATTTACACTTACCGTCAAACTTCAACACGCACACACACACACACGAGAAATCTGATTATTATTGCCTGTTGTAATTCATGTATATATATATATACGATTGTACAGTTAAGAAAATGAAATTGTCGAAAAGAGAAACAATATGAAATAAAGACATTAGCTAATAAAAACTATCCCTGATAGAACTTCAGGAGAAAACTAGAGTATTTATAGATCTTAACATTAATAGGTTTAGAGGAGTCAGTAGAACGAAAATGAACAGTCCGTATTACTGCAGTCTGAGCTTTTCTAAGTTTCACTTTTAATCCATGAGTTTATTCTTCCTTCATATATTCACTTTACATAAATTCTTCTGGGACAATGACACAATATGCTAAGCCAATTACAGTTAGTGAACAAGCAAACCGTATGAATTCCTTATTTTTCCATCACCCTATCGACGCTTTTCATTACAGAGTTTGGTGAGTGAAAGCAAAGTTTCGATAAAGAAAGGAAGACGAAATTTGCAGTATAAAATGATATCATTCTATTTCACAGGTTCTCATCAGCTGCAGACTACCTGAAATTACAATGGTTATATAAATGATAATAACATACTTTAGTGTTTGATTAGTAGTAGAGAAGAGATAAAATTGACGCATCCAAAAAAAAGAATGAAAGCATTACAATTTTTAGTCTAAGTTATCATCATCAATTTATACACTTTCAGAGTTGAAAAGAGGGGGTAGGGGTAAGACAGAAAATAGAAAAATTGATTAACAGAAACAGTGTTCGCTTGTAGGTTCACATGGCAACTCCAAAAAACAAAAGCAATTAAAGTTTATAAGATTGAGATTTGCTCAGTGAGTTGAGATCACTGATGACTAATCAAAAAACAAAATTCAGTTACCAAGGGAGTGAGAGGTTAATCACGCTCTCTTTCTGTATGCATAAGTCTGGTTTAAATCGTTTGATTGCGATCGCTTTGGCAAATCTTAGTAAATTTGCTGTCCTTTGTCTATTTAATATTTTGAAGGACTTAGAGATCACTACGAGATGTCCGGTATCAACAATATGTCTGGTAATTGCACTCTGAGAATATTTGCTTCCTTTCAGGCATAGGTTTCTTGGAATATGTTCAGAAAACCGGATAGATTGAATTTTGTTTTTTGATTAGTCATCAGTGATCTCAACTCACTGAGCAAATCTCAATCTTATAAACTTTAATTGCTTTTGTTTTTTGGAGTTGCCATGTGAACCTACAAGCGAACACTGTTTCTGTTAATCAATTTTTCTATTTTCTGTCTTACCCCTACCCCCTCTTTTCAACTCTGAAAGTGTATAAATTGATGATGATAACTTAGACTAAAAATTGTAATGCTTTCATTCTTTTTTTTTGGATGCGTCAATTTTATCTCTTCTCTACTACTAATCAAACACTAAAGTATGTTATTATCATTTATATAACCATTGTAATTTCAGGTAGTCTGCAGCTGATGAGAACCTGTGAAATAGAATGATATCATTTTATACTGCAAATTTCGTCTTCCTTTCTTTATTGAAAGCAAAGTCGTCCTCATGTGGGCTGACGAGTTGATTACGAATAAATTTCATCAGTGAATTTATGGATACTGATAGCTGCGTACAAGCGTATATGCGAGTACATACACTAATTGCAGAATAGGTGAGCAACGGATAACATATCTGATAAACATGCGTTATAACCGAAGGATATATTTGTCACATAAGAAACCATTAAGCCTGTACACATATGAACGACACCGAAGAATGACAGAAAAATGAAATCCTCTTCACAGATACAAGGAATTCCCAAGATGTTTTACTGCAATCGGAAACTAAACAGTAGTAACATTCGAAATTACAATAACGGGAAATTGTTAACTATCTCCGTGAAGCCCAAAACCACAAGACAAACACAAACAAGCAGAATCCTAAAAAATGAGACAACTAAATGTACGCAAACATTAAACAACATACAGCAACTGAATCACTGGAATTGAGGCAGAATGTTCCAAAGCAATGGGTATTGTTGTCGAAACATGCAGAGCGCAAAGATAATGCGGTTATCACGCTAGTTTCCTACAGACGCAATTAAAACTGCACAGTTATGACGCGTAAATAATGGAAGTTTTGCATTAAGAGATTCAAATAGCACCGTGAGACATCCTACAAAGTGGTCACAGTTGAAATAGCTATCTGGTACTCCAGAAACGGCACTATTCTTGCTTTTATCTACAATGTTCTGCACATTTGGGTCTTTGTGACGACTGAAAATCACCTACAAGCTCGAAAAAGTAATATTGCAAAGGTTTGCTACATCTTGCAGACCTATTAATACAGATAACTAAGAAAGATAGACACTATAAACCCACCAACAAACTCACCGTAGAAGTAAACTTTGCTGACATTTCGAAAATCCGCCCAAATTTCAACGTCCAATGTTTCATGAAGCGTTCCAATATTCGACGTGCAGTGTGTTTACGATGAGTATTAGTGAATTCTTCGGTCTATTTTTGTTTCTTTCATGGTATTAGGGAACATCCTCGAGTGTTTTGCGAGTTCTGACCACGTTGATCTATTAAGTCGCTTGTCGTAACTCCCGTAAATAGATGGCTGTTTAATTTCTGTTTTATTTTGTTTAGTAGCAAATAATTACACAAAATTAGTAGCCTGCAGCTCCGTATTCATTCAGAGTTGAGTGCGAGTGTTCAACTTTTAATTGGACTGCTTAGGCCAAAGGTATGCAGTCAAACACTTACGCTATTTAGTGTGCTTTCGTGTTGCTCTCGGTCGTCTATTCGCGTTTGCTAAGTAAGCACATACATGGGATTAACAGCATAGATATTGTGGTGTATTCTGTATTTCGGACGAACTCATTGTTGTGCTGATTTGGATTACTGACTATCTTCTAGTCGACATCAGGTGAATTCATCTTGGTTGAGGAGAGCCTGGTAGAAAACTGAGGTAGACTGCATGCAAAGAAAGTGTTGGAGTAGTTTGGGGTGTATGATGTACAAATCTCTTTTTGGGCATACTTAATGATGAGGTACGTTTCAGTTTAGATCTAAGTGCATCCTATGATCCATTAGAATGCTCAGATATCTGAATCAAGCATAACTTCATTGGAAAAATGCAACAAAATTTAACGTGGTTCGAATATATATTATAGCCGGTAATATATTATTTATTATTGTTCCCTTGGAACATAGGGCTCCAACAACACATCTCCCTTTTGTTTCATTTTCTGCAATTGACATCATCTGGGTCCACGATTGCCAAAACTCTCTCGTCTCTCCCTCACATGATCTCCTCCATGTCACCCTCACAGCGACGACTCAATAGTTGCTTCACTTCTGAGCCATCATTCTAAGAGAAGGTCAAATATGGTAGACTTAGCTCCTAGAGGCAGGCCTAATTGGTATCAAGTGGAATGCCAATTATATCCAACCACTAATTCTAGACAAACAGCACAGCGAGGTAGTAGGTATTATTCTGCTCATCCACTACGTAAACCCATTGTTAGCCAACCCCCTTCCAATGTTCTATCAACTGAAAGTTATGGAAAATCCTCCAAACATCGGCCACAGACTACATTTAGCAAGCCAACAGAACCCACACATACATCCTATATATCTAGTAGGTAGCATGTGCCAATTTCTGCACAAAACTTGCTATGATTTGATGACTACCCGAAACAAATACCAACACTTCATTCTTCTACTGACAACAAATTACCGAATACTCATATCGGTTATACTTTCGGGCAGGATTTTCACCAGCGCCAGTTAGCAGAAACACCTGGCATCATGCATATAGCACGCATGATATCAGATCAATTCTTTGCCGGCATAGCGAACAGTCCACAGCTAGGGCAAGGCATATTTCCTGGGAGATAGCTGACACTGTGTCGACACCAAATGAGTCTAATAACATGTATATAGAGGATACTCATGGATTATTTTATCAAGATGTTGTCCACTCACTGAAACCACAGAACCAGTGTTTATCTATTATCCTAGTAAATACGAGATCAGTTCTAAGCAAACACTTAACACTAAGTACATTAGCTTCTATATGCAGACCGTCATTGATTATGATCACTGAAGCCTGGTGCACAAGTGGTATCTCCAATGATAGCCTAAGGATTGATAAAAACAACCTTTTTCGGGGGACAGACAGAGAGGTCGTGGGGGTGGAACACTAATTTACTGTGAACAATCCTTGTGTGCAACCCAGTTTAGTAACCCAATTCTGTCACAACTCAATGACTCGATCTGGGTTGAAATAAAAGTTGTCAGAAGTAAACCTATACTTGTGGGTTGTGTGTACCGACCTCCTTCACCCAACAGGGAATATGATAATATGCTCAGCAATATTTTTAATGTTACAGCCAATCTTCCCTACAGTTATTAAATTACCGGAGGTGATTTCAACATGCCAGAAGTATCATGGTCTTCACTCCGAGGACCCCAAAGGTATGATAATCTGCTGAATTCCATCGTCACAGGAGGGTGGACACAACACATAAATTCACCCACTAGATCCGCAAATATCCTAGATCACATTTGCACGAACAACATAAAACCATCTACAGTACATGTGAGACATGAATTTCCAGGGAGTGACCATAAAATAGCAGTGTGTTCTTTTGACATCTTTCCTGAAACAAAACGCAGGGATGAAGCTGGCCAGGCACCTATGAGATACTTCACGACAATCCTTCTATCTAATTACTACGATACTCTATTTTATCTCATCTCCCTAGGACTTTAGTAAAGCTGAAATTTCCTTTTTTTCTCATTTACACTCTTCTCTCGCATAAAGTTCGGTTGCTCTGATGATAAAAAACATGACAACGCTCATGTTTGAGAATTACTATATTTTCATAAAAACGTCATAGTTTTCTATGGTAAGACCAATATGGTTAGCATCATACACTGTAAATGTGCACTATCATATCAAGTACTGTGTAGCTTATTCTTGTATTTTTCTTGTAAATATACTTCCAATAATGTATTATTCATGACTGCATTTTATACCACTTTGTAGCTGTGCAGGATTTTCTCCTCTTCCTGAAGGAGCGTTTAAGCACATGGGGTCACTGTTAATCGCGATAGATAGATAGACTGTATGATAAACAGCCAATCAATATTATGTGACCTTTTTTGTCGCGATTATTGGTCGATTTATTGTAACTCTCACCACGTGATGACCTTGAATGTTCTTTTTTGTCTGTCACTTTACTTGTATATACATGTAATTAATTGACTGTTCATTTTGTCCGTACCTTCAATACTGTTCGGTACGTTTTTGTCCTATTTTTGTAATGACAATGGATTTGTACATTTTTCTTGGTGTAATTGTATGGTTTATTTTATGTTTTAGAAACAGATAAAGTTAAGTCAAGTCATCCTGTTTTTAACTATAGCTAAGCCGAGACTCTGTATCGTCAGTATTGAGGAGGGACTAAATCTGTAGGACAAAAATAATCCTACAAAGTTTCGAACAGTATGGTAGACGAAAGTTATGAAACTATGCCGTCGTTAACTCCACAATTAGGAAAGAGTAATGAAGCTGATTTCCTTGGAAGCAACGAGTATGAATCACGCTATATGATAGAATTGGAGCTAGCGAAATTGCTCATAGTCCAAAAAGAGAAAGAAATGGAATTAGAAAGATTACGACAAGGTAGTCGCGAATGTTCTTGTCACAATAAATCGCCTTACAAGCCTTCTACTTCTCATAAAGTCTCTGTATCTCCTAATGATGAGTCCGCCAGAACCATATCTAAGTTTCTGGACATGCTTAAAGCATATCAATATTTTAAGTGGAATGCCGATGAACTTGAGTGTTGGATCAATGAAAAACTGCAAACCTATGCAAACGAGGATTTTAAAGAACTCAGTAATCTTCAGCTGAAAAAACAGAAACATCAAGAGCTTGAGTTCGAAGTAACAGTTCATGCTGAAACACTCTCAGCTCTAGATTCTACGGGAGAAGAAATGATTGGTCAGGGACACTACGCAACAGATATTATCAAAAACCGTCTTGATGAATTGCATGCCCTGTGGGAAAGGCTTATGGCTATTTTCAGAGAAAAATCAAGTCTTATTAACCTAACGCTTAAATTTGTCCAGTTTTTAAGCCAAGTCGATGGGATACTTTTCTGGATACGTGAAAAAGAGACTTACGTAACATCAGAGGGTTTAGGTCAAGACTTGGAAGATGTTGAGACACTTCAAAAAGGGTTTAATGAGTTTACAAAAGATCTCGAGAATCAAGAAAGTCGTGTCGAAGACATCTATCGGAAGGCAGATGAACTTCTAAAAGAGAAATTTCCTGAGGATGCCCTAGTCATAGAAAAGTCCAGAGAGGTCCGAAAAGCTCTAGAACGTCTGAAGGATCTGGCTAGAAAACGACAAGAAAAGCTCCTGGAAGCCTATGACATACAGCGCTTCTTTAGAGACATAGATAAAACTATATCGTGGGTGAATGAAAAGTCCATTCCTTTATCCATTGAGGACTGTGGTCGTGATCTTGCCTCAGTTCAAGCCTTACAAAGGAAGCACGAAGCATTAGAAAGGTATTTGACTGACACAGATGAAAAGATTGTTCAACTTGGAGATGATGCTAAAGCGCTTGCACAGAAGCATCCTGATTTGCAAGACACTATACAAGGCAAGTATGACGCCTTAATTACTGCATGGGATAAGCTGAAAAGTCAGGCTGTATATAGGAGAGGTAAACTGGAAGAGTCATTCAAGATGCATTGCTTTTTGGCTGACGGGAGAGACTTGAGTATCTGGATGAATGACATGAAGACGTTAATGTTGGCTGATGATTTGGCAAAGGATGTAGTTGGTGCTGAAGCCCAAGTAGAGCGACATAAGCAATACACCGCTGAGATAAATTCTCGAGCTGGTAGTTTCGATACATGCATGCAAGAAGGTCAGGCATTACTAAGTGTTGGCCATCCCTGTAATGGAGACATAGCTGCTAAACTTTCCACCGTTGAAAGAGAGAGAGCCTCCTTGATGCAGTTGTGTGAGGAAAGACGTGAACAGCTAGAACAGTGTATGGGCCTTCAGTATTTTTACCGCGACGCTGAACAGTCAGAATCTTGGATTGGTAAGCAAGAGGCCCTCTTAGAAATAAAAGATGTGGGAGACTCACTCGATTCTGTGGAAGCACTCATAAGGAAACATGAAGACTTCGAAAAGTCACTTTTAGCACAAGAAGAAAAGATGCGACAACTTAATGAATTCGCTGCAAACTTAATCGAGTCAAACCACTATGCGGCTGCACAGGTTCATGAGATTCAGGAAGGTCTTCAAAGTAGACGAAATGCATTAAAAGAGAAAGCTCATAACCGCCGTCAGCATCTTCAAGATTCCCACCGTTACCAAATGTTCGATAGAGATGCAGATGAAATGCAGTCATGGATATCAGGAAAACTTAAAAATGCACTTGATGAAAGTTACAAAGAGTCCACGAACTTGCAAACAAAGGTGCAGAAGCATCAGAGTTTTGAGGCAGAAATACAAGCGAACCAGTCCCGCGTTGAAGATATTAAAAAGACAGGTCAGGATTTGTTAAATGCAAACCACTACAACTCACTAGAAATAAAAGTTAAGATTGAACAGTTGGATGAAACTTGGTCTCATCTCGTAAATGCCATGGGAGACAAGAAGGAAAATTTAGATCAAGCAAGTAGGCAACAACAGTTCGCTCGCAACATAGATGTCGAGTTATGGTTGAATGATGTTGAAGCTCAGATAGCCTCAGAGAATGTCGATCGTGATCTAAACGGTGTGATCAACGCACAAAAGCGGCACAACTTGCTTGAATCTGATGTAGCTGCTCATCGTGAACGTATAGATACATTCAAAGTCCAGGCTGACACGCTTGCTGCAGAAGGTCATTTCGACGCTCCTATTATCCAAGAAAAACAGAGACAGTTAGCCCAACGTTACCATGACCTGCAAATCCCTCTAAGTCAACGTCGTGAGAAGTTAAGAGATGCCCTTCCCTCGGACACATCTTTGCAGCTTGAATATGGTGACTATAGTGAGCTGATGAAGTTACTAGTCGATTGTTGTAAAGATTTTAAAGCACATTCGCTTAACCAAATTGAATCAGAAATGTGGCATCAGTATGCTGAAAGCTTCACTACTGGCTCAGTAGCCACTCACAAAGATGCCTTCAGGTTATGGGTTAAAGATAAGAACCCTGTTGTTGAAAAGTATATTGGGTTTATAGAGTCATACCGTGATCCCTTTGGCGTTCGTGCGAGGTTTGAATCATTTGTCGCTGTTGTCAATAGATCAGTGTCTAAAAAATTCCAACGACTTGTGAATAATGCTGAAAGGTTGTTAACAAGTTTACCGTGGACTTCTACGTTTGAAAAAGTTAATTTCTTACAGCCAGACTTTACTAGTTTAGATGTAGTGACGTTTGCAAATGCTGGAATTCCTGTTGGAACTAATATTCCTAACTATGATGATGTACGACAAGTTGATGGATTTAAAAATGTTTCTTTGGATAATGTACTTAGTGTTCGTCTCGAAGATCCTAAACCAGAATTTCTACGTAATGAAGACAAACAAATGTACGTGGAACATGCTGAAAGTTCCTTTGAATTACAAGTTGGACTTCATGAACTGATGGGATATTGTTCAGGTAAACTGTTTTGGCGTGATTGTTATGGAAAACGGAATTTCCACACGAAAACTACTGAATGTATCATAAATGCAGATCCTGTAAAAGGTTGGTGTGAAGCAGGAGAAACGTATGACAGCAAGTCTTCAAACCTTTCATCTGCAATAGATAAGTGTCGAGCTGAGTGCGTTGGAATTTATTTATCTGATTTACCTATTGTTCTGGAGCAGTTCGGTTTGAATACCAACTGTGCTCAAGGCGATGTCCCAGATGTAGTCTACATGAATTGGTTGTCAATGATTCCTTCAGTTGTAACTTCCATGGAGTTTTATTCTCCAGCAGAAAATGCTGATGACATTGGATCATGGTGTCAAGCACATTATTGTGCTCGTTATGCGATTCTGCAAGTTTTGATTGAAGCTGACGATTCTATGGGACGTACGCATAAAGTAGTCGGTGAGGACGATGCATCTGATTTGTGTATTTCCTTAGTTCCAAAAAGGCCTTTAACTGCGGCTCGTTCAGCAATTGGTGAATTCTTAAGAAAATTACAATATTACAAAGGTAAAGCGAATGCTATGTATTGATATGCTTTCTTCCAACACTATAGTCAACTACTTCCAAAATATTTGACTGATTTGCTCTGGCATAAATGGCTACGTGGATATCTTCTGATGCTGCAAACAAGATCTAAGTGGTTGGATATAAAGCACAACCTACAACCTGATGATCTCGTCTTAGTTAACAGTGCTGACACACAGAGAGGTCTCTGGCGAAAGGCTATAGTTAAGCAGATGTACTATGACCAAGATGGCCACGTCAGGACACTGTGTTTGAAAACTTCAACTCAAGAAGTGGAACAAGATATAAGAAGCGTACGAAAGGTCAACGTGGTGATCGTTCGCAGGGAGTGTTAATCGCGATAGATAGATAGACTGTATGATAAACAGCCAATCAATATTATGTGACCTTTTTTGTCGCGATTATTGGTCGATTTATTGTAACTCTCACCACGTGATGACCTTGAATGTTCTTTTTTGTCTGTCACTTTACTTGTATATACATGTAATTAATTGACTGTTCATTTTGTCCGTACCTTCAATACTGTTCGGTACGTTTTTGTCCTATTTTTGTAATGACAATGGATTTGTACATTTTTCTTGGTGTAATTGTATGGTTTATTTTATGTTTTAGAAACAGATAAAGTTAAGTCAAGTCATCCTGTTTTTAACTATAGCTAAGCCGAGACTCTGTATCGTCAGTATTGAGGAGGGACTAAATCTGTAGGACAAAAATAATCCTACAGTCACAGTACTCACTCAAATATATGTTGTGTATCGATAGGCCATTACTATCATCAGGAAATGGAACGAAGTATAGGTTGTCGCTCAACTTCGATGGAGACCTTCGTGAAAGATTTACAAATTAACAAATATAAGAATCTGTTCCGATTGCTTGTACTATAATTCAGCAATTTGAACTTTTTAAAAAAGTGATAATGTAGGCTAATTCATAATTGTAATTCGTAACATAATTGATCGTGCCTGTAAAAATGGCATGCATTTCATGTAAACTTACCCGTTTATACGAAATATAAATTATTATTATTATAAATCCACTGGTAAAAAAAGGAAAATATGACCCCAAATCATGCCAACAACAACAATGGCTGTATAAATAAGCCCACACTCCCCACGGGCAATAGAATTAACACCCACAACGTGCGAAATAGCACCAACGTCACAACAATGTCACCCTCAATAGTACAAGTGGCAATAGTCAGAACTCGACCACCAACAACTCAGGGTATTCACAGCATGGCACACAAATAAATTTTGATCGGATATATGGTACAAGTCTGCTGGGAACTAACCCACAAAGCAGTACACACGAAACCCACACAAGGACACAACTAGTACCTAACAATAGGTGGAATAACAAACCATGGTCTCCACAAGGTCCCAATCATTTTTTATCCCCTGCGTTCCTGTCAGCGTTGGAAAAACAGCTGGTAGGGATGTTAACACTCCTAAGCCGCTAGTGCTGGCCCCCTTTGCATGAATACAGGAACAGTCTAGTTCACCCGCATCCATTAAGCACACTTGATACATGCATTAGTTTAGGTCAAATAAAGATCCATACCAACGTTTTTGGCTTAACTAAAAATAAAAATGCCTTAGCCTATAGCAAATCCAGTACTCCAACGCTTAATTCTTCACCGAAAGCAGCACACACCAACTCGATAGACATAGATGAGCACGATGTTGAAACTCCTCTTAACATAGCGTCGTCATGTCAAGCAGTAATACTGGGTGCTGAACCATATTCGGGGTGATAAAGTGTGCTAATTCACAATTGTAATTAGTAACATAATTGATCGTGTCTGTAAAAATGGCATGCATCTCATGTAAACTTACCCGTTTATACGAAATATAAATAATAATTATTATAAATTGCAACTCTCCGCATCGCCATCGCAGCAAAGAGCATGGGATTGCATTCCAGCCTCTATCTAGACTTTATGTACTTCCTAAAGGCCTTCGACAGCGCAGGACTGACCGATGAGTAATTTGGAATTTATTTCAACACTGCGGCGTGCAGTGCCGAATTCTTTATCAACCTCATTTAACAGCTGGTTACATGACAATGCCATGCGTCAGGTGATCCACAGTGTGAAACTCAGACAGGTATTCGAAGGGAATACAGAAGTAAGACAAGGCAGCCTGCCTATTATCACTGCGATGATATTCTTAATTGTGGTGGACTGAATCTTGCGTCAGAATTTTTGGGGCGAGGAGTCAAGAATACGTTGAACTCACCGATACGAAGACTCCAGAAGATCTGGACTCCGCAGATGATATGTGTCCAAATTCACAGAAACTCGAGGACTTGCACGCGAAAACCAACAAACTGGCTGAAGAGGCAGCGAAAACAGGACTGCAGGTGAACGCAGAGAAGATGGAGGTGATGAAGATAACCAACCAACTACAGCCAGAACCAATCACCGTCAACGAGAGAGATTTACAAGGAGTTGCCTAGTTCACTTGTCTAAGAAGCACCGTTTCAACCACAAGCGTAACGGATCAATGTGTCAAAGTCAGAGTCAGAAAGGCAAGATAAGGATTCATCAAGCTGAAACCAATTTATAAATCATCTCACTCAACATAAGAAATAAGATTCGGATTTTCAACAACAATGTCAAGTTGATCCTTCCATGCGGGTCAGGAACTTGGTTTGTAACGGATAGGATTTCCAACAGGTTGCAGACTTCCATTAACATCTGACTTCGCTCCATACCGAAGATCAAATGGCCAGAAAGAATTAGTAAAAAGAAACTGTGAGGACAAACCAACCAAGAGCCGATAGCTCAAGAAATATGTAGGAGAAAACGGAGACGAGTCAGGTATACATTTGGGAGGCGGTCGAATGACGTCGTGCGCATTTCAGGAAATGGCTCGAGTGAAATCCCAATGGGAAGCAACCACTGAGTCGTCGCTGTGAGGGTGACATGGAGGAGATCATGTGAGGGAGAGACGAGGGAGTTTTGGCAATCGTGGACTCAGATTATTTATTTTAGTTTGATTTACAGCTTGATTCCACACCGTATTTTCAGTACAAGTGTGGAATTTTCAGCATGGATATCGGTAGCCCAAATTCAGGCATACCATAGATATCGGGTGTGCGTCGGCAGGAGATCGAACCCCGGACCATGTGCATGGTCGGCGAGAGTCCTAACCACTGTGCCACCGACGCACAGAAAATGAAACAAAAGGGAGATGTGTTGTTGGAGCCCTATGTTCCAAGGGAACAATAATAAATAATATATTACCGGCTATAATATATATTCGAACCACGTTAAATTTTGTTGCATTTTTCCAATGAAGTTATGCTTGATTCAGATATCTGAGCATTCTAATGGATCATAGGATGCACTTAGATCTAAACTGAAACGTACCTCATCATTAAGTATGCCCAAAAAGAGATTTGTACATCATACACCCCAAACTACTCCAACACTTTCTTTGCATGCAGTCTACCTCAGTTTTCTACCAGGCTCTCCTCAACCAAGATGAATTCACCTGATGTCGACTAGAAGATAGTCAGTAATCCAAATCAGCACAACAATGAGTTCGTCCGAAATACAGAATACACCACAATATCTATGCTGTTAATCCCATGTATGTGCTTACTTAGCAAACGCGAATAGACGACCGAGAGCAACACGAAAGCACACTAAATAGCGTAAGTGTTTGACTGCATACCTTTGGCCTAAGCAGTCCAATTAAAAGTTGAACACTCGCACTCAACTCTGAATGAATACGGAGCTGCAGGCTACTAATTTTGTGTAATTATTTGCTACTAAACAAAATAAAACAGAAATTAAACAGCCATCTATTTACGGGAGTTACGACAAGCGACTTAATAGATCAACGTGGTCAGAACTCGCAAAACACTCGAGGATGTTCCCTAATACCATGAAAGAAACAAAAATAGACCGAAGAATTCACTAATACTCATCGTAAACACACTGCACGTCGAATATTGGAACGCTTCATGAAACATTGGACGTTGAAATTTGGGCGGATTTTCGAAATGTCAGCAAAGTTTACTTTGACTGAGGCTATTGTAATAGGACAAAAACCAATATGATATCACTAAATAAGTTTTTCTTTTCTTCTTTTTCAGAAACCACTGCTAGCATAAACTCATTGGAACAAGAAGAAGACCGTTTAGCTGAACTTGTTTCAACAGATGATAACTAACTTGTAACCGCTTAATTTAAACCTTGCATGCTGATAATATAGACCTTTCATCGCACTCTGCGTCTTCTTCTTTCTCTGTCTGTGACCCTGTGGAATATCTATTACGCTATGTTCTATGACGATGTGTTTTTGCGCATTGTATGGGTTATCGCGTTCACGCCTATAGAGACGTTTTAATCGTTCAGTATTGTGAAAATAGATTATATTTGACTAGTTTAAGGGTTCTGTAGCCGAAAAATGCAATATTTTTCTGTATTGTGTTCGTAGTAATGCGTAAAATTGTCATGACAGCCTAGACGAATTGCTAATGAAAAAAGTCATCATTTTGAGGAAATATCGCATTAAAAGTCTATTATAAGGGTTTTAGAGCTTTGAGGCATTGTTTTTGTGAGTTGTTTTAGATCTTAAGGTTGTAAATTGACTGCAGGCAATGGCTGTTGTCATCCCAGTTATTCTATGAGAATCGTGCATTTGAAAGAGAAATAGCCTACAGTCATAAGTTAGATGTGTGTTTTGAGGATGTTAGACACTTCTTTTATCATCTGTGATGAATGAGATATTCCTTAACACATGGAAGAGATCATACGACGTATAAGAAAGGCTGCTGCATTCCCTGGTGATTATATCTACTTTGATGAAGTTCCCATTTAAAATTGCTTAGGCGAAGATATGATACTAGTTTAATTGACATTTGCACTTGGAATGACAGAAGGCTTTAATTGTTCACTGTCAAAAATGGCATTAGATTATGTTTATATCAGTGTGCATCGGGTCACGAAGAATAGTGTGGGTGGTCCTCATGAAATTAGTATCAACTTTCTGTCGTTTAGTGGCTAGGAGGTGTGTCCTACAACTACTGCACCTGTTACATAAGTTATCCCAGTCTTAACAATTGTTCGTGTTCAGATCACTAAGATATTCCGAGATCCTTAATGAATTACTTGTGGCTATGAAGGATATGGAAGAAGCACTTATGGCTCATATGTTTAAATCATTTATTATGAAAGAAGTTATCTGTAGGGATTTTGTGATGTTCAGGTTACAATGCTTGAGGGTATGTAGTGACTGCATCCTCCTGTTCGTGAAGGAAAAGTTGGTTAAAATGAAGATGTGATGAAGTTTTCTGTACAGTGTTCATTGTGAATGGTTTACAAGTTAACACTTATTATTTGCTTGCTGCTATACTGTATAAGACGAACAATCTCTGTGTGACATTAATAACTACAGAAGAATGCTGTCATCACCAAAGAATGAACAAGGAAAATGAACCTTTTTCAGCAAAGGTATGGAAATATAAAGCGTTTAACTTTAATATCACTTCTTCCTTACCTCAGCGATTTAAAAACATACACTTTGTTCACTTATTTACAGATATCCTGTAATGTCAGTCAACTTGGTCACAGCAATTCAACATGGGCGAAATAATTACAAAAACCAATTGTAAGCTTAATATCGCTTGAAATTAAGTCACGCGTAGATAAAGGCTATCCCGGTCCAGAACAAACAAGAAGCCGGTCACTGTTTCTACGGTACTATTAATAAACAAATCAATTAATATATATACAACAAACCTTAACGGTTTCAAGAGTACAAAACACAATGCTTAACAGAAAGCAATGCCCCGCTATCAGAGCGAAATAACGTTAAAGCCAAAATTCCGAACTAGCCGGATCAGACACGACCGTTCAGGTAATCAGTCAGTAGAAGAATGAACCCAAGTAAGAGATAAACAAAGCATAGGCACAAAGATAGAATTTAATCGGCTACTTAACCAATCAATAAATAAGATAAACTCAACAGAATAGTACAAAGTAAGACATGGGTCAGCAAAATAACAGTTCACAAAAATACTCTGATTGGGTCATGAGTTCAACTGTCTGACCAAAAGGGATCGAAGTAAAAACACACAAACACAGTTCATTAAACAAGGTGGGATAGACACGTTAGGCATGGATAATTGTGTTGCAACAATGCTAGGCTGATCCGGGACAGGTTGACTTGATTCAAGGATAGGAATTAAATTGATCTTACACCAATTGTGTAAAGACATTTGCTTATTTTTTTCATTAAATAGATTTAACATCCTGCTTACAATACTTTTCTTATTCTATCTGAGTGAAACTAAGCTTTTTTGCATGACGATGCAGATGTCAGACTTATCAATGATACTTGATGATTTATTTGACTGCATAATTAAACGTAAGCGAAATGTTACTACGACTGCTACAGCTCAACCTACTTATTTATTCGTTATATGTAAACTTAATTTTACAGTATACGTTAACACCCGTTATCATAGGGACTGCCATAACGCCTTAAATTAAATATTAGTAATACACTGATTTGGAATACACCTAAGCGTACACGAACTGGAACTGCAATGCAATGCCTAAGTTCTACCTATTGTTGTCATCGTTCCCTACAGACTTGCATATGACTATGAGACGTTTTCACGTAAATGTAAACAGAGACTTAAGGTCCACTAAACTACTTATAATTCACCACGCATATCGGTCGATAGTGTTCCTACAGAATTACACTTAAGTATAGTAACGAGTTCAAGTCCTGGGGAGCACCGGTCTAGCATGCCGTGCTCACAAAACGAACACATGAATTGATAGACAACAAGATTTATATGAAAAGTTCGTATTTATAATAATACAACATTAGTTTGTTTACATATTAAGAAAATGGTCCATTTGTGCGATTACTTCTCCCGCTTTGAGATGTGCACGAGTCGCGAGACCATGTCCATCGTTGACGCCTATGCAGCACATGATTAACTACAAAAGGTGGAAGAGTAAACAAAAATAGAATTATGCACACAATATTACAGGATAAATAATGCTCTCACTCGCATTGCCTACCTGCAATAAACTAAAAAGGCTTTGTCAATTAGTATCCATCTGTCTCGTGACTGTTTCAATATAATTCCGTAGAAAATGCAATATTGAAATACATCACTGAGCAATATCCACCAATAAAATGCTACACGTATAACCTAAAATCGGGAAAAGCCAAAGAACTCACGGGTTCCTTGACATCGCCAGCAACCGATAGGCCAACAAACCGAGTGTATGATAAACCAGGCCTTGTACATGCACAAAATAAGTAAAAGAGAACGTTAGAATACTCAAATTTTACATTTATTTTCATCAAATATGCTTTTAAACAACGTATACCTCAACCACACAAACCTGCACACGATATCACCTAACAAGGACAAATTAAATATCAAATTAGCCACCACTGTTCCAGCCAATGAAAGACGAGAAAACCTGAGGCGCGGAAAATTTAACACATCATATCCTATATCCTCACCCGGTTACTTTGGCAATGGATAGAGGCACGCACAGAGTGTCATTATGTGTTATCGCGAAGTTGTGTTTGGGTTTTTCTGCGTTGTTTTCAGGTGACGTACATTTCTTCAACGAAATGGAGACACTTCACATTATTACTTTGCGTGCAAATCTTGCATGAAGAAAATGTATTTTGGAACTCAATACGCCGATGAATGCTGTATGTTGTTTGTAGTATAGCTTCATTATCGTTACTATCATCACAAGGTCTCTATAGACCTTTCTTGTAGGCATTCCGTAAATGTACTTTTAGCTACTTGCTACCCTTGCTTGTGTTTTATTCCACTTTCCATTTTCTAGGAACTTCATTTTCCCCCAGGAATACATTTCAATCACACGTGGACATAAAACTTACCTGGATATAGGTTGTTCACTAGTTGAATACAGTCAACCGCAGGGAACGAGATGGAGCTTGGGTTGCCACCCAACCTTGGTGGCGACCTAGGTGACGGCTTTGCAATTTAATATTTACGTAGATCTGTTCTAATTGCTTCTATTACAATTACACTATTTGAACTGTTGAAAGAGTACTGATTTATCGACGTCTTCCGTCTGTTGTTTAAATCATGCTCGATCTTGCTTGTAAAAATAACAAGCATTTCGTGTGAAGTCATCTGTTTATATGAAAAAGCATAATTTCATTTTTTAAATAATTTTTTTAAATTTAAATTTTTTAAATTACAGCTTGATTCCACACCGTATTTTTTGGTACAGGTATGGAATTTTCAGCATGTTATATCGGTAGCCCAAATTTTGCAGGCCGACCATAGATATCGGGTGTGCGTCGGCAGGGGATCGAACCCCAGACCATGTGCATGGTCGGCGAGAGTCCTAACCACTGTGCCACCGACGCAATAATATATTCTTATACATGAGAGACTCCGGTTTAAAGCATCATCAATGTGATAAATTACATATACGATTAGTTAGCATATTTAATAATAATATAAGAAAATACATATATATTCCTACCTGTGATACCTTATGAACCACATGTCTGCTGCCTCTTCCACCCATGTGTCCATTCTTGCAAGTAGATGACCGCTTTTCTGAAGCATGAGATGCAAATCAACGACTAACTATCAGAATGTACTCACTAACTGATGTCAGAGAGGACAACAACTATGTTATTTCACTATAAATCAAATTCATGTAATTTAAATAATACTTATCCATGCCTGTACAACTGGTGTGTCCTACATAGATAGACTTACATCAGCTTGTTGATACTATCCGAAAAAAGATCATGCAAAGTCATCCTGTGGATTCACAGTATGCCTGTTTTCTATAACATGGCTGAATTTCCCACGATCGACTTACTTTTTGCCTGCGTTCACTTCAAAGGCGCCTGATGAGGTTCCCGTCTTAGGTTACGTAGTACGTAAGCCCATCACATAGCTGTGTAATGAGATTTGTTTATGTCCGCTGTCCTGAGTTCTCTTAGTAAGCTATTAATGTGTTTGATGGTATTCCGTTTGGTTTCGACTCTTTTCTAGGTAGCAGCCCATTCTTGAACAGAGTCATCCTTATTCAATGCACAAAAACACTCACTTAACTAACTCGTGTGTCTAATTTTATTCTTTCCTTCACTGACTAGGCTCTACACATTTGCAGAATCAAGCTTCGAATCTACAACACATTCCAAAACGATGCTATCACTTTCTGTTGAACAAACTCCCTGATTATGGCTAGTCTCAATGCGTAAATTGAAGGTATGGAGGTTCACACTTGATAATTCATCACCGAAAATGTCGTTCTAGGCATCTGACAGATTTCCAAATAAATCATCAGCCATTCAATAACACACACGATAGTTTTTATTCCTTTACGTTTTCAGTGGAAAATATAGCTTCAAGCTACAGCTCTGAAGTTTCGGTAGCAGTGGTGTCTTCCTTTACGGGATGGCGTTGCTAGCCTCATACCCAACCTTTGCTCTTTACCAGTCCTATTACTCGTTTAGCGAAGTAAAGTATTGCGTCGGTCGAGAATCAAACCCCGAAACACATGCGTGGTCGGCGAGCATTCCAACACTTGCCACCTAAGCTACTCACATGAAAATTAGTTCATTCGATTCTGAAAACTGTAGACAGTTACACTACCATTACTCCATTTTGTTCAGAAAAAAATGGAACCCACGAACCATCTAAATTCGTAGACACCCAGCAAGATTTTTCAGGATTTTAAATGAACCAGCAGTTGTCACTCGTATCAGCAGTTCACTTCACCACGAGAAAAATTCATCACCTGAATATCAGACATTTGCTGTTAGAGGTGAGTGTAAATTCGAATAATCTTAGGCACCCTACTGAGAGTTGAGATGGTTTCTTTCAGACAGCCTCTGAAATATTTCAGAGTTAATTCACCAGAAGCAGTGAGTGTGCGGTGAGAGATGGTTGCTAGCCAAATTGGTTGACAGTAATTGAGGTCAATGTTAGTCATGTGAAAACAAGGTCAAGATGGACAGGCGGATACAGTTAACATATAAATGAACTGACACAGCCACAAGAGATGCAAGGTTAACTTTGTGTGAGAAACAACCAATCAACAGACTGTATTTTCTACTAACATTAACCTACAGTAATGTACATCAAAATCTATAAATATGTGTTGATTTTCCGTACTAAACGTCCTGTTGCCTGGTCCTTGTCTTCTGTTGTTACAAGCGTAATCGATTCCAGATTGAGCTCACTTCTGACCGGGTGTTATCTTTGTATTTCAGCACGACCATTTATAAATAATGACATGTCGAAATCGCAGAAAACGATTTCATTGAAACGTTTGTCAGAATTCTTGTTGAAAACCCAGGAGCTGAGAAGGAGATCCACTCTGCACGTCGCTTTTCAGAAACTTAATGTGAAAGAAGCCACTACACCGAAGTACATACTGTAAAATATGTAGTGCGGTTAATAGGGTATGGCCTATCAACAGAATCGCATCTAACGTTTCGAGTCTTCGGATGAAATGCAACCTACATTTAGACAGGACTAATGCAAACAATAAATGGTCGACTGGTCTCAGAAAGTATCAAGACATGGTAGTTAACATGGGGTGCAATCACGTTATAGTTCGCCTACTTTCAATAGGAAACAGGCATTATTACTTGTAAGAAAAAATTTCTCAGATATGCCATTTGTGAAACGAGTATATAAACCAGTAAGCGACAGATATGATGCGAAGCACGTATGATAATCCCAGCCGATCCAATTCAATATGATAAATATATCATAGATTACGTTTTGGTTTTTGTGAAAAGATCATCAGATTTTTTCATGTGTGCATTATATTCTTAACCACAACCTAGCATCACTACGTGTCACCTTTGCACTCTTTTTTTGCATTTAATACAAAGATTCAAACAATTGTTCTCCTCTTCAATGAATTCAAACTTTGAGCTATATACACAAATCTCTTCATGAGAATACTTATTATTGTTTTCGAAAATTATGAGGTTTTGTTATCAGCAGAGAGGGTCAAATTCCAACTCATTGAATTGTGAGAATTATTAACACTACACTTGAATGATAAAAGATTTTGTAGTAATATTGATAAACATTGTTAGATGAATAATTTCGTTAGATGGATAACAATATAAAGAAGTTATAACGAATCCTCATTATCCAATTTGCTCTCTAAACAACTGTTACGAGAAACACAAGGTGAAAATAGTGGAGGTGATAACATTCTTCCCAACTGGCTTTGATTGATGTATTAGCGTCTGCTCAGTAATTGAAATACGTATCAACTGAGCACTACCCTTCTTTAATCTAACAGCTAGACACTGACTTAGGTGTGTCAAAAATAATAATAATAATATAGTGCTAATTGTTTCTCGTATTTATCTGTATCGCAACAGAGGCTTAATGTTCAGCTTTCGATCCTTTTCTCACACCACATAACCAAACACCACCATTTTCATCCATCAGATACGCACCTTTCGATATTTTGCTAATATGTCGCTTTGAAATGTGAAATGCTGGTTTACTGTCTGAATCCCGTTCACTGCATACGATCTGATCAATACTGGAAACAATATACACAATGTGTCAGCATGACATTTTGAAACCCTGTGAGGAGCGGATAATATTCAGGAACACTTGACAGTAGCCTGTGTACAGTAGGATACTCTTTTCAGGCTGCGGTTAACAACAGTGTGTACATGTTCTTTCAGTACTTAATCTTCCGCATATTTTACTGATCACGCCCTAACATTCGCGGCGAATGCTTTGCCAAGGCAGACTTATGTAGCCTTTGTCACAGGAGAGTGAGAACTACGCAATTAAGGTAGAAGGAAATAATGGTAGGATGCCATTAGGAACACCGTGTTATTTTGTCACTGTGTTGATCTGTATCTGCAATTGTATCATGTCTACTCTTTATGCAGTTTGCACTCCTACCATTGATAAACTGTTATAGCTGACATCCATCACTTCTTACAGTTTTAAAGCAATTAGTTCCCTTTATGAATTTCGACAACACAATAAGAAGACGTAGTTTATCTGAAACGTGTAATGTATTGGCGCAACACATTTCGGACATTCTGATCACACACGTACTTGTCATACACAGTTTTTATATAATGCAAGAAGACATGAATAATTACAATACAGGTCAAGGTCACAAATGATGGGTAGGGAGACACAAAAGGTGAGGGTAAGAAAGACAAAAGGAGAGAAAACAAGGCAAAGAAGGGGTTGAAAATATTAGGAAGTAAATTAGTCCTCGGTTCTAAATTGAATTACCAAGGCAGGTTTAAGGTGATAACAAATAATTTTTGTACACATAAGACAGGTTTAAGTCTTTTTATGGCTAAGGCTTCAATGAATTTAAGTATGTGGCCCGACCTCGTTTTATATATCGGCTTAAAGGCACTGTTGAAATCAACCTTATGACCCGTCTCTATAATATGCTTGGCTATAGATGATGTTGGACATCTATTTCCGGGTTCAATTGTGTCTGGTGATTTCATTTGTTGCTGCAGCCACTTGGGAATGTGTTCTGTAGCCCTAACCTGCAGAGACCGATGGGTCCTCCCTATGTACGTGTCTCCACACATACATGTAAATTGATAAACACAATGGGATGTGACACTATCGTTCGGATGATGTGAGGGTTTACAGAACAGCATAGTCCTCGTTTTCTCTATGAAGATAAGTTTAGCTGCGTAATAGGTTCTATTGATTGCGGCCTTAAGTCTTTGTCTGGTGACTAAACTTTGTTGATCACCTCTGAACGGTAAGGATATGTAAACATCCTTTTTGGGAGCTGATTGGATTGGCAAAGCTCTATGGTTGACACTTCCGTAACGTCTAATAAATCTCAGTGGGTAATTGTTGTCTAGCAATATTTCAGTAAGGTGTTGTCTTTCTTCTTCAATTGTATCGGCAGTACATATACGGTGAATGCGCTTAAACAGACATTTAACCAACGCCTTCTTATACTGTAGTGGACAGAAACTATGATAATTTAGGTACTGTCCCGTCCATGTGGACTTTCTGTAGACTGATCGTTTTACTGACCCATCTTCTCGGCGGGTTATTAGTACATCTAAAAATGGCAGGCAACCATTATTCTCTTTAACATATGTTAGTGATATACTGTTTTGTGCTCTATTGATCCGGTTCAGGATTTCTACGGCGTCTGTCGGTTTATCACAAATGACTATTATGTCATCTACATATCTTTTATAAAAATAAGCTTTTCCAATTTCTTTATCCACTAGGTTCTCGACATGCGACATATATATATCAGCTAACAATGGACCTAGGGGGCTTCCCATGGCAACACCATCGATCTGGCGATAATGCTCGCCCTCGAATGTGAACTTAACATTCTTAGTACAAAGAAGCAGTAACTCTTTTAAGTAGGAAATGGGTACTGGTAATAGGAAATCATTGTCAGAGATGTAATCGCATAAAATGTCAACCGTCTGTAAAAGAGGTACATTCGTAAATAAAGATTCAACATCTAGGGAAAACATCGTTTTGTCCTTTATATCAACGTTATCAAGACAATCAATTAACTCAAAAGTGTCTTTCAATGAGAACTTACAGAAGCTTTTTCTAATTGGCTCTAATATTTCAACTAGCCACTGTGCAAGTTTGTGGGTTGGAGATCTGCACATTGACATTATGGGACGTAGAGGAATGTTAGGTTTATGTATTTTGGGGAGACCATACATGTGTGGTAATTCGGACTGCGTGGGCTTTAGTGAATTGAACTTCTCTGTGTTAATCGCATTCATATTTAAGAGTTTTACTAGATTATTTGTCACCATATTTTGTACATCCTTCACATCCTCCAGACTGGAGTCTCTCATAAATTTATCATTATTTCCAAGAATGCATAACATTTTACTTTTGTATTCAATTTTGTCCATTATGACTACACCAGACCCTTTATCTGGTCTGAGGATAACGATGTCAGTATTATACTTGAGTTCTTTCAGAGCTTTAAAGTGCTCAGATGTTAGGATACTTTTCTGAGATGTACGACTATTGCAAAATTGGTGAGCAATGTCAACTAACTTTGCTTTGAACCAACTGTGATGATCTTCAGAAGCGGGAGTAAGAGGCTTCAACTGGTCATATAGATTTTCAAATTGTGCGTGAACTTCGAGTTCTGAGAAATACTTTTGTGGAACGCAAAACTTAGGTCCCAGTGATAAGGCTTGTTCCTGTAGTGGTGAAAGTGTTATAGAAGATAGGTTGATAACGTATTTCTCTGGATTAACAGGGAAAGGAGTTACAAGTTTGTTGTCATTAAGTGATTTGTCCAGCTTCTTGCGCATGTTTGCTCTTGTTTTACCAGCGAGGGATGCACAGAAGGCAATGAATTTCATGTGACATATTAAGGATAATTCCGACAAAACAGAAGAAGCAGATGTATGAATCAGCAGTAATTGTTGCAGTTTTCTTCTGCTTTTTCAATATGCGATTTGGCAAGGCGAAGAAGGTTGGAATTATTTGACAATGATTTCCTATTACCAGTACCCACTTCCTACTTAAAAGAGTTACTGCTTCTTTGTACTAAGAATGTTAAGTTCACATTCGAGGGCGAGCATTATCGCCAGATCGATGGTGTTGCCATGGGAAGCCCCCTAGGTCCATTGTTAGCTGATATATATATGTCGCATGTCGAGAACCTAGTGGATAAAGAAATTGGAAAAGCTTATTTTTATAAAAGATATGTAGATGACATAATAGTCATTTGTGATAAACCGACAGACGCCGTAGAAATCCTGAACCGGATCAATAGAGCACAAAACAGTATATCACTAACATATGTTAAAGAGAATAATGGTTGCCTGCCATTTTTAGATGTACTAATAACCCGCCGAGAAGATGGGTCAGTAAAACGATCAGTCTACAGAAAGTCCACATGGACGGGACAGTACCTAAATTATCATAGTTTCTGTCCACTACAGTATAAGAAGGCGTTGGTTAAATGTCTGTTTAAGCGCATTCACCGTATATGTACTGCCGATACAATTGAAGAAGAAAGACAACACCTTACTGAAATATTGCTAGACAACAATTACCCACTGAGATTTATTAGACGTTACGGAAGTGTCAACCATAGAGCTTTGCCAATCCAATCAGCTCCCAAAAAGGATGTTTACATATCCTTACCGTTCAGAGGTGATCAACAAAGTTTAGTCACCAGACAAAGACTTAAGGCCGCAATCAATAGAACCTATTACGCAGCTAAACTTATCTTCATAGAGAAAACGAGGACTATGCTGTTCTGTAAACCCTCACATCATCCGAACGATAGTGTCACATCCCATTGTGTTTATCAATTTACATGTATGTGTGGAGACACGTACATAGGGAGGACCCATCGGTCTCTGCAGGTTAGGGCTACAGAACACATTCCCAAGTGGCTGCAGCAACAAATGAAATCACCAGACACAATTGAACCCGGAAATAGATGTCCAACATCATCTATAGCCAAGCATATTATAGAGACGGGTCATAAGGTTGATTTCAACAGTGCCTTTAAGCCGATATATAAAACGAGGTCGGGCCACATACTTAAATTCATTGAAGCCTTAGCCATAAAAAGACTTAAACCTGTCTTATGTGTACAAAAATTATTTGTTATCACCTTAAACCTGCCTTGGTAATTCAATTTAGAACCGAGGACTAATTTACTTCCTAATATTTTCAACCCCTTCTTTGCCTTGTTTTCTCTCCTTTTGTCTTTCTTACCCTCACCTTTTGTGTCTCCCTACCCATCATTTGTGACCTTGACCTGTATTGTAATTATTCATGTCTTCTTGCATTATATAAAAACTGTGTATGACAAGTACGTGTGTGATCAGAATGTCCGAAATGTGTTGCGCCAATACATTACACGTTTCAGATAAACTACGTCTTCTTATTGTGTTGTCGAAATTCATAAAGGGAACTAATTGCTTTAAATTTTTGAAGAGAAGACTCCCTCCTTGCGCTATCAAGAAGCTAGATGATCTTGTTAACCTTAAGTGCAAAATTATTTCGGAACGTGAAAGACTGGAATTTTACAAATCATGCATTTCTAATCACACCTTTCCAAGACAGTTTTACAAAATTTTAAAATCAAGTAAATTGCAACCAAATAATTCCAACCTTCTTCGCCTTGCCAAATCGCATATTGAAAAAGCAGAAGAAAAGCTGCAACAATTACTGCTGATTCATACATCTGCTTCTTCTGTTTTGTCGGAATTATCCTTAATATGTCACATGAAATTCATTGCCTTCTGTGCATCCCTCGCTGGTAAAACAAGAGCAAACATGCGCAAGAAGCTGGACAAATCACTTAATGACAACAAACTTGTAACTCCTTTCCCTGTTAATCCAGAGAAATACGTTATCAACCTATCTTCTATAACACTTTCACCACTACAGGAACAAGCCTTATCACTGGGACCTAAGTTTTGCGTTCCACAAAAGTATTTCTCAGAACTCGAAGTTCACGCACAATTTGAAAATCTATATGACCAGTTGAAGCCTCTTACTCCCGCTTCTGAAGATCATCACAGTTGGTTCAAAGCAAAGTTAGTTGACATTGCTCACCAATTTTGCAATAGTCGTACATCTCAGAAAAGTATCCTAACATCTGAGCACTTTAAAGCTCTGAAAGAACTCAAGTATAATACTGACATCGTTATCCTCAGACCAGATAAAGGGTCTGGTGTAGTCATAATGGACAAAATTGAATACAAAAGTAAAATGTTATGCATTCTTGGAAATAATGATAAATTTATGAGAGACTCCAGTCTGGAGGATGTGAAGGATGTACAAAATATGGTGACAAATAATCTAGTAAAACTCTTAAATATGAATGCGATTAACACAGAGAAGTTCAATTCACTAAAGCCCACGCAGTCCGAATTACCACACATGTATGGTCTCCCCAAAATACATAAACCTAACATTCCTCTACGTCCCATAATGTCAATGTGCAGATCTCCAACCCACAAACTTGCACAGTGGCTAGTTGAAATATTAGAGCCAATTAGAAAAAGCTTCTGTAAGTTCTCATTGAAAGACACTTTTGAGTTAATTGATTGTCTTGATAACGTTGATATAAAGGACAAAACGATGTTTTCCCTAGATGTTGAATCTTTATTTACGAATGTACCTCTTTTACATACGGTTGACATTTTATGCGATTACATCTCTGACAATGATTTCCTATTACCAGTACCCACTTCCTACTTAAAAGAGTTACTGCTTCTTTGTACTAAGAATGTTAAGTTCACATTCGAGGGCGAGCATTATCGCCAGATCGATGGTGTTGCCATGGGAAGCCCCCTAGGTCCATTGTTAGCTGATATATATATGTCGCATGTCGAGAACCTAGTGGATAAAGAAATTGGAAAAGCTTATTTTTATAAAAGATATGTAGATGACATAATAGTCATTTGTGATAAACCGACAGACGCCGTAGAAATCCTGAACCGGATCAATAGAGCACAAAACAGTATATCACTAACATATGTTAAAGAGAATAATGGTTGCCTGCCATTTTTAGATGTACTAATAACCCGCCGAGAAGATGGGTCAGTAAAACGATCAGTCTACAGAAAGTCCACATGGACGGGACAGTACCTAAATTATCATAGTTTCTGTCCACTACAGTATAAGAAGGCGTTGGTTAAATGTCTGTTTAAGCGCATTCACCGTATATGTACTGCCGATACAATTGAAGAAGAAAGACAACACCTTACTGAAATATTGCTAGACAACAATTACCCACTGAGATTTATTAGACGTTACGGAAGTGTCAACCATAGAGCTTTGCCAATCCAATCAGCTCCCAAAAAGGATGTTTACATATCCTTACCGTTCAGAGGTGATCAACAAAGTTTAGTCACCAGACAAAGACTTAAGGCCGCAATCAATAGAACCTATTACGCAGCTAAACTTATCTTCATAGAGAAAACGAGGACTATGCTGTTCTGTAAACCCTCACATCATCCGAACGATAGTGTCACATCCCATTGTGTTTATCAATTTACATGTATGTGTGGAGACACGTACATAGGGAGGACCCATCGGTCTCTGCAGGTTAGGGCTACAGAACACATTCCCAAGTGGCTGCAGCAACAAATGAAATCACCAGACACAATTGAACCCGGAAATAGATGTCCAACATCATCTATAGCCAAGCATATTATAGAGACGGGTCATAAGGTTGATTTCAACAGTGCCTTTAAGCCGATATATAAAACGAGGTCGGGCCACATACTTAAATTCATTGAAGCCTTAGCCATAAAAAGACTTAAACCTGTCTTATGTGTACAAAAATTATTTGTTATCACCTTAAACCTGCCTTGGTAATTCAATTTAGAACCGAGGACTAATTTACTTCCTAATATTTTCAACCCCTTCTTTGCCTTGTTTTCTCTCCTTTTGTCTTTCTTACCCTCACCTTTTGTGTCTCCCTACCCATCATTTGTGACCTTGACCTGTATTGTAATTATTCATGTCTTCTTGCATTATATAAAAACTGTGTATGACAAGTACGTGTGTGATCAGAATGTCCGAAATGTCTTACAGTTTTGTTGGCTTTTTGTACATGTCTCTGGATGTGTTAAGGAAGAAATATTCAATACATAAATCACTTATGAGTGACAGTGCTTTTCCACCACGCAATAGCCAGAAATTTTCCCGTATATCCAAATGCTGAAAATGTGTCCTCAGATCAGATGGAAGTTGACGTTGTGATTCTACCATAGAAGTTCTATCAGAATGGGCTTTTATGAGGTGAGCACTGATATCAGAACTACTGTTTTTTCTCGACTGTGATATGCAGCACAAAATTAGTAGTTCTTCCTATGCATTCGCTTATTTAAAAGTGTTCTGAGTCCCACCAATTACTGAATTAACGTATATAAACAGACATTACATGTCATCCGATTTCAAAAGTGCAGCCAGTATATCTTGATCATTCAGTGTGATCGAATGGTAGAATATATGAAACTTTCCACGCGAGCAAGTGAACTTTAAGAGAATGAGTAAATTATTAAGATTTTTTGATACATGTTCTTTTTGTACCTAATTTCGTTTTACTGATCTGTTGGTACCGGTGTGCTCTTCCATACATGTAATACACTCGAATTTATAGGCGTACTGTAAAGTAATTTTCGATTTCATCTCTGCCACCACTTCAACCAGTTCAGGACGTTAGATTTAAGTGAAATTCTACACTCAGTTTTCAAGAGTGAACCGATGATGGAATGCGTTCAATCTGTTTTATTTTTTTTTTGATTTACAGCTTGATTCCACACCGTATTTTCAGTACAAGTGTGGAATTTTCAGCATGGATATCGGTTGCCCGAATTCAGGCATACCATAGATATCGGGTGTGCGCCGGCAGGAGATCGAACCCCGGACCATGTGCATGGTCGGCGAGAGTCCTAACCACTGTGCCACCGACGCACATTGAATATAATAATATATTCTCAGTTTTGTACATGAGGGACGCCAGTTTACAGGCATCGTCAATATCATAAATTACATATACGATTAGTAAGCATATTTGGTAGTGATAATATAATAAGGTACATATTTATTCCTACCTTTGTAGGATACACCAATTGTACAAGCATGGATAAGTATTATTTAAACTGCATAAATTTTGTTTATGCTGAAATCACATGGTTGCTGTTGTTGTCTTTAGTTTGTGTGAGCAATCTGATAACTAGTGATTCAATGGAGCACATTAGGAGGTGCAGAAATATTGGCTTCGCATTAGCAAAACCCAAGTATGTGTTGGATGGATTACAAATACTTGGGGAAAAAATAAAGCTTGAAGTCATTCCCCCATATAACTTTGGTGTGTACGGCATCGAATTTTATTCCTGATTTATATCCAAATTGGCTATTAATTCAAAATAAGTGATGTATCTGTCATCATTTTCATCGTAGGTAACACCATTTCATCGGCCTCGCTACCGGCCTAGCGAGGTACATCGGCCGGGAATTGGACCAACGACCACATGGTTGGTCTGCGGGAATTGTACTCCTGAACCACCAATGCACAGTTACATGTATGATACCTCAGATTACACCAGATAACCGCGTCACTGTTCGGGCTGAGACCCACCCGGTTGAAACCAGTGGAAGATAGCGGAGGGATTCTATTCATCAAAGGAGAGAAACAGGGGAAACAACGTTTGGACAACTTCAAAGCACTCCTGTACCAACAGCCAAAGCAGTGCAAGTGAATAATGATCCTCAAACTAAAGCAGAGGTCTTGAATGCTGTAAGGCTAGTGAGGGCCTAAGTTCCTCTTGAAAAGCTGGAAATGGATGCAGAGGTCTCGGAAGTTTGCCTCATGTCATTATTACAGACCGTACGGAAAGGGAGGAAAGACACCTGCCCATTGAAAGGGCAGCCACCCTGCCGAACATCCAACGAAGGTCTGCTTATGTTTCTGCACAAGGCATATGGGAAGGCTACACATCGAGAGATTCAATGCTGAAACCTTGGTGAAGCTCTTGAAGTGGAGTTGGGAGTAAGAAAAAGCTTCCTACTGCTACCGATGATAACCATGAGGCCTAAAGGCACACAAGTATCTGTAATCTTGAAAACGGTAGAGTAATTCAAGGACTATCTAGTTGCTAACTCTGGAATTCTTACGGAAATGAATGCAGATGTTTTCTGCCTGAGTTTGCTGATTGTCTCCTGCTGATTCTTATGTATTCTCATACGTGTTATGAACGAACTGAAGGTCGATTTTGAGCATAGATAGGTCAAACTAAAGATATTCAGGAAAAAGAGTCTAGCTCGTGCTATGTTTCTCAAATTTCACTAGACAAAGAACAAACTACAAACGAAAAGTCGATGAATAAACTAGCTCGTCTTCTTCGTAAAGCTATAATAAAGTGCTTGGCTTACGACAGCACTGTCAATTCATATTCAAGTAATTCAGGAGTTGTAAGACCATTTAAAGTAAAATGAGCAGAGAGACTTTTAGAGATTGAAGGTATCGACGTTCGCGAGTTGTACGGATTATACTAACGCAAGATCTTATACCAACAACCACTATAGTGTTCGTTCTTCGAGTACCAAATGGTAAAGCAAAAGACCAGATTTTGTCGTCCAAATACGATATATATTTCGGGACCAAATCGCGGGTAGGAATGAATGCTTAGCTAGCTAGTAATCGTGCACGCACGTGACACGACGAAGCACCAAATGGCGGGGATGCTTGACCGTAAGCCTTCAGCTAAACAAGTCGACTTAAACAGTGATGGTCAGCATCCAATGTTGAGTGATGATTGCTGTGGTTAATAATTTTGGGGAATTATTTACCGCTACAGCTCACTCCCCCCCTAGTGGGTTTGTGAGGACCCTAAGACATGACCAGCCGGAAGTAAAAAAATCTCAATGGTTCCCTGATGGGTGAAAAAAATCTTCCGAGCGGCTTGATGGAGAGCCTGCTGGTCTGTCTGCCTATGCTAATAGGGTGTCTGTACATAGCTTCCTCGGTATTGTTCGTTGGATCCCGTGCTTCGTTTGTTTCCTGTCCAGTGCCCGTTGCACCTGGAAAAGAAAACAAGAATGCTGAGAACCTTGTCAAGAAAAATGTACCAAATAAGCGTGTTTTTTTACCAAAATATATATGACATGCATCTACTATACAGTAAAATAATGTAAAGTTCAAAATATCGGGAAAAAAAATATACATCTAATTTAATTTTATGTACGGTTATAGGAAAAATATCATTTACTTGTGTTAAATGACGCAACATAAAAAAATTGATGTGTCACTCAGTTATGTGAAATAGGTGTGAAGGTATTCTGGAAATCTAACGTGACGTCCAGAACGCGTTTTCTTAGAGTGATCGACCGAAGTAGCCAGTGGGCGAATGCCCTGACAGTCAATAGTGTGACCCAGGAAGTCGAGTGAGTCAACGCCTATTTGACACTTCTGTATATTGATGGTAACACCGTGTTGGCGTAACCTTTCAAATGCCAAGTCCAAGTGTCTAAGGTGAGTTTCCTTGTCTGGACTGGCAATGAGGCAGTCGTCTAAGCATGCGTATACAAAGTCGAGACCGCGAAATACTTCGTTGATGAAGCGTTGGAATGTTTGGGCCGCATTCCGGAGGCCGAATGGCATACGTAGGAATTCGAAAAGTCCGAAAGGCGTGATGATAGCCGTTTTCGGGATATCTTCCGTTGCCATCGGGATTTGGTTATATGCTTTAACCAAGTCGATTTTGGAGAATATAGATGCTCCAGATAACGTTGCCGTCAAGTCGTGTATGTGAGGCAAAGGGTAGCAATCAGGAGTTGTTTTGGCGTTCACTCGCCGGTAATCACCAGTGGGTCGCCAATCGTTGCTATCCTTTTTCGGTACCATATGCAACGGGGATGCCCATGGACTATTCGATGGTCGAATGATGCCAAGGGTGAGCATATGATCGAATTCGTTTCTGGCAATTCTCAGTTTGTCAGGGGCCAGTCGTCGTGCTTTAGATGTCACGGGCTGTCCTGAGGTTATGATGTGGTGCATAACATTGCTGGTTATACACGGTAGATCGTTAGATGGGCAATTCAGTTCCGGATATTTGTCAACAATCGGTTGAAAAGTTGGATCGAGGATTGCTTTCATCTTAACGATTGACAAACTGGGGCCTACGTAAGTTATGCCTTTGATAGACAAACTAGTAGTGTTGTCAATTAATCGTTTACGGCGGACGTCTACGAGCAAATCATGATGATTAAGTAGGTCCGTGCCAATGATGGGCATTGTGACGTCAGCGATTAGGAAAATCCACTGAATAGGTTTGCGTAAACCTACGTTCAGATAGACGTATTTCCGACCATAGGTTGCAATTGGTTTTCCATTTGCAGCCTGTAGGTTGAAGTTAGGATCCTTCTGTCGATCTGCTGCTGTAGCAGGAAGGACGCTGACTTCGGCGCCCGTGTCGACTAGATATCTAGTCTGGCTAATTACATCGTGGATGTAAAGTAAGCGGCTAGTGCCACCGGCGACGGTTGCCGCTAACGCGTGCCGGCGGGATAGTTTCCCACAGACTTGGAGGCTTTGCCGAAATCACAAGGTTTTCGACAACATTTCGCTTCCTTGCCATAGGTGTTGTGATACCAACACCAATCAGGATTTTTGAGAGAACGTGTGTTGGACTTAGATAGTCCACGTGCGTTTAGTCGTTGAGGGGATTTAGAACGACGATAGGGGGAATTGCTAGGCTTGTTCGACCTAAGCATCTGCTGGACGGAGTTGATTAACTCTATCATTGCAGAATCCTTCTTCGAAGTCTGTTCGGTAACAGAGTATACTTCGGTAACTGGCCGTTTCGTTATCTCTAGAATTCTATCTACAGAGACAGCTAAATCATCTATGAGAATACCCTGAAGTGTCACAAGTACAGTCTGAACTGACTGTGGCAGTTTGGATAAAAATAGTTCTCTAAACAGTCCTTCATCGAACTGACTTTGGCCAATGATCTCTTTCATTCTTGCCAGCATGCTCACAGCTGACTGATCCCCTAACTCGATGTTACGAAATAACTCATCCAGACGTTGTCGATCTGTGAGAACGTTTCTCTTGAGGATGGATGCTTTTAGCAACTCGTACGAGTTACTTACCGACATCTGCAGAGTTACGCACCTGCTGAATTCCCGCGGTAGGGCGTGAATAACTGCAAGGAACTGTGAACGTTGATCAGTTATGCCATGTTCACAAAAATCAGACTCAGCAATCTGAAACCACGTTTCAGCATTATCTGGCCAAAATGGTACTAGCTGAATTGTTTTGGCGGTTGAGCGAATCTGAATAACCTTGGGGCTAGGATCACTCATGACGAAAAGTATGCCGATAACAATATAGTACAAGAATAAACACAAAAAGGAACGAACTCACCGGGTTTATCTGCGTGTGAAGATGTAGTTCGTGGTTGGGCTCACCAGTTTAGAGGACGCTGGTATCGTGTGTTCGCGTGTTGTACGGATTATACTAACGCAAGATCTTATACCAACAACCACTATAGTGTTCGTTCTTCGAGTACCAAATGGTAAAGCAAAAGACCAGATTTTGTCGTCCAAATACGATATATATTTCGGGACCAAATCGCGGGTAGGAATGAATGCTTAGCTAGCTAGTAATCGTGCACGCACGTGACACGACGAAGCACCAAATGGCGGGGATGCTTGACCGTAAGCCTTCAGCTAAACAAGTCGACTTAAACAGTGATGGTCAGCATCCAATGTTGAGTGATGATTGCTGTGGTTAATAATTTTGGGGAATTATTTACCGCTACAGCTCACTCCCCCCTAGTGGGTTTGTGAGGACCCTAAGACATGACCAGCCGGAAGTAAAAAAATCTCAATGGTTCCCTGATGGGTGAAAAAAATCTTCCGAGCGGCTTGATGGAGAGCCTGCTGGTCTGTCTGCCTATGCTAATAGGGTGTCTGTACATAGCTTCCTCGGTATTGTTCGTTGGATCCCGTGCTTCGTTTGTTTCCTGTCCAGTGCCCGTTGCACCTGGAAAAGAAAACAAGAATGCTGAGAACCTTGTCAAGAAAAATGTACCAAATAAGCGTGTTTTTTTACCAAAATATATATGACATGCATCTACTATACAGTAAAATAATGTAAAGTTCAAAATATCGGGAAAAAAATATACATCTAATTTAATTTTATGTACGGTTATAGGAAAAATATCATTTACTTGTGTTAAATGACGCAACATAAAAAAATTGATGTGTCACTCAGTTATGTGAGATAGGTGTGAAGGTATTCTGGAAATCTAACGTGACGTCCAGAACGCGTTTTCTTAGAGTGATCGACCGAAGTAGCCAGTGGGCGAATGCCCTGACAGTCAATAGTGTGACCCAGGAAGTCGAGTGAGTCAACGCCTATTTGACACTTCTGTATATTGATGGTAACACCGTGTTGGCGTAACCTTTCAAATGCCAAGTCCAAGTGTCTAAGGTGAGTTTCCTTGTCTGGACTGGCAATGAGGCAGTCGTCTAAGCATGCGTATACAAAGTCGAGACCGCGAAATACTTCGTTGATGAAGCGTTGGAATGTTTGGGCCGCATTCCGGAGGCCGAATGGCATACGTAGGAATTCGAAAAGTCCGAAAGGCGTGATGATAGCCGTTTTCGGGATATCTTCCGTTGCCATCGGGATTTGGTTATATGCTTTAACCAAGTCGATTTTGGAGAATATAGATGCTCCAGATAACGTTGCCGTCAAGTCGTGTATGTGAGGCAAAGGGTAGCAATCAGGAGTTGTTTTGGCGTTCACTCGCCGGTAATCACCAGTGGGTCGCCAATCGTTGCTATCCTTTTTCGGTACCATATGCAACGGGGATGCCCATGGACTATTCGATGGTCGAATGATGCCAAGGGTGAGCATATGATCGAATTCGTTTCTGGCAATTCTCAGTTTATCAGGGGCCAGTCGTCGTGCTTTAGATGTCACGGGCTGTCCTGAGGTTATGATGTGGTGCATAACATTGCTGGTTATACACGGTAGATCGTTAGATGGGCAATTCAGTTCCGGATATTTGTCAACAATCGGTTGAAAAGTTGGATCGAGGATTGCTTTCATCTTAACGATTGACAAACTGGGGCCTACGTAAGTTATGCCTTTGATAGACAAACTAGTAGTGTTGTCAATTAATCGTTTACGGCGGACGTCTACGAGCAAATCATGATGATTAAGTAGGTCCGTGCCAATGATGGGCATTGTGACGTCAGCGATTAGGAAAATCCACTGAATAGGTTTGCGTAAACCTACGTTCAGATAGACGTATTTCCGACCATAGGTTGCAATTGGTTTTCCATTTGCAGCCTGTAGGTTGAAGTTAGGATCCTTCTGTCGATCTGCTGCTGTAGCAGGAAGGACGCTGACTTCGGCGCCCGTGTCGACTAGATATCTAGTCTGGCTAATTACATCGTGGATGTAAAGTAAGCGGCTAGTGCCACCGGCGACGGTTGCCGCTAACGCGTGCTGGCGGGATAGTTTCCCACAGACTTGGAGGCTTTGCCGAAATCACAAGGTTTTCGACAACATTTCGCTTCCTTGCCATAGGTGTTGTGATACCAACACCAGCCAGGATTTTTGAGAGAGCGTGTGTTGGACTTAGATCGTCCACGTGCGTTCTGCCGTTGAGGGGATTTAGAACGACGATAGGGGGAATTGCTAGGCTTGTTCGACCTAAGCATCTGCTGGACGGAGTTGATTAACTCTATCATTGCAGAATCCTTCTTCGAAGTCTGTTCGGTAACAGAGTATACTTCGGTAACTGGCCGTTTCGTTATCTCTAGAATTCTATCTACAGAGACAGCTAAATCATCTATGAGAATACCCTGAAGTGTCACAAGTACAGTCTGAACTGACTGTGGCAGTTTGGATAAAAATAGTTCTCTAAACAGTCCTTCATCGAACTGACTTTGGCCAATGATCTCTTTCATTCTTGCCAGCATGCTCACAGCTGACTGATCCCCTAACTCGATGTTACGAAATAACTCATCCAGACGTTGTCGATCTGTGAGAACGTTTCTCTTGAGGATGGATGCTTTTAGCAACTCGTACGAGTTACTTACCGACATCTGCAGAGTTACGCACCTGCTGAATTCCCGCGGTAGGGCGTGAATAACTGCAAGGAACTGTGAACGTTGATCAGTTATGCCATGTTCACAAAAATCAGACTCAGCAATCTGAAACCACGTTTCAGCATTATCTGGCCAAAATGGTACTAGCTGAATTGTTTTGGCGGTTGAGCGAATCTGAATAACTTTGGGGCTAGGATCACTCATGACGAAAAGTATGCCGATAACAATATAGTACAAGAATAAACACAAAAAGGAACGAACTCACCGGGTTTATCTGCGTGTGAAGATGTAGTTCGTGGTTGGGCTCACCAGTTTAGAGGACGCTGGTATCGTGTGTTCGCGTGTTGTACGGATTATACTAACGCAAGATCTTATACCAACAACCACTATAGTGTTCGTTCTTCGAGTACCAAATGGTAAAGCAAAAGACCAGATTTTGTCGTCCAAATACGATATATATTTCGGGACCAAATCGCGGGTAGGAATGAATGCTTAGCTAGCTAGTAATCGTGCACGCACGTGACACGACGAAGCACCAAATGGCGGGGATGCTTGACCGTAAGCCTTCAGCTAAACAAGTCGACTTAAACAGTGATGGTCAGCATCCAATGTTGAGTGATGATTGCTGTGGTTAATAATTTTGGGGAATTATTTACCGCTACAGACTAAAACTGGTGCTTCTTTGTGATTATTTCAGATTACGACCAAAGAGGGCGACCGTTCAAACAAAGGACCTCACGCGTTTGAGGAATGTAATTTATGATCCATCTAGTTGACAAAATGAATTGAGCAGCGTGTCATGGATAAGACATATGGTCAGAATTCATCAACAACCAGTATGAAACCTGGCATCTAGGTAAAATGACTGTTATGTGGTCTGATTGTAAACGTCTAACAGGCTTTGTGCTACGCAACTTTTACACCCCAGAAGCCAGATTAGCCATATATAAGATATGCATTCGCCCCAAACTTGAATACTGTGCCCACTTATACAGTAGCTTTAAATCAGCAGACAGAAAAAAAGTTGAAAGTGTCCAAAGATTCCTCACGAAACGCATATTAGGTTATGATCAGCAAATAGAATACCTCGACAGATGTATTCGACTGGACTTAGAACCCTTATGGTTAAGGAGAGTGAAGTGCAATTTATTTCTCTTATTCAAAGTTATAAGAAAGCACTGTAACAGTAACTCGTCTATAACCTGGGCTAATCCTAAATCGTATGGACTACGCAACCATAACTGCCTTCTCAAGGTTAACACCCATAAGCTCACCACTAGAGCTAACTTCTTCACCATTAAATATTGCAAACTTTGGAACCAACTACCCTCTGAGATTAGATCCTGTGAAAGGCCTGACAGTTTCAAAAGGAGCCTAGAAAAACATATTAACATGTCCACCCTAGCCCTTCTAAATGATCTCAACTGCTGGTAGAGTGGTGGAACCATGATATTTCAATATTTAACTACAGACAGTACACTAGTTCCTAGACTAACCTAATAATACTTAGTGATTATGCATGTTCAATACTTGAAATTAGATTATCATTAAAATACTTAAAATGATTACTTACGCAGCAAATGTTCTCTTAGTTTATCACTCTTATTTCCCTTATAACATTCAGTTTTTGAGCCTAATGTATTCTTTGATAATACGAATTATAACAATGATTACACTCTTATTGTATATAGATTGATTTACTTTACGGCTACCTGTAAGACTCACTAACTTTCTGTAGTATTGTTAACCAAATGCTGAAATTTTGCTGGTTCTGCTAATATCTTTTTATAATATATGTAGACAGGTTACTTTGCAATGTCAAATGTTTACTATATATAAAACTGTCATGATAATTTAGTACACTTGGTCCTGCCAACCGACCTTACCTTCAGTTCATACTACCTATATTGAACCCTAACTATATTGTTCTGCTGAATCTTGCTCCACTATTCACAAAACCTATTCTTGTTATTCTTCAAGGTTTTTGTCTTCTTATAAAGTAATCTGTTCATTAGGACGCATGCATACATATATAATATGTTCATAAAGATGTACGCGGGGACCTATTGGAAGCACTCATTAAGAAAGCTAGGGAGATGGAATATGGGGTACGAACATGTCTGGTACCAAGCAATATATTTGCGGTAACCATAATAATCATAGTCTCAGAGCCTAACATCAAAAAAGGTGGGAGGGTGGAGTTAGCTGATCAGTAGATATGGTGGTGGACACTAAGGTGAACCGCCCCATTCTGCAGGAACAGCATTAAAAAATTTGAAGGCTCGAGATATTTCTGGTTTTTATGAGGGCTTAAATCTTTATCTTGAAAAAGATAACAATGAACGCCTTGACAGATCATGCTTCTACCTTTAAATATATACCATTCACCCAGCCTATTGTTGAGATGCGACCATGTGGGATCTGCTCAGATTTATGGGGCATCTTATAAATTAACTTGCTGTCTATCGTCAGATCTTTTCATACCACTCCACAATGTCTTATCTCATTTATTTTCTGACAACGTCTTTACTTGATCCTCATTTTACTCCATTAAACTTAACATCTTATAGCTCTTCATTACTTATTATACTCCTACTCTCTGAAGGGTACGGTTGTGCACTAAATGCACAAAAAGGTATAAAATAAAAACAACTGGCATGAGGATAATTGTATTAAAACCAAAAGTGGATATCATGATAGTTTGTGATATATCTGTAGCATTATACATTGCAAATGAATGTTGTTACCCTAGGGTGTTTCCTTTATTAATGCATTTATTAATGATACTTGCACTTACCTATTTCATTACAATTTAATGATTCACCTCAGCACTTTAATTTTTCTAAAACAGATTCCAATCCCTTGTAAAAGGTGTACTTACCTCAATATCGGTTGGTTATCGTATGCCTACAACCACGGGATGAAAACGGAACGAAGTCGATTTTCCCGCTCAACCTGGAGGACAACTGTACAATTCAATAACTATACGGCCTAATTCAGAAAATGAGTGTATTATATGTGTCGAATATTTAACAGTTGAAATACGATTAACTTGTAGACAATCTACGATTTGATATTATATCATACTTGATCGTGCCTGTAAAAATGGCATGCATTTTCATGTAAATTTGTAAATTTATATGAAATACATTATTATTATTATTTCGAATATAGGAGAATTTAGTTTGTATCACATGCAAAACTGCTCAAATATTAGAGAAGGATACAGAGTTGTTTCCACCATTAACTGTAATCATCCACAATTAATTGTCATTTGTATACCTCTAATGTTTTGGACACAGTAAAACATTTATTATGCTAGAGATCCACTTGTCAATGTCACTGAGGTTTATCCAGCTGCATCACTTATTTAGTATGAGTATACACGGCGATTCCTTGGCGAATGCCTTAGTAATATTGCAGTCGAGCTGCGTATGAACTGGAACTGGACATGTCCGAACAGTGAATGAGCCGCAGTACCCATCTAATGCCTGTGCACATACTGCTTCTTGCTACATGTCCCACATGGTTACTAGAGGTAAAATCGGATTTTCTGATATGGAAACTTAATGCTCCTGAATCAGCATAACATGCAGACAGTTTCTAGAGTACATGTAAACTCATCACGTCATTTATCAACAAGTTTGATCACATAAACCTGTTAACTACTCTAGACACATGCATGAGTCTTTTGTTTGTAAGTAATGTCTATATATTGTAGCATCGTTACACCTGTAGACGTGGAAAGAATATTCCAATTATTGTTTGCAACTTTTAAATATGTTAACAAGTCTTTCTATAAGCTACCAGGAAGATGGTGCTTGTAAACCGTAAAGATAGAAATCACATCTGCATAGTCTAGCGGTCCTGGAGTCATGAATTTATTATTAGTGGTGGCATGCTACACTAGGATACATTAGTAGTGACTGATAATCTATGAAGCACACTTCGCGAGATATTAACTAAAAAATCGATGTAATCATAGGAGGATTTATGTTTCTACGTGTGATTCATACTTTTTACGCCTTTTCCCATTTTTGTTTTCTGTTCACTTTTGGTTATTCAATACTTGAAAAGAAATTAAATGAGGTATGCCAGTGTGAAATCACTCAATGGGATTGTTAAAATTTAATGAATACACACTCGCCTGAGACTCCAGTATTGGAGACTACTTCAGATTGCAGATATTTTGGTTGGATCATTCAAATAACCTTCATGAATGACAAAATTTCTTTACAAGACATACAACAAGATCGCATGCAGACACACTCACGAGCGGAAACACAAAAACACGTAAGAGGACAAAGGATACAAATTTATGTTATATAAACAATCTTTACACTAAGCTCTCAGAAACTTAAAATCATGACAATGACCTATTTGATTAGCTCCATATTTCTCATAATTTCCTATTACACCGTCAATTGTTTAGTGCCAAGACCACTGAAGCAAGAGATGGGTGAATCATTGTGTAGCGTGGCCGACCTACTTTCAATTGAACACGATTATCCATCATGTTACATACTCAACGAAGCCTTGAAAGTATTCGACAAACGTCTTCTACAAATACATCGTTCGCCACAGTCAAATGATGATGGGACAGTATCTTGCAGCATCAAGACACTAAGTGTTGTCATCACAAGTGGCTGTGATGAATCACAGAATCAACTTTGGCCCAGTGAACACATGGATGAATCACGTAGGTTTAATTCGCTTCTTCATAATATGCATACATAACTAACTAAATAACCATTGAAGACAAAATAAGCATACTGGATGGGAAGATTGATATTGAATCTAATGAAGTATGGGGAGCATTGCACGCCTTGCAGACTGTTACACAACTGGTGCACAGAAGTGAAAGGGGAGCTGTGAGTCAATTGCAATAATAATAACCTCATGTTTCTCTGTATCTCAATAACCAATTCATTTAGCTTGTATTACACGAACAAACTGTTGAGGATTCACCACAATACGGTCACAGAGGATTTCTGCTGGACACTGCCAACCACTACATCAGTGTTGATGAGATGGAGAAATTCATTGTAAGTCAATCCAACCCATTATTCTCTTACTTCTACTTCACAATCATTCAGGATGTTATGGCTATTGTTAAAATGAATGTACTTCACTGGCATATGACAGATAACACTGCATTCCCCTATGACTCATTCACATATCCTGAACTCTCTAGAAAGGTATTTTGTTTTTCACACTTCCCCTCATCATTTTTGCCTGTGTTTACCTGTCACATCGCAGGGTGCATATGATCCACAAAAGTTAGTTTATGAAAATGGGGATGTTCAACGGTTGTTGCAGTTTGCACGTCAGCGTGGGATACGTGTGATCGTGGAATTCGATACTCCTGGTAAGTGATTGAGGAGCTTCACATTCTGCGTTGTATTTGTTGGTGAATTAACACTATGCATGTTTCATATTGGAAAAATCCAGTTCACTGAATATACACATCAGATCATAGGACGCCTTTGTAAAGACGGTTGCAGCAAAGAAAATTTTCTTTTTGATGAACTCATCAAACAGGTTGTACATACGTGCATTTATAGTAATTCGATGAGCAAGCTCCAGCACTATTTCCGGTCAAGGTTCAAATTAGTAAGATTTGAAACGGAGATTAAAACATAATAATAGCAAAATAAACAGGAAGATTGAATAAAATACATAGTAGAGCAACTAGGTGTAAAAAAGGGTAAAAATGACAGAGATTAACAGGAAGTTAGGATAACCATTACTGAGAGAACTGAATATCTATGATGATACAGATACAAGGGTTGGACATATTAATTTTGAATACATAGTGTCGACTATGCCCGGATGTCTTTAACTCGCTCCGTTGTAGGACTCTGGACGGACCTTGTGTACTGCTCTGAAGTCCTTTTATTTTGCTACAAAAACAGTGATACATTTTTAGTGGGTGCGTCTTATGGTCAAATGTTACCCTCCCGTTACGTGTTCCGTGGTCTCTTGGTCTTTCAGTGACTCATTTTGAATTGCTAAATACTTCATTAATTTAAACAAGTAGGTTCAGTGTTTACTGTGTGAATTTCGTCTCCATATGATTTTCAGCATATTCAATTTTCGATCATAACAGTTTAGTATTACTGTCTGACTGATCTTCAGGCCTCCGTAAATCATAATTTCGTTTGAACCAAAAGTTCACTTGTGAAGTAAAATCGATTCTATCTTTATGTTACTGATTTCAGCTCACACAAAGTCATGGGAAAAAGGTTATCCAGGAATACGAACAGAGTGTTATAATGACGGTGGGCCGACTGGTCAAACGGGTCCATTTAATCCTGCAAATGAAACCACATTTGAATTCCTCGAAGCTTTTTTCAAGGAAGTCACGTCAGTATTTCCGGAAACGTTTATCCATTTAGGTGGGAACGACGTATTTCCTTCTTGCTGGTAAGATTTATGCTTATCTGTTCTTGAATGAATGTTAATAGTAACATGAGTTCATCGATAAGCTTCGAAGAAATCTTTAATACATTCATGACTTTCCTGTGTGTTTGTTGTTCATCGGTCGACTGAGTCGATACTCTGAGAATCTGCATAAGCAGCAGCCATATCTTGAAATTTAAATGGTTTATCCATATATAATAAATGAGTGAAATGGAAAATTCCTTATATCACTCCTTGGAGCTGGATTATGACTGAAAACTATTACTGCTGCTCATTGTGTATTTAAAACACATCTAAGTCTCTTATTTGGTCCACTGTGTATGAGGTGTCAGATATTGATTGAAATTTTATGTTTCTCCGGCCAAATCACTACAAATTCTTACACGTTGATTGTATTAAAATGGACTGTAATGTTCGAGCACACTCTGTCACATTACAAACACTGTTGTTTGGAGAAACATTGACAGTTCAATGCTTCTTAGAAAATCGAATCCTAGAGACGAAAATGTGATTAGTAGTATCAGCGGTCCAAATGTTATAAATGATGTGTGGAACACATTTTTCAATGGTTTTCATGGAAAACAACTCTTCTAAATAATTCGTAAAAAATCTCTGAAGCAAAAATAAGGAACATGCAATTCTAGTTTAATGAGGGCATTGCTTTGTATATCTACAATTCGACGAAGGCCTACTGGTTGAAGTGCCGTGAAACCGTGGCTGACTCATATTTTGCATACGCCTGGTGGTGTCATTACTCGCAAGTGACCAGTTATTATTGCTCCCGTCCAAGCTGAGTGTTTTCGATATATTTATTTTCCATTGTTCATTTATGCTGAATTCTGTCAACAACAACAACCACTTCCAGAATGCTCTGTTGGTCTTCTTTTTCTCAAACGTTAGTGAAAACTGTTTTCTAATTATTCCACCGAGGATCTTGTGCAGCACGTCTATAGAATCCATCAAATTATAGTTTGGTAGTAGTTCTGCGTTCTTCCGCTGACAACAACTAATCGATGTGTTTCGATTATCTTTAAATATTCCCATTTTTAATATTATAACAGGATGCCTCACGAATACGGATGACTGCCTAGAAAATGAGTTAGGATACATCCGAAATACGCTGGTCTAAGCGGGTTATCCCAGTAGATTTGTAAGGAGACACGTGAACACCAGGTACAATAAAGAGAAACTCACAACAATTGAAAAGAAACAACTGTTCATGAAATTGCAATTTAATGGGGACGTGGCTAGCGAAGTCTTACATCTGAGATTATCGATAATGATAAAACGGACTTACACTGCCACTACCCTTTGTTTGTCATTTTCCAGCCGACCAGTTATGATTGCTCAAGTGAAAAACAAGCTACGCACTTATGCCACCTCTATGTGTATCTACAAATTTCGTTGCTCCTGTGGAGAGAGCTATATAGGGCGAACAACTAGACAGCTTAACAAACGCGTTAATGAGCATGTTCCTTCATGGTCCGGAAAAGGTCAAATAAAATCCATAAGAAGTTCTATTTTGGCTCATTTGATTGATAGCGGTCACCGAGTGGACTAAAATAGTGCCTTCAAAGTTGTCTATCGCATTCCATCAAAGAAACTTTCCAGCCGAATTCGAACCCGCCTGTTCAACACATACCTGAAGTCAGAGAAATTCGATAGAACAACCCTAGTGTCTTTGCACACAGTAAAAGAAGTTTGTTCTACCTTTGTGTCTCTCCCCTGCTTGCCTAGGTGAATTCTATTCAAAATCCTCCAACCCTTTCTTATTCTCCATTCCCTTCGTGCTTCTATGATATTTAACTTAAACTCTGATTATTTGTCTACTTCACCTTTAGTATTACGTAACTTTTAAGATTTGACCTAATTTATTTATTGAATTGTCTACATATACACATATTACTACCCTTATATTCTTATCGCCACCTGCATATACCTTATTGTCAATATTTTATTATCATTGCGATCATCGTAATTAACTACATACAAAACATTTACCACATAATTATTGTTTGATCCACAAAATCACCAGCATTGGCTAAAATTTTTTTATATATAAATTAATGTGAATTAGAGTAAAGGCTGAAGAGGATCTAATTGAAAAAATATTGTTCGCTTATATGTCTTGTTCCAGTATTTCGATTAATACACTTTCCATCAGACAGCCAAATGGCATTAAGTTATTTACCAACTGAAATCCATTCTGATATCCTTCGAATTGACTGCTATTGATCATATTGTAATACGTCTGAAAGTTGACTGGAGAGGAAAATCACGCCGGAAATATCAGCGAAGGGATCACCGTTATAATTTGCAACTGAAATCTCCGGTGTTATTATATGACAAAAGCAACAATATGCAACAATAACGCCGTATAAGCAATCTAGAACGAAATATTTTCACACTCGATAAAATCTTTGAAACTGTTTTTCCACAAAATAGGAACTCGAATCCTGATATTTTGAAGTTTATGGAGGAAAACAATTTCGGCAGTGATTTTGGAAGACTTGGATCATATTACTTTGATCGACTCACCGAGGTCATTCAATCAGTTCAACCAGAGGGGCATTCTATTACACCAATTTTCTGGGATGGAGTGTACATAGATGGGTATCGTGTAAGTGAATCCTTTCTCCTTTCCAATAATATCTCCACATGTTTTTTCACGTACAGTTTAACACCCCTCGTAAGTAACTAGTCCTTACATAATGTTCTCCATATGGTTTGAGTACCTTATCATGCGAATACCTTCAGTTGTGTAGTGTTTCATAAATTTCAGCTGACTGCTTCATGTTGGTGTGTTTATGTCACTCATCTCTACGTAGTATCTGATCATTTGTGTCACAATGAGTCTCCTATTTATAAGGTAAATGCTGACACAACTGACGATCAACCATCACTGGTCTCTTGATTCCCAATGATCATTATCAAACATTTGTTCAGCGGAGTAGCACAGGTTCACCGATCTTCGAATTCTTAGGTAGTAATCGTCCATTTAAGCTCCATTACATTTCATGCTTGTGAGACTTCAGTGTAGGTGAAGAGTAATCTTAAGTATATTCAGAAAAAAATATTCAAGTGAGAGAGCCATTTCGAATAGAAATGATGCTCTTTATTTGTTTAATTATAATAATAATAGCGTCTCTATTCTGGACGGTACTTATAAAATATACAGACTTTTCAGAGGGGCTTATTTCATAAAATTTTCCCTTCCCACAGTATCTTGAAGTAAAATGTTTCTGATGGTGTATCCTGTGACATAATGGTCCCTCAGCTGAAGCACAAACCATAACATTTTGATAAAGCTGCCTTGTCTCCTTCAAAAATCCACGATATCTGGCTGTAAGCTAATTGTAGGATGTTCAGAAGTACATTTTGAAAATCAAGGACTTAATTTAAGAATAGTTATCTCATACAATTTTAATTTTGAACTTTTAATTATAGCTTGATTCCACACACTGTTTTGCTAAAAGTATTGAATTTTCAGCATGTGATATCGGTGGCACAAATTTATCAGGCCGACCATTGATATTAGGTGTGCGTCGGCCGGGGATCCAACCTCCAACCAAGTGATTGGTTGGCGAGCGTCCTAACCTCTATGTAACTGACGCACACACTGCCACCAACAATCAGTTCATTCCTCATGTTTGGAAGGAACTTATAAATCAGAAGCTTGTAAACATTTTAAATACACGCCAGAGAAGGTAATATCGATAGAGGTCATAACTTCACCGATTAAAACAAACCGAACGACAGTAAATGTATGCAGTGGATGGAAGTTTTCGGTAGCTCAAGTTATAAGCAGGCCCCAGGTTGAATGCCTATTTGATTACCTTCATTAATAAGTTGCAAGAGGAGGATTTCTTCCGATTTCGGACATTTCATTTCAACTTTCTCATGTCACAGTGATAAATCAACTCTCAAATGACCGGGATGGAAATAGTAGAGTCTTACAAACCATCGTTATATCAATATCAGACAAAATGAGATTCATAAGTGGGGAAAAAGCGAAGACAAATAGACCCCCATACAAAGATCAACGAAGTGTCACTAAGCTTGTCTTGGGTCTGTAACGCTGAGTTTCCCAACTAAATAATAGTGCTATCGCATCAGTTCTTTAGCAGGGAAGGGGTTTTTACCTCTTCTCTGTTTTGTATAAATTTGGAACGGAACACTGAAATCCGTTGTTCAGGCCAGTTTAATGCCTTTTATCAAATATTCACGTCACAATTTATGCGCCAACTAATCACTGTACTCAATTTTGTGATTTAGCCCACTGAAACCGCTGTGATTCAAGTGTGGAACGGAGGAGCTTGGACAGAGATTGTCAAAAATATAACATCAGATGGTTATCGAGTTATAATTTCGTCATGTTGGTTATTTACTGGCAGAAGCACTCCTGCAAACTGGATTGATTACTATGAATGTGATGGAAAATCGTTTGGCGGTATGTACAAGAGATAAATGTTAATTATTACAACTCAGAGAGTTGAAACACGTTCTCATTTTGAGTGTTTGCTGTAGCTTCACACTTCATTTAAGTATTGCTTCGCCAGCCATACGCGCGTTTCGGCGTTCAGTTCTTGGCTGACTCACTCCTTTACCTCACTTAACCCGTAGCAAGTTCAGTCGAGTGGGATGGCTGGGCATTAGAGTAGCAAACCAATCCCTTGAGAGGATAAACACCATTGCTATTGTTACTTCCGGGATCCAGCATGAAGCCCTATGTTCTACTGTGAATGCAAAGGAATAAAAAAAATAAACGAAAATACACACATCTGACTGCTTAACACCGTCATAATCCCCTATGAGAGCGGACAGCATCTAACTTTGCTCAGTTTGATGTTTACTCAAATTTCTATCCATAACGAAAGCGAAACTTTTCATTGCTACTTGTAACCACTCCCTGATTTTCAGTTTAATAAAAAGCATCAGAGGCACACCTCCACTGCACTAAACTTCCTGTAACCACTTTTGACGCCTTTTCCACTGCCTAAAAATTTCTATTTACTATCAATATGATGTTCTCCATGTTACTCAAGGAAACTCAACTCATTTCTGAGGAGTGATGCTACTTAAACGTCTTATTAGTGCATGTTCGATCAATGTAGATTCCATTCTACGTATTTTCTAGGCGTTAGGATTGTGGCTGATTATTTGCACCTGGACTCCCTTCTTAACTTGCTGATATGGTGGGGTGAGCTTCTCCTCTGAGGGCACTCGGTCGTTTTTCAGAGCTTCTGAATTGGTTCCACCCTAGCTTCTGAAATAACTTCGCTTAGTCCTCGTCTGGAGATACAAAGATTGAAATCTTGAGTGAGTAAGCATCGTCCCTCTTCGTGGCCCATTTCGCAACTGATAATGCATTTTAATAGTGAAAACAAGTCAACACCTTTAAAGTAAATATATTTTGCAATTATACTAGATAAGACCGCGCTTGTAAAACCGCTACTTCAATTATGTGGGTGCTTCCATCTTCATATGATATGCATCATTATTATTAACTTGTTAAGATTCTCCATCAATACACCAATAGCTGCCAACGTGTGGACAATTGTCACTTTCCTCTGCCTACTCCAATTATAACAAGTACATTTGCATTATCTACTAGCAGTGTTGCGATTACTCATCACTGATAATGTACCATTAAGTTGTGCCATATTTATTATTATTCTTATTAAGTCATTCTTCCCGTATTTTAAAACTATTAAAGCCACTGAGGAAGAACAAAATCTGATTATTGGTGGAGAAGCCATTGTATATACACAGCATCTGGATAAGTCAAATCTCATTATGCATTCATGGTAAGTTGTAATGTCTACTTTATTAGAAACGTTGAAAATGAGTCATTCACAGATAACTTTCATGATGAATGAAGATGTACTCTCATTAGTGAGAAGACGTGCTCGTGCATAAATGAAGCTGAAATTATCTTGGAATAGAGTGGGAATGATTTCATGGAATGTGAATATAAACATTATGAGGAGTGGTGTACAGACGAAGTGCACATATCCATGCATAGGTTCATTTGATTGCCTGAAATATTTTGGAATTTAGTTAGATCCTATTTACTTGTCACACTTGAGATCATAGTGAAGAAAACAGTCATAAGTGAGTCAGTTATGCGGAAGAGTCGTATCCGCATAACGATTCTAACCGGCACCGCGAATCTTTCCGTCCACTCAGTCAGCGAAAAAGTCCCTGCTGACAACCACACTATCGTTAACTTTTGTGGCACCCGTTTATTAAATGCAGGAGTGTGGTCACGAGAAAAGTAATAATACGCTGTCAGCCAATATGAATCTTTCATCCTCACTGCTTCATTAATCCTAAAACATCATTGCCAAGCAGTGACAGAATTTGACCCACACATTTTTCATCCAAACTAGTCATATAATTACAAGGAATTCAATCACCTCAAGGAAGATGGTCAGAAGTTTCATATTGTTGTTTGTTTTAAATATACATTCTTCTCACTTCATTTATCTATTTTAAAAGGCCTGATGGTGCTGCAGTAGCCGAACGCCTTTGGTCACTAGATCCATTCGTTAACGAAGAATTCAAAATAAGATTAAATGAACTACGTTGTCATTTGAGATAGTAAGTTCATAGATTACTGTGTTAGTGACGATATTCTGAAATACCCATTTCCTATATAAGTTATTTCTATTCATTTTGAAAGACTGGTACCAATAGTGTTGTTATGGTGATTGTTAACTCTGTTGCAAATCCTCATACGGTTTCCCTGCCACACTGAAAACTGGCAGACTGGAGGGAAAAATTTCAAGTTTAGTTTAAGCATCACCAGATGTAGGAAGCAACTTCTCGAGACGTAATTGCTTCACCTGAAATTTCGCTTTCGTAAAGCAACGGTAAATTAACCACACAATAATGACAATAATTATGAACGTTGACAATTAACCCAATGATTCATCGCATCTTGTATTCATTTAGAGCAATTGGTTGGATACTTCAGGCAGCAATCTCAAAAGGAAGTTACGCTGAATGAATAAAGCTGTAACGTCTGTAGATGCAAAGATGTTTGTGATAAACTTACTTCAAACAGAAGACGAATATGAGGGTTACGAGAATATTCGAAATATCCTAAGCAAGATGACTACCTAATTCTGTCATTCTGAAGCGATCAGATATGACAAACAGAAAAATGTGACCCTGTTTAATAGATTTACACGAGTATCACATGCTCACAGAATACATGATCGCTAGCAGCTTTCTTGCAGCTAAGGTGTTTATGTCTACTGCTTGATTAGGATGGGAATGGCGGATGTGCGGATGGTAGAACGTGGAAATGTATAACCCCCTTGAGCCTAATTTCTTATGTTCATTTACCTGATTAGCAACTCAACGCCTGAGGTTCGCCATCCACTCACATGTTTCTGTCCATATCAGTCTTACTTCAACCATGATTTGTTGGATGCATATTTAACCTCGTATGGCATTCCGTCGCTTACCTTGTCTTACAGTTAGCAACTTCTCCTTTCACGGTCATATGATTAGCTCTTATAATGACACATTTAACAATAATATCATTGGAATTTGGGGAGTAGTCTTACCGCCTATCGTTGGAGTCGAAGTAAAATACCAAAATAATAAAGACGCTGAAGCTTGTTCCTTACCAATTCACAACCCACTTTCCTCTCTTTTGTATACAGCTTAGGATTCAAAGCGAAACCTCTAAATGGAATGAATAGCTGTCTAACACCGTAAGAATGCATTTTCAATATCTGGACATCTAGGGAAAATTCATCATTTGTAATTCAGCATTGATGTAATAAAATACATTTCTAAATTGTCTTTTTTAATGTACAACATAACGAAGTGTTTAACTACGACTGATGCCTCATGCTATGTGCCCCCAATTCCATTCAAGAATAATGCGGATGTTGTATACGTCTTACTTAATAAATTCACAGAGTTATACACCGAGATAGATACTGCATCTATTTCATATGAAGAAATCAGAAGAAGCGCCAGAAAAATTCAATGAAATGAACATATACGGCGGCGATATGGCAGTTTCCACAGCACACAAAACGTAAACAGAAGCCATATTACGATGACGAATATGGACCAGTGCAGCGATAGAACAACAGAACATCACGAGTGACATCCTATCGTTATTATCCTCCACCTCATTCCCATTATTCTGTGTAAATATGTAAACGCGTCGAGTGGAATTTCGCTAGCCTCTACTCTCACCAGAAAATTCGTTGTATCATATCACACGTGAATTGTGTATAACGGACAGTAAAACCATACCGTTAGTACTGTCTAATATGTCGATGAATCTTAGTTTCCAAGGGACGACAGTGATGTAACTATAAGTCCAGTCTTTGAAACCGGACTGGGGCATTCTGTGAAAGCTCTCCTTCTAGGAGTGGAGATGGGGTTTGACGTTTTATTATGATGACGTATTCACAGAATTTCCTTATGTAGCTTTTGGAAGGTGTATCATATCGTATAATTTGTGCTGCGTGTTATCCATTAACTTTGATGATGACGAACGTGATCTCTCCCGTGTTGTCCTAATCAGAATTAGTCTAAGACTTTCCTTTTTAGTCACAATCACCTCCACACTCCCATGACACGTGCGAAATGAGGACATCCTAAAACGCTCCTGAATATGGTACCCCATCTCCGATCGACCAGTCACACAACTTTACTTTATTGTGATAGCCCCCCTCAGCGAGTCACTTGTCATTAGGCTTGCCTCACTGGGAATTTCTGGTTCACTGCAGATTCAGATTGACCATCGATCCTGCAGCAGTTGTACTATGACCTCCGTTTCCTCTCCTCATTTGCCGTTCTCGACAGCCTGAGGTCATTGTACACGGATAAAACTGGGTGTTGAAATGTTCCAGTGTCCCAGGTTGGCTCCGCATTGTCCGAAATAACGCACATTGCGTGGACAAATCTATGGAGTATTATGGCGGTTACATTTCACGGGAGAAGGATCAAAGACCGAACACTAAATCTCCATTGTGATGCAGATAAATACTAGACACAATTGAAATATATATTATTGTTTGCATCTAGATGAGTGTTCATCCGTTAAATCCCACTTAGATTTCCGTAATTCTGAGGGGATACGGGTTTCAGTTATTGATCAGAGTGTACTACATTAACCAGAACCAGTTGGGAAGAATGTTACCATCTCTTCTGACTTTGCGTAGTGTTGCATGTGAAAGTTGACAAATGGAATAGTGATAATTGCTTGTGACTTTAGTATATTGTTACCTATATAACAGATTTATTCATTCCACAGTGTATATCAATATTACTACAAAATCTTTTATCATTCAACTGTAGTGTTAATAATTCTCACAATTTGATGAGTTGGAATTTGACCCTCTCTGCTTATAACAAAATCTCATAATTTTCGAAAACAATAATAAGTATTCTCATGAATAGATTTGTGTAGATAGTTCAAAGTTTGAATTCACTGAAGGGGAGAACAACTGCTTGAATCTTTGTATTAAATACAACAAAAGAGTGCAAAGGTGACGTGTAGTGATGCTTAGTTTTGTTTGAGAATCTGAAACATACTTGAATTAATCTTGTGCTGATATTTCCACGCAATCCAAAGCATAAATTGTGATATTTTTCTTCATTCAAATGAATGATTTTTGATGTGTAAAATGGTTTGTATATTCTGTACACGAATTTTATGCCCGTGAGACGTTATCGAGTAAACAACTGTGTTGACGTTCCACTGAAAATAAACATGCCTAAGTGTGGTTGCACTCCACCCCCGTCTTCATTTTTCAGTATTGTCTGACACCAGTCAACCATCTATTGTTCGCGGCATTGTTTTCCACGCGCAACTTGCATGCCATCTGTAAAGATGAAACTGATGGGGGATGCCCGACCGCCAGCGCTTCGTATTCTACTACATGCGTTCCGGGTTGATTCAACAATAATAGTTTTAAACTTAAAACCGCATTTAGATACAATACACAATCTTCAGCGAGTCTCCAAGTGAGGATTTCACTCCTTGCACAGAATCTCCATATAATGTGATAATCTCTAATACGTTTTCAACAGCATTAAAGTTCCATGCAAAGCATGTTCCCGTACTACTCCACAATTGTTCTCCTCTATTTTTTTCGAAAACTTCTTAAAGATAAAAACTAGACTATTTGAAATAATGTGCAATTATGAATTGCGACTCATCGTGGTAATACGATGATTGAAACAGTTTGAAAGGGAGTAAATCAAATGCATTTTGATGGACAAAAAATTAAGATAGCTCAAGGATTTAGACAGGCTGCCGTGCGATGACTTTTTTCGCTTTATATTTGTGGAAGCGACATGTTGAGTAGATCTCTTCCCTCGTTCCGAAAAGCATTTTATTGGAATCTCTCTGTGTTTCCGGCATCAGATTTTGTAAAAAATAATTATCCTAAAATACAAAGATTATGTCACATTGCAACTGAATTTAGTCTTGAATCGAATGCGCTTAGCAATTCTAATGAATTAACTTTAGAACTCTACAGAGACCTCTTTAAAGTAATCAACTTAATTGTCAGAAAAGACTTGTGATCAAATGAACATACACATACGTTCAGATGACAAATGTCTGGTACCTATCGTTTGCATTCACGTACTAAAGTATGTCACGTAACGAAGTGAACTGTCAGTGAGAAGGATAACTACTGGTTCATTTAGAATCCCGTAACAAACTTGCTGAATATCTCTAGAGTTAAATTGTTCGTGGATATTAGTCTTTCCGAAAAAATTAAGAAAGCCGATCTGAAACCAGCTGATTTTCGCTTGTCATGCGGCCATTTACAGCTACACATTTCGCTGATGAATTTCCATGTCAGAACCTCACTATTTTCCATCGCACACATTTAAATCAAACATAATTAGCATGGAAATATAACATATAAAAGATATCTTGAAAGCTCTGCATACTCTAGCAACTCTGTCCAACAGCATTGCTGAAGAATCTAGGGTACAGTTAAACCACAAATCCACAAGCGTTCAGAAAATGGCCAGCAAATGAAAAGCGCTACGAATCCCCGAAATTCTCTGTCACGAATAATTACACCATATTATACAGTGGTTGTCTGGTTCGCTACTCAAATGTTTGGCCCTTGTGAGCGTTCAGGGACTAGCCATGGCCATTGTAGTCTTCATCAAATCAAATTCGAATCCTCAGTGATTACTTGAATTTCATAGTCGTTTGATGATTCTAGTTTTCGCGCTTCAATTTCCCTGTAGGCATCGTATTATGATCCGGATTAAGAGTAGTCTAGGAACCCGCTAGAGTCTACTTATTAATAACGATCATTTAATAAATGTCATCAGAAGTGCAACAATCTGCAGGTAGAAGGGATCTCATGGCGCGCTTATATAGAAAAGAGGCAGGAAAAGAAGAATAGTACTCAGAAGTGCTAAGAGCACACTGAGAGACCTCAGAGTGCAAATGTTTATAAACCCTACTCTTCAGGCACATGATCTACTCACATGCATGGTAAGTTACAACAGAAAATTCACCAAAGCTGTTAAAGTTTACACAGGCATAAAATAAGTCGGCTGAGGTAAAGTGAATCACGTGGAAGACAGTGTTGGTGGGAGAAACAGGCAAACTGGTAGCCCAAAGTATGATTTTATAAGATCTGGACCTCGTTGAGTGATTTGTGACTCATGCCTCAAAATAGGATGATTTACTACTGAAGGCCAATACGTAAACAGGAGAGAGCGCAATCATGAATGTTGGCGTTATTGACGGTAGCATATTCAGCATATCATCATGGTGTTAGCGCTTCAGCACAGGTAGACCACTTCTGCATGATTAGTAAATACAAGAAAAAGATCTCTTCACAACTGCGAACTGTATACGAAAAGAACTGAGGAACATGAACCCATGGTTTGGTCGCTAGTGGGTCAACTTTAATATTATGAGGTGTGTTTGTATTTGCATGAAAACCTTGAAAGTTGAGGTCATTAAAGTACCTGAGTGTCCAAACATCCGAAGGGAAGAAAGAGCTAAAACATCCTGTCATTTTCGCAAGAGAATCCTACACATTTCCACGGGCCATTTTGGTCGATTTGTTGCCTACCGAGGAAATTCTACAGATGTCACGCCAGAATTCCTCTAAATGAAACACTTCGCACAGAATATTATTGGAATAGAAAGGGACTAAACCATGACCTTCGTGGAAGACCTCAGGGTTGGCAACACTATGGTGAAACGGCGACTGAATATGATGCATTTTTTCAAGGTCTTAAACCAGTTAGGGTTTAGATCATCTATCTTCAAAACAAATTAGTATTAATTCATTCATGTTATATAAAAGTTAGCATAACAGGACTAGTTAGTTGATGTATCACAGTTTCATACATATACGTAGTTTCCACATAGAATATAATTGCATATATAAATTAACAAATAACTCCTTGAGGACTTACTTTTTTCTGTGCTGCTGTCGTTCGTCTTCTTTACTCTGTTACCATTTTATTACCTAAATGACTTCCTGAATGAGAATACAGAATATAGATATTCTGCCACTTACAATGAAAAATGGTATGCAAACATTACTCGTCCTGAATCCTACAACTCCTTCCCAGATCACCCATTACCTTCCTCCGCAACGGATCCTGGATGACAGTTGTGCAGTGCAACCCTTACACCAAATAAAAAGATCTTAAAAACAACCTGTTCGACGCCAACAAATCTGGCTGTTTAAGAAGTAATGAACACATGCTGATGGTTGCATTTGAAATCTCACTGACTCGCGTGATGATAATTTCCAGCTCCTACATGCTCCAATCGTCCCTTTGTATGGATTGGTTCGCTATTATTCTGGTTCCTAGCCGCGTATGGGCTGAAAATAACGCATTGTTGCAACAATATTTCTTCGTGCGTTTTACTGGACACTTACTGCTATAGTGAGTTACTGGTAGTTAGTATCGCTTGTAACATTATTATCGATGAACTAAGTAACGTTTGACAAAGCAAATTTATCCGTTTGTGAATGACCTACCATGCCTATCTCCCGTTACGCTACTATCAAATTCAGATTCAGATTAATTGGTTAAGGATAGAAGGCTTGGAGCCTATGTTAATCCTCTTCTAGTAAATTTATGTGCTTGTCCTAACCCTTCTTGAATGAATCAATTGAGGTTGCAGACAACACGTCTTCTGTGAGTTAGTTACAAGAGTTTATAACTCGTTAGGAGAACAAGTATTCAACGGCAATATGGTTTCTTCTTGGCTTTTGAACTCTCCCGCTATGTCCTCTAAGGTGTTCCAACCCGGTAGGAAGGAAAAGAGAGAATAGGTCAGGTCCGCAGTCATTATTTAAAATTTTAGGCATTTTAATTGCCTCCCCAGTGCATACTGTGTGGTAGAGAGAAGAGATTTAAACTGTCTGGTTTTTACTCTTATGATTAATTAGTCATGCCCAGAATCATACATGTTACCTTCCTTTAATTCCTTTCTAGAATATGTGAGTCCCCTTTAAGACAAGGATTGGCTGCCTGAACACAGTTTTACAGTCTTGACCGCACCGGAGATGTATACAAGAAGGTGAACATATCTCTGGTGATTCTAATAAAAGCTCTACGAATTGTCCATTAGGTTCTGAAACTACGTGCAGCCATCGTGCAACGGGTGCCGCAGTTTTTAAATCGTGACTTACTATGATAAATCAATCCACACGAGTTCGAACTGAGGGAAGTGTTATTCCCCCTAGTTCTTAGGAGCTGATGCTTGCGTGTCCGATGCGCATGGTTGCAGGTTTCGCTATATCGATCGGGAGCATCCGTTCTCTGTACCACTCTGGCAATTTGTTAGGGCCGTCTTGCAACGTGAACGTGTCACTGTCACTCATCAGCTCTCTTCAGAGTTTTGAGTAATCTGCGTATAAAATTATAGGGGAATCGGTGAGCAGAGATAACTCATTGATATACAAAATAAGCAGGGGAGGTCAAAGTATTGTGCCTTGTGGCACGCCGCTACGCACAAATGTCCAAGACAAGAGTTTCGAGTCGATCCTAACCCTGTGTCTTCTACCTATGAGGAATTCCCTGAGCCGTTTCGGTAACTTGCATTTGATCTCAAGACTTTTCAAATTCATGAGTAGCCTCCTGTGGGGAACTTTATCGGAGGCTTTGCTGAAGTCTATGAAGACGAAGTCAGAGGGTCTTCTGTTATCCCTTGATTTGACCCAGCTTTCCCCTGCAGTGAGAAGATTTGACAGGCATAAGGGATTGCCTCGGAAGCCATGCTGTGCTCCGAATGTGTTGTTGTTTTCCAGATATGCCATAATGCTTTTCCTGATGATTCTTTCCGGTGTCTTGATTAAAGCGCTGTTGGGACTAATAGGCCTGTAATTTGAAGGGCTTTGTCTTGATCCTCCTTTGTGGATGGGGGTTACTATTGTGTCTTTCCAGTCATGCGATAACACTCCATTTAGGAGAGATAACTTAAAGTTCATGATCATTGGGCCGGCTGTGTGAGCTGATAGCTCTCCGAAAAGCCTTGGATGAAGATTATCAGGACCCGTTGATTTCCCTGCATCTAGTTTCATTAGGCGGATGAGCACGATTTCCTGACCGACGTCGACGGAATCTATCCTGTGTTCCTGTGATGCAGCCAGAACTGACCCTATGGAGAGTGACGACTCTCGTTGAAAAATTTAGGAGAAGCAGTCTGTCATTATTTATGCTTCTTCCTCATCCTCTTCGATTGTGTCGTTGTCATTATTCAGGTTGTGGACACCAATGGATGTTTTATTCCTGAAGTTCATGTACGAGGAAATTTTCTGAGGTTGTGCCGTTGCGTTTTGAGCCATATATGCTGCAAACTTCATCCTTGATTGGAGGATTTCTGCATCAGCTTTGTTCCCAGTGGTGTTGTATAATTTTCTGGTCTGCGTCTGAGTAACTTGCTAATCTCTCGGTTTATCCAAGAGGAACAGTGTTTCCGACCATTTAAGACAGATAAAGGGATGGAAAGTTCGGATATTTGGGCGTAAAGTTGTTTAAACTGGTTCCATGTGGCTTCTAATTGGAACTCTGGGTTGATGTACCACTTCACTGAGCTGGCTATTGATCGCATCTATATCAGCTCTCCAAACGTTTGGTTCAGATAATGTTTTGGCTCATGATGCTGCTGCTGTAAGCTTGAAAGTGAGCACAGGTTGACCACTTCTTCCTAAAGAAGGAAGTTATTGTATCAGATCCACATCCTCACCATGGGAGAACACTGGGTACAGGGTTGAAGAGGAGTACTGTGAGTCACATCGCATGGGCTTCATTACATGTTGTACTAGGGCTAGCGATATACTAGATTCTAGCAGTTTATGATCAAAGGAGTTGACTGAACATGGTGTGGTAACGCTTGTCCAGTCAACTGTTGGGGCGTTGAAATTGCTGGCTACGAGACTTCGACATTTTAATGTCCAGGAGCCTAGCTTCTCTATTAGGAAGTCATCTGCACTGCAGTCAGGACTGCGGTACATAGCAATGAAGTCAATGTCTTAGCCTATGCATTTAAGTCTGCAGCGTAGAAGTTCTCACGATTCACTTTCGTGAGCAAGTGATTGGATGCTGCGCATGGTTAGGCACTTCTTGAGGTAGATGACTACGCCATTTCCTTTGAGGCTTAGTCAGTCCACCCCATGCACTTCGAAGTTTGGCAGGCTAACTTCATTATCAGTGACATTCAGTGTGAGCCATGTCTCTGTGATGATGATCCGGATTTCTGGAGTCTAGCATATTACCCAGAGCAGTCGGTTTATTCACCAGGTCACGGGCATTTGTGTGGCAGACTGCCAATTCAGTTTGGTGCTTCCGCGGCCTACCCACAGAGGTTTAGGAATCATCAAACTTCGAACTTTGACAACCGAAAACCCTTAATCTCAAGGTTTTTTCACCGTTTCAGCATCGTTCGCTTAACTCTAGAGCCACAGACTATCTTCTGACGCTGTCTGTTGGGCATATATCGGCACGGACGTAAACGCCTGATCCTTTAAGAGTTTGATAATTGCTTAGAATGGTATCCCTCTCTTCTTTGAAGTTTAGTACGACTTTGAGAATGCATGCCGTCTGATTTACTGTAGAGTCAGGCATTTAGCCGATTCCATAAAAGTCGTTATGGTTATTCCTGATACTGTTGTTGGCAGCAGCTTACCTAAGAGGGGCTTGATCAAGTTGAAGTCATGCCCGAACCTGCCCTTGTGATTGGAATCAGGCGATTCTTCCACTTTGTGGAGAATGAGCGACCTGCCAGAGAGATCAGGTTTGATTGCTGAGGCTTTCTTGCTCTGCGGAGCAAATGTCTTTCGGTCCTTCGCGGACAGTGTGGCCAATATGTTTTCCTTATCTTACTTTTTGCGAGAGACTACATTACACCATTCATTGGCCTCCTCCTCGCTAAATGTAGTTGATTATGTCTGCCGACTATCGACCGGTGTGGATGAGGCTTGATCTACAAGTCACCGTACGACTTTAGCTGCTGGTTTTTGACCCCTGGTACGCTTCTTCTTCGTGGCAGTCTTTCCATTACTGTAAATGGAGGGCTCATCCGACATCATAAGGGTAGCACGGGTGTCTGAAATATGGTGGGTGCTCTTTTGTGCTGAATGGCACTTACTGCCTGACAGAGACGCGTCAGAAAGGTGTATTGTCTTGTCAATAACGCAAGCCACCTCATCGGCGTCTGAGCAGTAGTCACTCTTCTCCTTTGGTGGAGGACTTCTGGAATCAAGGAGCTCTAGAGCTCCACTGAGAGTGGTAGTGGCTTCCGTTATACGAAACTTAGTCATACTGCAGCAGTCATTGCACAGCCAATTCGCTAGAGGTTCGCAGCAGCGCTTGTATGCTGCAGGAGTTAGGTTTGTGTGCATGCTATGAAACCATCTCTTGCAGTTCTCACACTGCATACCTTCTTCAGCTGGAAATTGGCACATAACTATTCCACAGCGGTTCCTATTATTAGGTATGATGTCAAAAGTGAATTAAAACAAAAGATTCAAATATGAACTCGCATATATGACCTTTATACCTGCTGTACTCACTGAAGCTGATGTCCCCCAAGGTGCTGTACTCCCCCCACTTCTCTTTTCTTTCTTTCTACATGACTTACCATCTTCAAATGATATTAATTTTGTCAAATATGTTGACTACCTGACAGTATCTTCGCCTGTCAAATGTCAAAGTGACTGCTCTAAACTTAATGGCTTTCTGTCAGAAATCAGCCAGTGGTCCAAGGATAACGGTCTTACCTTAAACCCCTCCAAATGCCAACAGTCAATTTCACCTTCAGGCATAAATCCGACCTAAACAAACTGGTTGGCTCTCACGAAGTGTGCAGCACAGATGGCACTGAAATAGAAACCAAGTCGGAAGTTAAATACCTAGGCGTCATTCTATCTGCTGATCTCTCCTGGTCGTCTCATATCTTGACGATTTCTAAGAAAATATTCCGTCTTACCTTCTACATCAAGAAGTTAAAACATTCTGGTATTACCCAACCCTTACCCCTACAATTCGTTAATTCTCGCATTCTACCTATTATTCTCTATTGTTCCCCCGTAGTTTTTCCCAGGCTACTGAAGAAAGACTATAACATATTACGCAGGATGTCAAAGGTTGTCAGCAGGGTAAGCAACGTGCCACTTAACCAGCTTGTTAATATTCTGGTTGACAGGCACATGGACTCATGTGAAAAATGGGCCAAATCCATTTTATCTAACTCACACCACCCTCTTCACTCACAAATCTCCCCTTGCATATCATCAGGCAAAACCAGAAGCCTATATAGAAAACTACATGCTCGCACCAGCAAGTACTAAAACTCAACCATACCCTACTTAGCTCGTGTTCTGTGCGATAAAGAAAGCATTAGGCGTGATACCGATAGCTTATTAAATAGTCAGTAGAACAACCGGACCTCGTCTTTCCAACTCATATCATTTATAGGTGCAACATTTTCTTTCTTTTTCCTTTTTTGTTTTGTGCTGTTTTGTTTCTCTGTTCCTTAAAACTCTATTTAAAACATTCTTCTTCGTTCTTTCACACTCTGTATATCTCGACCTTTTTGTTACCGCTCACGCCAGTAAATATGCTAGTATCTACTTTTCTAACACCTTCAAACATTCTGTTCACTTTTGGCTTTGCTACCGACATGCCAATATGTTGTTGTCATAATGGACTGAGATTTCCTTAATCTATGTAGAATTCTATTTATTGATAATGTACTAACTGGATGCAATACTGTAGTAAAAATGCTGAGAATTCCATTGTTTTGGAATAAAGCAAATTGTTATTATTATTATATAAATCCGTGATAAAATACTAATGAGTGTACAGAAATGTATATATATATAACTATTTAGTTATAAGAACACAACTTTCGTCCCCTGATGTAAACTGAAACCACCTGCTCAGTGATTGGTTGAAGAATATAAACTGTAAATATATGAATAGCGGTTTGATCAATGAAAAATATACTTTGGCTTCCGTGTCTGGGCTTCTACTGCTACATTTAGTGTCGCTGTTTGTCGAGAAATGACAATCCTATGGCCTGCAGTTTTTGAAGAGGGAGACATATGGATCTTCTTGAAGGACTTCAAAGCTGTTGTAGGGTTAAATGTCGTTCGAGAGCCGTCAGCGAAGACGCTTTCACTTGGAAAGCTGCTGAGAGGTCGGGCGGAGGCAGCATATGGTAGTGTGAAGCAAATAAATAAATAAATAAATTTATTCTCATAGTACAGAACATGAGGGACGCCAGTTTACAGGCATCATCAAATTGTTACAGAAATAGAACCATATAATTCAATCACAATTTACAGGCAGTAGCAAGATATGCTTTACATGTTCGCTGGAGATTATACATACACTTGATAAATGTTAATCCCAGTAGTATAAAACAGCCTTTTCACTTATATACAATCATTTCTGTGCACAGTTGGAAAAATCTGCTAGATTGTCAGCGAGTGCAACACATCAGGAAATAATTAGTATATGTTTATCTCATTTGATCTGCAGTGTTATTGTGGAGTAAATACATAAGCTTTACTATTAATGATCGTGGGTATTTTCTTAGCGTGAGGAAGGTTTATGAATTTCAGCTATTCCGACAGGAGTTAAGAATATTAACTGCTCAGCAACATTATGGATATAAGTTCATCACATTATCTAAGGAAAGGTGGGTTGCAGTTGGTGAGGGATATATGGTGCCCAACGAGCGTTCATCTGTCCATGTGATGTTGTGGTGAGTTATACCTTTTTCATGTTGTCGGTTTATGTCCATTTTATTCCACTTATTGTGTTGGGTAGTAGTTTTACAAACGAGATTTCTTGTCTGTTTGAGGATACGTATCTTAACCGTTAATGTTTTATCTAGAATTATAAATATAGGCAAAAAACAACAGGTGTAGTATTTAAGCTTATACATTAAATGGACCTATAATTTCGGAGGCTCTCAGATAGGAACTAGAACTACTATCGTAAGCAACTTGAAAGTCAGCAGCCGAACGCTTGAAGAAGGAGTTTGACAAACCGATCGACAAAGAACGGGCGATGCAGCAGTTTCGTATCAGGAAGCTGGAAAATGATGGTGATCCTCTTTTTTAAACGTTGACCTTGACGAACCTACTGCGTCGTGCACCGCCATCACTGGACGAAGATGCTGAAGCACAAATGTTTACGTCTCAGCTTATGGAGAGTGTTCCGAAACACATATCTCAACAGCTACATCTGATTCACGCCGTACAGCCACTGGACACTGCGGAGCTTGCAATAGTGACCAGTCAACCATTAAGCAAGACGGTTACCTCGATACAGCCCCCGAAAGCCAAGCAGTGTGAGCAACAAATTGGAGAGTTGCAGCGTGAAGTAGCCGTGGTGTCAATGAGCGTGAGGAGAGACCGGTGTTTTGCATGTGACAAACTGGGCCACTGGAATAACCGTTGCCCTGAGAGATGATAGAAGAAAAGTTTTAAAAGGTATACTGTGTCTTCTTTCTGTTCTCCAAGACTAAAGGTAATATGGGCGATTGAGAAGGGGGCTATGAATTCGAAGTTGTGCATAAATGACAACGAGTTGGTGCGTTTAATTGACACAGGGGTAGCAGTCTCACTCGTAGATAAGAACTTATTTGAGAGTACAGGGCCGTGTTCGTTGATATTGCAGAGAGTGGGAGGCCACGTGTTAAGAATCGTAGGAGTGTCAGACTGTAGAGTTAGTATTGGAGGGGATAACCTGACGTTTTCATTCCTGGTTGTACCAGAGTTGAATCGAACAATCCTTGGGGCGGACGTTTTGCGAGAGGTGGATGCAGTAATTAACGTGAAGAAAAGGGTTGTCGTTACGAAGTACGGGTGTTTCAGCATGCACGAGGATAGTGAGGTAGCGGGAATTGCAGCGTCGAAAGTCCTAAGTTTAGCGACGTTACTTAGCAAATACGACCATCTTTTAACTGGAGATGGGGATCCGTACGGTTACTATGATAATGTGAGGCACGAAATTCCAGTGACAAGCTGGGAAGTGAGACCATTGATAACTCGAGGAGTTCCGTGTCATTTAGAAAGCGAGGTTGCAAGACAGGTTGAAGAGATGTTGAAGAATGACATTATTGAAGAAGCCAATGGCCCATGTAGTTCTCCAGTGCTATTAGTGAAGAAAAGCAACTGGAAATACAGATTTTGTGTTGATTTCCGACAGTTAAACAGTATAACAGAGCTGAGACCGTGTGCGATGCCAGCCGTAGCAGAAACTTCAGGTCGCTTACAAAGTGCGAAGCTGTTCACAGTTTTAGATCTGCGATCACGGTTCTGGCAACCGCCGATAAAGTAAGGAGATGTAGATAAGACAGCGATCTTTGTGAGACAGAAACAGTATTGGTTTAAACGCATGTCTTTTGGATTGGTAGGTGCCCCGTTTATATTTAGATGATTAATGACGTTGCTGCTTAGGAATGTGAGGAACGCCGAAGTTTATGGAGGTGATCTAGTGATATACGGTACGAGCAAGTAGGAGCACGTAGAGCATGTAGAGGCAGTTCTAAGATGCACTGAGGAATGTGGTCTACGCATCAACAGTGCGAATTCTCAGACTGCCAAGAAAAACACTACGCTTTTAGGACATAAGGTGGGAAACGGCGAGATAAGACCACTACCTGCAAAAAGTTTAACAATCAAGTTCATTGAGCTCCTGAATTCAGACAGGACACTTTTTGTGAAAGAGCCGCGTTCTATAGTCAGTTCGTGAAAAGCTTCAACAAGGTTAATGCTCCGCTTTACTGGCTTTCAGCCGAGTCACAGTTCATCTAGTCGGAAGACTCGCAGGGGGTATTCGACTGCATGAAACAGCTGATGGATCACCAGAGAATGACGCTGCGACTACCGGTGCCCGGAAAGCTGTTCATAGTGTCTACCGATGCCAGCGACTACAAAGTAGGCGCAGTACTTAGACAAGGTGAAGGGGTCGTCAGATAGGTCAGCTGCACACGGAACAGAAGTATTCAACAAGTGAGATGGAATGTTTGGTGATTGTGTGGTCGTTAGACAAATGGAGACCCTATTTACTTGGTCAACGCTTCCACGTAGAGACTGATCATAAGCCATTGCAGTGGCTGAGAACAGCCATAGAGCTACGTGGGAAATTGTCATGGTGGATGTTGAACCTGCAGGAGTATGGTTTCACGATCTCTCATGTTCCAGGAGAAGAGAACGTGTTACCGGATGTTTTATCTAGAACAGCAGGGGTCGGGTTACACGAAATAGCATGTAGTGTAAATTCCCTGGAGCAAGACCCAGTAAGACTTGTCCAGAGTCAAAGATCGGACGACACCTTGCAAACTGTCATACAAGTGATAACAAACGCAAAATAGGTGAATCACCCCACAGCGATTCGTGAGTTAAATCTCCTACTCAAACGGAATGACTGCCTAAGTTTAAATGCCTGCGGAATTTTGACGTGGCGAGAGGATGACGGAAGCTACTTAGTAGTAATACCCCAATGCCTGCGCCAAGGAATGATACAAGAATATCATCAACTAGCACACAGAGGTGTTGCCGGAACGAGCGATCTCCTGCAACAAAGCATGTACTGGCCAGGTGTGAGGGAAGACGTTGAGAAGTACGTAACAGCGTGTACGCAATGTCAGCTGATGACAGGTGACCAGTGCATACAACCATCGCCGATGTCGATTCCAATGACAGCAGCGGGTGACCTGTGGTCTGTAGATGTAATGGAACCTTTCTCCCAGACTTCAGATTGCAATAAATACCTTCTGGTAACGACAGAACATTCAACACGACAGGTAGACGCAGTCGCGATCCCCGATCAACGAGAAAAGACGGTTACAGAAGCAGTGGTTCGACATATCGTTGCAAACCACTGTGTGGCAAAAGCGATATTGACAGATCTGAGTCCATGTTCTAAAAGTGAAGAGTTCAAAGTTCGGTTGCAAGAGTTAGGGATCAAGAAAATTAGAACAACGCCATATCATCCACAAACGAACGGCGTATTATTATTATTATTATTATTAATAGGAACCCTATAATGGCTAGATTTAAATCTCGCATTTATTCCAAGCACTACCAATAGACTCTTCGATGCTAACAGAGAGAAGACTGTCAACTTTCCGGTCTACAAATAAAACCAAGTTTTTCGTGTCCGTTACAGAGGAATTCATCACTACAATCACTTTTTTAAGTATGTATCGAGTCACAATCTATTTATTCCTTTAGGCTACACATGGTCAAATTGAATTCCAACAGATACATGTTATTTGTCGTGAAAATGATACCAACAACGTCATATTTTTGATCACCAGTTTCGTTAAGTGCACTTCCAGCAATACTGCCAAAGGATAATTGCACCTTTGCCTCCTTATTCAAGCATATACAGGTGGCAATTCACTCCTCATTGAGCCACCATCCTTTGTTGTATGATTAAGTCCAGCATAGTGAAAAACACTCTGTTTGTTCAAGGGAGATTTTAGGTGACCACTGCTGCTGAGAATTTACATAGATGCACAGACACTTTTTTCTTCGGTGTTTCGAAAGCTCAGGATTCTCTGCACCCAGAGTCAATAGAATCCCCGTGAGGATCAACTATCATGATGCTGCTGACAACCTTGTTTTTAAAGAACCATAAATCCCAGATCTAGCAAACCACGTTACCACTATATAGCCCCTGTAACTGAAGAGGAGAACTGGTGCTACACACCTTGGAAAACAGTATGGCACTCAGAAAGTTACGAGGTTTTACAACCACCTTTTCCATGGAACGGAGACCATTTTCGTCCTCCTGCAGCATAGTTTTATCGTCCGTTTTCAATATTTTACAGGTGAGACAGCTTGATGAATTTATGAGTAAAATTGAAGTCCACTTGATACATTTATGGATATGCACAGAACTATGGGACTGAGGTGACATATAAAAATGATGGGCCGTCATAAGGGACACTCTGTTGTTCTTTCACTGCATTGGTCTATTTTCGTTATCACACTATGGTATTTATTAACGAAGTGTGCACCGCGATCACTGCTTATGTAGACATCTGTCATCTTATCGAATTCCGCTGAGTCCTCAACTGACTACTTTATCTGAGAGCGATGAAGAATTGATCTCTTTCTACACGCCTGTAGATCTATTGAGGAGGACGTAGTATATATATATTAAGTAAATTATTGCTGAATACCAGTGCTGTTTCATAATGCACTAGCGAAATTTATTCTCTTATATTTCAATGTTTTAAATCCACGTCCACATCAGACACAAGTCGATGTTATGATTTTCTCAACTTACCTACTTACATGGATGTTTACAGTTTACAATTTGCAATTTATTTGGGATAGTAGGCTGTATGCCTGTGTTAATCCTTTCGATTTGTTACACACAGGAGGTCCAATCTCGCCTTGAATGAATCAACGGATGGCGCTGATACGACGTGTTCCGGTAGGGAGTTCCAATGGTTCACAATTCGATGCGAAAAACGGATCTCCAGATGCAGACGATTCCACATTGGTTTTGAACCTTGAGGTGATGTCCTCGCAATCGGTTGGTGCTAGAAGGAAGAAATAAATTAGATAAATTACCTCCAAAATCATTTCTTAGGATACGGTATGCTAGTATTAGGTCACCCCTAAGTCGTCTGCATGACAGTGGAAATAAACCTAGTCGACTTAACCTCTCCTCGTATGAGAGGGTTGAGAAACCTTTTATTAGCTTAATTCCTACTCTTTGCACCCTTTCTAATAAGTCTATTTCGTATTTGAAACACGAACTCACTGCCTGGATCCCATATTCCAAATGAGGTCTGATATAAGTCGGATATAATATACGAAATATATCAGCGTCAAAATTCGCAAAAGCCTTGCTTGCGTATGGCCCATAATATTCGAAAACCCTTAGTGGCTGCAGCTCTACAGTTTGTTGCTGTTTTCAAGTCATGCTGCACAACCACTCCCAAGTCCTTGTACTCAGTGACCACTGGGAGAGTAATGCCATCCATTGAGTAATTGTGCACGTGACCATGAGATACACGCATAACTACACTCTTGCTTAAGTTAATCTCCAAGGCCCAGTGCTTACACCAATCACTTAACAAGTTTAAATCTTCCTGCAAAGCAAGTTGATCACTGTCATCGTTTAAAGCCCTCCATATCTTGATGTCATCAGCAAACAGTAAGCAGGATGACTTAACTACCGATGGAATCTCATTAACATAAATCAGGAAAAGAAGTGGGCCTAGAATTGTACCCTGAGGAACGCCACTGTTAACCGATTCCCATGTTGATAAACCCTTAACTCGTACTCTTTGTCTTCTGTCCTTTAGAAAGTCTTGAATCCAGTCGGCAACCACTTTATTGATTCCCATACTACCTAACTTTACTAGAAGACCTGAATGAGAAACCCTGTCAAACGCCTTGCTAAGGTCGATGAATATGGCATCCACCGATAGAATGACCTTTAAACCATGCTGTTCCACAGCGAAAAGTTTGTTCCCTTCAATGAACTGAATGATAGCATCACGAATTATTCTTTCTAGTAGTTTAACAACAATACTGGTCAAACTAACAGGACGATAGTTCTGAACTAAGTTTCTAGATCCGGTTTTGAAGACCGGACTAATGATGTCATCTTTCCAGTCTCTCGGACATTTAGACTGGTCCAGAGACATATTGAAGATTACCGACAATGGCTCGGCAATGTTTTCAGCCAATGCTGTTAATATACGTGGGTGAGTTCATCAGGGCCACTGGACTTACTAGGATTGAGCCTTAGAAGGTACTTTAGGACAGTATCCTTTCCAATGTATAAGGGTGCCATTTTCAAGTTACCTTCTGGAAAAGTTACAAAGCTGGTATCAATATTATCAGAGAATACTTGACTAAAGTGCTTGGACAAAGCCTCAGCCTTAGTCAAGTTATCCTCAGCCATGTTTGTCTGGTCATCTTCAAGCATAAGAGGTGGGATAGCATCACTCTTACGTGTTCTTCTCTTGATATATGAGAAGAGTCTTTTTGGGCAGCCTGGTGAACTTTTAACTAACTGGGTTTCGTAAGCTATCCTTGACCGGTGAATCGAAATTTTATACTGGTTTCTGGTTTCACAGTATTCAGCGGGAACTGCCGAAGCCCAGTAAAGAAATTTCTCTCTTAGGAGGTATATTGTCTATTATCCGTGTGGCCGATTTGTTGGTCTTTTAGGAACCCTCCAGGGTATCCCTCTCAAGTGTATTCTTAAATCTATCCCATTCATCTTCAATGGATGAACAATTACTGACTGCAGTTGAAGAGCCTTTATAGCGACTATTCACATGCCAACACTAGGTCGAATTTGGGTTGAAAACTGACTAAATTGCCAGCCCTTAAGTTAAAATCTAACACCCTATGATCACTGTTTGCTAGAGGTGGATGAATAACTAGACCATCCACGTCGTTGCTGTCATGAGTAAGCACTAAGTCCAGCAAGGAAGATCCTTGGGTAGAACCGAATCTTGTACTACCTAAGACATGTTGTGTCTGGGCATTTTCCATGGTAGTCAAGAGTAACCGGCTGTCAAACTTATTAGTGGATCCTGGAGATGTGACAGCTACCCAGTTATAAGAGGGCAATAAGCTTGTGTACTCGATTCGCAAATGTTTGCCTTGAATTGATTTTTAATTCATTGTTTTATAGTTTTGCGGAGAAAGTCTTGGAGTTGGGGTGATAACGAATTAAACATCAGTCATTGTTGAACATTTTGTTAAGTTGTACACAGAATGCAGACAATTTAAAAACTGTATTTTATTAAATCCACAAGATGGAATAAAAAAATAATGAGTGTTCTGTCGACATCCAGGTGATGGAAATGCACATTCTTATGGTTGTAAACAGCTGTTCGGTTCATTCATCGGTTTCACTTTGAATCCTAATCTGTATAAGCAAAAGAAACGGAAAGGTGTAGTGAATTGTTGGCGAAAAGATTTCAGCGTCACAATTATTTTAGATTCCATTCATTCAGACTCAAATTTTCTTATTTTTAAATGTTTGCTTATAAAATCTGCTTCATAAAAATGAAACAGGTGGGTGCTGACTGTAAGACTGTGTACTCCACAACACTTAAATTTCACACGCCATTAAAATTTGAATGTCCACCCTAATAAACCGAGGTTAGGTGAAGACTAACATTCACTGCATTTTGCATGAGTGGATAAAAGATGTCAGGTACTGAATTGTTATTCAGGTACATGAAGGCAGGAAAGGGGGTACACAGGAACTATAGAGAAGGGTTCCCTCTAGTTTACACACACAGAGACCCCAATTCTAATAAAAGCTTTACCAATGGACAACTACTAGCAGTTATACGTTAACTGAAAGCATTGCATTTCCATGAATTTATCAAACTGCAATTAGAATCTCAGTAGCTTTCGAATCCGCCTGCTTGAGGAGAAAATTGTGAAGTAAATACCTTGCAGTGAATATTTCCATGGATATTCTTTGTCATAGATTTCGATTTGAAGTATAATAAGCACCAACACGTGTGCAAGTTTTGAAGTTAGCAACATCTCATATTTCATGAAAGTTCCAGATCCTCAGTTGATTTACACAACAAACAAACCAAATAAATGGATGACAGACGCTTTTTACGGTTGAGGTGGAATTCAATTTCTACATTTATTGGAATTCGAATCAATTTCACTTTGCTTTTCTGTCACGTCTTTCAATATTCACTACGCTACTAGCAGTATTTGAAGTATTGTCAAAGAGTTAGCAATTATTACTACACATTCAATCATATCAATTAATCTTTTGAAATGACTGAACATAGCTTACACAGTGAACGGAATATGAGAATATCTTCACGAGGTCAGTAAAGTATGAACTTACTCTCTCATATGACAACGTAGTTCATTCAATCTTTGTTTCATTTCAACAATGGTGGACTGATCATGTGACCACAGACGATCAGCTATGACTGCACCTTCAGGCCTAGTGAGAATTTTTAAACAACGTGAGAAAAAGGCGTTTTTAAAGTGTCAGCCATACAAACTTTGGCAAAATTCTCCGATAAGGTAACTAAATACTTGCAATTATATGAGTAGTGTAGGTAAAACGTTTTCAAACTTGCATTCCGAAATTTCTAAGAATTCACGTAGAAAAGTTCATATTGATCAACAACTGACTATCATGACATGGATATTACGAAGGGTTAATTATACTGTCTGTATCGATATCCAGTCTTAGAGATATCAGATGGTCGTAGGCAGTTGTCAGGAAGACTCCGACCTAGGTTTCGTGCTTGTTGGCACTCATCAGTCAGCAAGGCGTATGTGAAATCCTAGGGGAACTCATATTTCTTCTGAGATTCGAACCAGTGTCATCCAGTGCTGCAGTCATCAGAGACGTTGTCACTGAGCTATTTATGCTCTCGATTGACTTTCTGTCTTATTCAGACTGAGTAGATGGATAACCACATGGTATTCATTGCAACTAACATAGAAACGTGATCTCTATCAAGGTAAAGACTTTCACATATTTACCAGTGTAGGATCTGCACAGATAAACTCAGAAAATGCAGAAATAGTTTTGACGCCTTATGCTCTGCCTGATGAGTTACCACGATTAGGTTGCTCAGTGTGCGAATGTTTACGTGTGTCATTAGTGGGACATTTCAGTACACATTCAAATGTGTATTCACAAAGGTAAACGTAAGTAAATAAACTCGTCAGATTTGTTCCACAAATCGTAAGCTTATTATGCCCTCAATCTATGCATAAGAGGGAGCCAAAATCACAAATACATCATACACTAACAAACCCACTCCGTTCTACAATCACTTTGAGCTTAATTATGCACTATACTCAGTCTAAAACATCTTCACCACCTAAAAAAACATAATAATAATAATTTGCTTTATTCCAAAACAGTACTTGTGATACAGAATGGAATTCTCAGCATTTTTACTACAGTATTGCATCCAGTTAGTACATTATCAATAAATAGAATTCTACATAGATTAAGGAAATCTCAGTTCATTATGACAACAACATATTGGCATGTCGGTAGCAAAGCCAAAGCTGAACAGTGTTTGAAGGTGTTAGAAAAGTAGGTGCTATCATATTTACTGGCGTAAGCGAGAGAAAGAAACAAAGCAGCACAAAACGGAAAAAAGAGAGAGAAAAGAAAAAGAAAGAAAGAAAATGTTGTACCTATAAATGATATGAGTTGGAAAGACGAGGTCCAGTTGTACTACTGACTATTTAATGAATTATAGGTGTCACGCCTAATGCTTTCTTTATCGCACAGAACACGAGCTAAGTAGGGTATGGTTGAGTTTTTGTACTTGCTGGTGCGAGCATGTAGTTTTCTATATAGGCTTCTGGTTTTGCCTGATGATATGCAAGGGGAGAGTTGTGAGTGAAGAGGGTGGTGTGAGTCCATGTGCCTGTCGACCAGAATATTAACAAGCTGGTTAAGTGGCACATTGCTTACCCTGCTGACAACCTTTAACATCCTGCGTAATATGTTATAGTCTTTCTTCAGTAGCCCGGGAAGAACTAAGGGGGAACAATAGAGAATAATAGGCAGAATGCGAGAGTTAACGAATTGTAGGAGTAAGGGTTGGGTTATACCAGAATGTCTTAACTTCTTGATGTAGAAGGTAAGACGGAATATTTTCTTAGAAATCGCCAAGATATGAGACGACCAGGAGAGATCAGCAGATAGAATGACGCCTAGGTATTTGATTTCCGACTTGGTTTCTATTTCAGTGCCATCTATGTTGCACACCTCGTGAGAGCCAACCAGTTTGTTTAGGTCGGATTTATGCCTCAAGGTGAAATTGACTGTTTGGCATTTGGAGGGGTTTAAGGTAAGACCGTTATCCTTGGACCACTGGCTGATTTCTGACAGAAAGCCATTAAGTTTAGAGCAGTCACTTTGACATTTGACAGGCAAAGATACTGTCAGGTCGTCAGCATATTTGACAAAATTAATGTCATTTGAAGATGGTAAGTCATGTAGAAAGAAAGAAAAGAGAAGTGGGGAGAGTACAGCACCTTGGGGGACATCAGCTTCAGTGAGCGCAGCAGAGGAGGATTTACCTTTGTATATGGTGTACTGCTTTTTGTTAGAGAAGTAGGAATGCAGCCAGTTAGTGACCCAGGACTCAATTTTTGTCATAGAGAGCTTATTTAGCAAGAGACATCTAGGTACAGAGTCAAAAGCAGAAGTGAAGTCGAGAAACGTGCAGCGGACGTATTTGGCACCTTTATATAATGATGAAACGATACTGTTGTGTAAGACGGCTGCAGTGTCTAAAGTGCTCCTACCCTGTCTATAGGCAAATTGTTTTGGGTCTTCAAAGTTTTTAAGGGAGGGTTCAAGTTTAAGAAGTACTAGTTTTTCCATAAGCTTTAGAAACGGGGAAGTGATGGCAATGGGTCTGAACTTTACGTTCTTGCTGTTTCCAGGTTTAGGGATAGGGACTATTTTAATGTCTTTCCATGCATCAGGTACGACATTTTTGGAGAAAGAAGCATTTAGGATGTTAGTTAGTGGAGAACATCTTCACTCATCACAAATTTTATTTATGAATGTTGCATTTCATGCACCTGCTGGATAGGCAGATAACACAACTCACCATGCGCGCGTGAAGAGATTTGAATCGTCCACATTTTCTCCAGATACAATGGCTTCTCCACCAATCACCAATTTCTGCTCTTCCTCAGTACCTTAGACAGTTATGCAAGAATACGAGGGATTAATTTTGCAATTAGGATACTAAGTTTACCCAATATTGAAAGCTTCATTCTGAACAGTATTTGTATAATGTACGGTAACTTCAACGGAGTTTATCTCATGGCACTTTCTTTCCGTACAGGATCTTCAAGTGAAATATTAAGTGAAAGCAGGTTGTATGACTTACTGCTATCTCACATGAAGTGCAAACAAGTCCATTGTGATATCTTTTCTGTATCCCCTTCGGTGAAAGCACAAGTTTGGTTGGAATCCAATTATAGAGGGTTCTTGGATTCATTTTGAGAACTAGGGACACAAATGGTGAACAGTTATCCCATGCATTGGGATACGCTGCCACCTACGATGATGTCGTTTGTCATGTTTACTTTTTTTTCCTTCACGTTCCCCAGTGGAACATAGGGCTTCAAGCTAGTGGCCTGAAGTTTCTGTAGCAGTGTTTATTTTACAGGATGGGGTTGCTAGCCTCATGCCCAACCTTTCCTCTTTACCGGGTTATTTCTGGCTTGCGAGGTAAAGGAGTGCGTCGGCCGGGATCGAACCCCGGACCATGTGCATGGTCGACGAGCATTCTAACCGCTACGTCATGCTTACTAGAAACTTGGAAATAAGTTGTTTGTAAAAATTTTAAATACTCGCAAGGCTACATAATGCTATAAGAGGTCAAATTTTATTGGATTTAAAAAAACCGAACAGGGAAAATTATCCGCAAAGTGCCGATGGAAGTTTTCGGTAGCCAAAATTTAAGCAAACCTTCTTAATTCTAATAAAATCACTAAAAGAAAGAATATGAATGAACTGCACAGGTGTTTTGTAACTGATTGGCGATGATTTCTCAAGCGAGTCCCTTGCAGTGACTGAATAATCACAGCCATACAAATTTACTTCTTTTGCAAACTAGATGGGGTGAGAAACACTGAAAATTTCACATAAGGCTAATTCTCTGGTTGATTAGTGACAGTGTGTCGGCGAACAATCTCGACAAGTCGGCAGAATTATCAAGCTCAAAATTATGATAACAGTGTGATTGGTGAAAATAAAGTTGAAGCATACTAACGGGTTTAGGTGGGCGTTTTGAAAGGCAGAGTGACTGCACAAAACGTTCCTGAACGAAAGCACTGTGTTGAAAGTATTTTCGGCAACTTTACAAGCTAGGCTTAGGGAGCGAAATCGTGCAAACTTGTAGAGTGTGAAAATGTTGCGGCTGCGACGTTTCGACTGTACAACTGTTCCCACATCATCACTCAAATTTACAAATTCACATTAAATTTGCTGGACCCGGTAGCTTTTCTGTCAACCCATGGGAATGATACAACCTGTAGTGTTGCAAGAGAGTAATTTAGCTTTAATTTTTCTGAGCTTTGCAACCAAGGATCTGGCTGCCGCATCACTTTTAAAAATAGATACAAACATTTCGTCTGTACCGTTTTCAAGCACTTCTCTTTATATACTCACACCATAGGAACTGACTTAAAGTGTCTATATATTCAATCTCATTTAATGCACTTCCTCTTCACTTATTTTATCATTCAAAATGTCAGTTTCACCGAATCTTGTAACCCACATACTTGAGTAGGGCTGAAATTTTGGTTTGTATGTATGAAGAACTGGGCTGAACAATCAGACAACGATTTCCTACATGGAATACACCAGTTAACCCTGGTGTATGGCCGTTACCTGTCTCATATGGGAAATCAATTAATTTGTGATCCATGTTAAACGTTAATGAAAGCGAAGAAGTGTCACAAGGTCAAATTCGAAGCCCCTAAATAACAATTCTCATGGGTGAAATCATTTTTCTCAGTTCACCAGGCTTAAGAGCCCGATTGACTCTGTTATCCAAATGGTGTCCAATACTGACAGTGTACAGCGCCACACTTCGCATTATTCACCTCTTGGTCACATTCACAGTGAAACTTACAGAAACCAAATCAAAACCCTAATCAGTCAAATGAAAAACATGAAATCAATATGTGTGGGCAATTCAGAGAGCAACATTTATACTCACGTATATTACTCACCTTCAAATGCTGCAATATCACAGTTATGATAATCATACCACTGTCTTGCATTATTTGAAGGAGAGATTTGCCAACATGCCGAAACTATAACTCGATAACCAGCTGACGTTATAGATTTGACAAGCTTAGGCCAACTTTTGCATTTCCAGACATTTATCACAGTGGTCTTATCCGGCTAAATGGACAAAGGTACTTTTAGGGATTAGTAAACGTATAAATTGATATAATATGAGTCTGGAAATTGAGCATCTTTTCTGTTTGCAGTGATTTGATGACAAATATTATATGTATACCTGAAGGTGACTTCAAGATGACAGATGACAGCTAAGTAGACCTCACTCACAAAAAAACAAACATTTTACTTTCAAGTTTACTTTATAACGCTTTTCTTGGAATCGACTGTTGAATGTCATCATACAGGCACTGTCATTACCTGTCTTCTAAGTATACACTGAAGTATAATATACATTAAGCAAAGTTTCGAATTCATGAACTATACACTATTAGATGTAGAGGAGGAAATTTGATGCTGTTCTGAATTAACTTCGACGACGCACGAGGCGGTGATCACTAGGAATCAAGAAACTGGAGAATACTGCCCGTGTGTTGAGGCGAAAGTAACCCTGAAGTTTGGAAACTGAATTTAAGACACACAAACGAATACTAAGTTCACCTGCATCACATTGACCTACCAACCTTAATCTGTAAGGTAACGCTAGTGCAGCCAATGCGAACAAATACACAGAAAAAACTATATGAATAAAAAAGTACTCGATCGATACGGGTGACACTCTACAGATACTAGTTATTTACGAGGGGTGTTTTATCCTAAAAAGGGAAAAGGATTCACTTACACGGTAACCGTTCTGAAATACTTCATGCGAAACCACTGGTGTAATGGCGTATCCCTCTGGTTGAACTGATTGAATAGCTTCAATTAGTCGATCAAAATAGTACGATTCAAGTTTCCCGTAGTCGTCACCGAATTCCTTCTCCTTCATAAAATTCGAAATTTCAGTATTCGACTCCCTATTTCAAGCGGAAACAGTTTGATATATTTTAGAGAATATTAAACTAATGGGTTTTATGGAATGTATGAATAATATTTGTACCAAAAATTGCATAATACTGGGGGTGTCAGCTGTAAATAGTAACATGAACTCATAGGGTAGTGCTTATGTTGTCTTTCATCTCAACTATCAATTAAGACACTTTTCACAAGTGACTAACAGTAGTGGATTCGAAGTACATCCTGATGGATTTCAGCAAATGTGAACAGCTCTTCCAATTTGGTTGTGTCCTCTGAGCCGGTTGATTTGATGAGGAGCTTTCTCTGTCTTTCTGGATGTTGTCTAGAAGAAACTGTCTCAATAATGAGGAGTACCGCAAACCTACGTAAGCGTTATTCAGCAGTTACATCATGATACGACATACCAAGTTATTTGAAACGGAGAGATGAGCGAAGCGTAGGAAGCGAGGACAGGAGTGATGCAAGGCTGTGGAAAGTGAGACGTCCAACACCAACAGAAAACCACATTACATGAAGAATGCAGCCAGGTTATACACCGGTCACCACCAACGACAGAAACCTTAATGAAGTCATATCTTTTACATATCTGGATGGAGTCGATTTGGTTGCAGGCGGCAACAATGACTTTGTCAAAGCTAGCCAAGATCGGGGAAGCGAGAAAGGGCTTTACTAGTTGGTGTCAGTGTGCAGGTTCACAGAATTTATCCAAGGAGCAAGATTCGAATTTTCAACACGAATGTGAACTCACTGCGTCCACATATTTCAGAGACTTGATGAGTCACAGAAATCCGTTTCTTGCGGACGATCATTGGTAGTGAATTTAAATGAGGGTGACGTAGTCAGAAAAAGTCAGAAAAACAGGAAAACTCTGGTTACGAATTTAGTGAAAATCTTCTGCCTAAAAAATTGGCAGAATTAAGTGGAGGTTAGCTAGAAATACTCTGAGTGAAGTCACGTCCCGGGCATTCATTTGAAACTGTAATGGAGAGCGATGGGCTTGGTTCCAAAAGTAAAACCATGAAGTTCACATTAAGAGGGAGTGAAACATTTTGGGCAGTCGGAGAGTCAGTTGAATGTGATTGCAGACAACATACCACGATGAATATATGCCATCACTTCTATTGGACACTCAAGAAATGATAATAATTCATGAAATATATCGTGACAGCATAAAGGAAGAAAACAATCATAGATTTCACAGATCTTAGACAAATAAGAAGTTCAGTTTCATATCAGTTCAACTCATGTTATGAGACTTCTGAAAGGCAACCCGCTCAACAGTTTCGATTGTGACGACGTGAGACTGAATTTCACAGTTCATAGAAGTGTAGTCATGAAAATAGGGTTTCTAGTGAATGTGAAATTTTAATCGGTGGGGTGATATTAGGGAATCTCATATTCTGAGGTCTGACTGAGACTAATTAAGATCAAAATGTTTTAAATTGGAGTCAACCTCCCTCATGCGCTCTAAGTTTCCTATTGTTTAAAGGTATTTAACAGTCCACTGATTCGTAAGATACTACTTGAATTCAGAAATAAACCTGCATCCTTCACCCTAGAAGGCGTGAGTGGCATATTCTGAGTAATAATTACTAGTAATATCAATAACCTAACAAACATTTCACGCAGACAACTTCACGTTCTCAGAAACAATCAGGCATGTTGACTATTTTTAATGCAGTGATTTAATACCGAGTGCGATTATTTGAAATTTGAATGGTGATAACACTCAAAACTAGAACATGTTCACTACTTCCATCTCTATAGAGCATCCTATTCGATAACATAATAAAACTTATCCTTTACTTGTATCATTTAGTTTTTGTATTCTTGAGTAACGAGTGATAGACATGTATACTCATGCATTATATACTGATGGTGACAGTAACCTCGACTCACTCAGATACAAACAAATGATCACAAATTCATATTTCAATAAATGCGTCGTCAACAACAGTGAAACCATAGCCATTCCACTTGTCAAGGAAACCGTAAATATCTTGAAAGCTTTGTTCAAGTGTACCACTCGTCTCATCTCATCTTCAACATTCAATTTACAATAGATAAAGAGGAATCTTACCAGCAATCGAATGAAACTTCCTTACCACCCAGATGGATGAATGGTTCTAGGAATACTGAAGTGACTTCTTTGAAAAACGCTTTCAGGAATTCGAATGTGGTCTCATTTGCAGGATTCAATGGGCCTAAATTACCTCCATTCTCACAGTCTGTTCGTATTTCTGGATGACTCCTCTCCCATGACTTTGTGTGACCTGGAATCATGAGGAAGGCAAAAGTATCATTTCCACTTCAATGATAAAGAGAATGTTAGCATTCCATTGGAAATATTGAACATCGAAAATACAGTAGTGAGATGTGATCAGTCTTAAAAAGATGAAACTTACTCGGGGTATCAAATTCCACCATCACACGTATCCCATGTAGACGGGCATACTCTATCACACGAACAACATCTGCATTCTCATAAACCAACTTCCGTGGATGGTAGGCACCCTATGTGAAGAGAGATAAGAGAAGTGAATCGAAGAAATAAGAAGGACAGACTACCTTTAGGGAAAGTCGAGGATATGTGGATGACACATAGGGGAATGAACTGTCATCCGTCATATGCCAATGAAATACATTCATTTTCACAACCGCCATTGCATCCTGAAACAGTGTGAATTAGAAATAGCACATGAGGTAGAACAACAAGGAGGAGAAACTTACAATGAACTTCATAATCTCATCAACACTGATATAATGTCTGGCAGTGTCAACGAGAAATCCTCTGTGAATGAATCTTGGTGCATCCTCGATAACGCGTTCATACGTAACAAGCTAGTTGAATGAATAAACAAGGTGTTAATGATCATGAGGTTATCAGTGAAATCACATTTGACTTACAGACCCCGATTTACTTCTATGCACCAGTTGTATGATACTCTGCAATGCGTGCAGTGCTCCCCAAACTTCGTTACATTCAATTTCAATCTTCCCATCGAATATGCTGATTTTGTCTACAGTGGTTAATTAATTGATTATGTATGCAGATTAGTGAGAGTTGAAGTGAACTCACGTGATTCATCCATGTATTCACTTGGCCACAATTTATTCTCTGACTCATCACAACCGTCTTTAATCACAATTTTCATTGTGTTGATATGGAGAGTTTCGCTTTCATTATATGAGTATAGTTGACGCCTCATCAGGAGACGTTCATTGAACACTTTCAGGGCGTCAATCAGAATAAAACATTTTGGATAAGTATGTTCAATGGAGAGGGATTCAGCTATGCTGCAAAGTGCATTTCCTTCTATGTGTTTGCGTGGTCTTGGTACTAAGGCATTGACACCGTTGCCTGAAACTATGAGAAATATGAGGTTAACCAAGTGAGCAATTAACATGATGTTTGTTTTCCGTTACAGTTTTCTTCATGTTGTTTTAACGCGTATTTATATCCATCTTGTCGTATGTGTTTTCTATTTTAGTCTGCGTGTGTAAACCTGTTTTGTTATTCGTGAAGATGAATTTAATTAACCAATGGGTGTTTATGCGGAGTAAAACAATGCTGAACATATTCCGTCTGCGTAGAATGTCACTCTACTAAGTTTGTAGCACTCCCATTTTATGAGGTCAGCAAGTAACCCTGATGATGTTGTGGCTGTAGAGATGATCATTGCGTCAGACTTATTTTTTAGTTAGAAAACAATTACACGAAGACATCTATTCGCTAACATGCTGTAGATATCAACCAAATTATGGAGAGCTATATAGTCTCCAGTTTTTATGAACTGAGGTAGTTTGGCTTCGTAGTAGCATACTTCATCGACAAACTGACTGTCCTTCTACGAGTTCTCAACAAATTCGTGTTTATGCAGATATTCGGAATGCTTGATCCTTAATAAAAAAGGCACAGACTGTTGGGCACCGTTAAAGTGTTATACTTAATCTCTCAATAGATAATTTTGCTTCTCCGTTGTTGGACGCCAGCTTCCACCATTTCATTCATGGCAAAGCACACATGAGCAGGGCAGAGTGCGGTTTAACTTAGAAATGGTAGACCATTCACTGTTCCGTATGAGAAGAACAGATCAAACTATTAATATATGTGTAAAACTTGGGCACTGTAACAGTAAGTAATTCCATATTAGTTTGTTTATTAGATATATCACACAGTGAAGAAAAAGTATTGTTTACTGGATGACGTTTCGAACAAAATTTATTCGTCATAATCATATCAGTTGTAATCACACGACTTCGAAACTTGAGTTTTATAGTTTTCTTTGTTCTCTCCTATTTGTCATTTGGGTATGTCCACGATATCTGGAAAATTCTACTACCCCAACGACGACAAATAGGAGAGAACAAAGAAAACTATAAAACTCAAGTGTCAAAGTCGTGTGATTACAATTGATATGATTATGACGAATAAATTTTGTTCGAAACGTCATCCAGTAAATAATACTATTTCAATGTGTGATATGTCTAATAAACAAACTAATAAGGAATTACTTACTACCACAGTGCCCAAGCTTTACATATATATTAATATGACTTATGGTCTTCCTGTACGAAGACTTATCAATAAACTCACTTGATTTTCACAAACTGAAGCAAGATTTGAAAATCATCGTATTTTCAACATTCGATGCCTAAAAAATGAAATCACTCCTAAATATCTACGTCTACGAGCTCCAGTTCCAATGGACAGAGTTAGAAGCAGAATAGAAGGCCTACAAAAATGATGCCTAAAAGAAGAGATCCACCGAATCATTAAAAATTTGCAACATATCAGATATGAAATTGAACAACTAAAGCAAAAGCTAATGGGAATAGTTACCAATGTAGATTATGATCTTATAACACAATCCTCCAGCAATGCAAAATCGGTAACTTTCAAAAAGTCAAAAAATAGTCAAATCAAAAAGTTCAACAAATCATTAGAGGAGAAATCTTCATCTCAGAATGATAAAGTCAACAATCCAAAGTCAACGGCAATCGATAAATCGAAGTAGGTTATCAATCTCTCAACACATATATTAAGTCCTACGGAAATAGGTGTATTAGAAAAAGGACTAAATTTCAATGTATCAGTAGACAAGCTGAAACCTGAGGATGTCATCCCTAAAATAGAAATAGCACTAAGTGGGATAGACAAAACCACGGCTGATGAAATACGAGCGCAGTGTGCACTGACATTAAAACGACAAAAATGTGGAAAACCCAACCTGACCAAACAAGAGATAGAAGCCCTGAAACACCTTAAGAATAACAAGGATATAGTTATCACAAAGTCAGACAAAGGAAATGCAACAGTAGTATTAGACAAATCAGACTATTTGCACAAGGTAAATACTCACATACAAACAGGACCATATGTGGAAATTAATAAACCAATAGATACATTTATGAATAAAGTTAAGAAATCCACAGCGGAACTTATACACCGAATGAAGCCGATTCTAGGTGAGTCTAAGTGGTCTAACTTAATGCCCAAAACTAATAACCCCAGTAGGATGTATGGTGTTGTTAAAGTTCATAAGTCAGGATACCCTATTAGGCCCATAGTTGATTTTAGAAATTCACCTAATTATGAATTATCTAAATATTTAGCCATGGTATTAAATCCCCTTAAAAGACACTCAAAATCTAGACTAACAAATTCTTATGAACTAAAACATAGATTAGATAATTTAAAATTAGATAATGAAGAGAAAATGGTTAGCTTTGACATTGTCAGTTTATACACACGTATACCAATAAATATGGCTATGGAGGCAGTCAGAAACGAACTCATTTCTGACCAAGAACTCGAACTTATGACAAAAGTGCCACTTGAGGACATAATGCTGGGAGTGCAACTATGCCTGACTTCCACAGTATTTAAATTCCAGGGTGAAATATACAAACAAACTGAAGGAGTTGCCATGGGATCATCAGTATCCCCAGTTGTAGCAGATATATTCATGGATAAGAGGGAAAGCATAGTGATTGAAACGTTCACCCCCATCCCAAAAGTATGGTGGAGGTATGTAGATGACACATTCACTGAACTTAAAACACAAGATATAGATAGGTTTTTCGAACACATCAACTCGAAGGTTGAAGTAATTTAATTCACTTATGAGTTGGAAAATCAGGAAGGGGAGCTCCCAATGTTAGATTGCAACGTAAAGAGGAAGGAAGATGGGAAGTTAAACACTAGTTTTTACAGGAAACCCACACATTCAAACAGATATTTGGACTTCCAGTCATCCCATCCTATGTCAGTAAAATTAGGATTGGTGAAATGTTTAAATGACAGAGCACAAAAACTAAGTAGTACCAAAGAAAATAATAATAATTTGCTTTATTGCAGAAACAGTACTAGTGGTACAGTGTGGAATTTTCAGCACAAAATCTAGAACAGGAACTGATACACATAAAACAAGCTTTGAAACTTAATAATTACCCGGATAAATTAGTCAAGAAATATGTAAGGAAATGTAAAAATAAAATAAATAATGATAGTAGCGATAGTGATATTAACAATAATATTAATGACGACACCAATAATAAGGAATCTAAATTATCAGTAGTAATTCCATACAAGGAAGGAAACTCGGAAGCCTTACGCAGAATTCTTAACAAGACAGGAATAAAAATGGCGTTCAAACCCACAAACTCAATTAGAAACAAGCTTTGTCAGTTAAAGGATCTCATACCCTGCAATGATTGTCAGGTCAAATACATAGGTCAAATTAGTAGAACAGGGGCAGTCAGACTGGCTGAACATAAAAACCTAGCAAAATCTAGATTGGTTGACCCGAATAAGATAAAAAATCTAGAGAATAGTTCAGCAATAGCACTACATGCAATTACACACAACCATACAATAGACTGGATGGGATAAGATGACAGTTTTTAAATCTAATGTCACAGGGTGGAGGGAGAGATTGATAACATAAGCTTTGTTTATCGAATCAGCTACAAATACACGTAATAGGAATGATTCATCACCTGTCCCCGATATCTGGAGAATTCTACTACCCCAACGACGACAAATAGGAGAGAACAAAGAAAACTATAAAACTCAAGTGTCAAAGTTGTGTGATTACAATTGATATGATTATGACGAATAAATTTTGTTCGAGACGTCATCCAGTAAATAATACTGTTTCACTGTGTGATACATCTAATATAGAACAACACGTTTAAGCGAACAATATTGTTTTCAATTAGATCTCATCAGGCTTAACTCTAATATATATAAGTTTACAAATAAAATTCAAATATATATTCGAGTTAAGCCTGATGAGATCTAATTGAAAACAATATTGTTCGCTTAAATGTGTTGTTCTAAATTTTACTATGGGAATATTTAATATATTGAAATCTCGTGAAGATACATCTAATAAACAAACTAATATGGAAGAAATAGTAGACCATTCACTATCCCGTACGAGAAGAACAGACCTAACTATGTTTAAACGCATTTGCATTGTAAGCGATATGTACTATCAGTATCACAGCTACCTAATATGTGATGGAATACAATGAAGACAGACAAATTTCTCATTTCACAGTCACTTCACTTTGAAGATCAAACTAATTACACTATTAGTAGATTTAATCATTCCAAACAATTTGCCTATAAACATGATAGATGTAATTTAGATGGTAGTATTGTCTAGCATCATAATATTGTCTTCAACTTAGACAGAAATCCTAAATATGTTCAGTGGGCCTTCATTGATTACACATCTGTCTTCGACTCTGTGCATAGGCTTCTTTTGTTAAACAAGCCTGCTTCTTTTATTAATCCACTGCTTTACTTGCTCTAGCCGATGTCCCTCAAAGTACATGCCTCATTCTGAGGAATCCAATTTTGTTAGGTATTCCGAAGATCTGGTTATTTCTATGCCAACGAAATGTTAATCAGCAATTGCTCCAAAATGAATGACTTTTCATCAGGAATTCGTCAGTGATCCCTATTAAATTTCTTTAAGTGAAATCTCTCCAAATATCAGATTGTCAGTTTCGCTTTCAAACATAAACGTGAAAAAATGTGAATTGGTTCATTGGGATGATTCTCGTATCACATATGTGCAAGTGAAGTTTAAACTACATCGAATGTCCAGTTGCGTAGATTATACCTTCCCTGTGATCTTTCCTGGTCTTCCCACATCACGTTAACGTTTAGATAGATACTTCGTCTGAAGTTTAGCTTGAGAAAGTTAAGACAATCTGTTATCATTCAGTCTCTAATTTTACAGGTTCATGTATTCAAGCAATTCGCCATTGTTTTCCAATTTATTCTTTTCGGCAATATCACTGTCAAGCTGTATGGTTGCATCTATCCACCGAATTCCTGAGCAACAAAAGAAATATTCGAAAAGATTTGTCATATGAATTCCCAGTTTTAGACAAGAAATAATGTGAGATAGAAAACCTTAATTTTATTTTTTTTTATTTTGATTTACAGCTTGATTCCACACCGTATTTTCAGTACAAGTGTGGAATTTTCAGCATGGATATCGGTAGCCCAAATTCAGGCCGACCATAGATATCGGGTGTGCGCCGGCAGGGGATCGAACCCCGGACCATGTGCATGGTCGGCGAGAGTCCTAACCACTGTGCCACCGACGCACAGGAATTGAAGTAAAATTTATTGCATAAACTAAGTGACGCAATACACTTGTCAGCATTGAGTAGGAACCAACTAAAATTGGACGAGAGGCAAGTTAACAACGGTGATAATTAGGAGCAGAAGTTAATTTGGCGATCAGGGAAGAAAATTTTACGATTTAAAGACCAAAACAAAAAAAAATACGTGACCCATATTAAGACAGATAATAGTAATGAATAAACTTCTTCTGTGGTCAGAGTTCGGGATTCTGAATGTGAATCAGCATTTCTTCTGAGGTTTGAAGAGGTTTGATTCATACTCTTTCGACAAGATTTCTACGTATTCTGTAGATGACTTCGAATTCGGCCTTTGGGTTAGTTAGCTTGGTGTCCCACAATAGAGCTTTGGAGGAGAGCAGAGTAATAAGATGAACTAAGTTCTACTTATGAGCTTGGAGTCGACTAGTGATGTTGAACGTCCATTCCCAAGCAATCCAAATAAATATCTATTCAATCTTTCAAACGTCAGACTGTCAACAATTCAACCAGAGGCACTATCTCCAGGTCTAAAATTCTATACAAAATCATAAAACATCCAGAGGTTCTAATTCCAGCTTCATTTCCGAAAATATGATAAGTCGAACTTATGATCTGGCACCAACATGTGAAGAGAACCTGCGACAACTGAAATCAGTCACTGACAATTTTGGTAAGTCTATAAATAACGAAACCAATAGAAAGTCCATATTAACCAAGAAACATTATAAAGAGCTGAATGAATTACTGAAGAATGAAGAGGTTGTGCTGATACTCCCTGATCAAGTTGGAGGAATCGTAATCATGAATCGCGACGAATATATTAGTAAAATACTGACCATCCTCACTGACGAATCCAAATTCACAAAACCTGTGAATGGAAAGAATATGGTGGAGCGAACCAAATAAAAACTAGTGGACCCCCTGCTAAAACTAAAGACTGAATTTCTCCTTGACACCGAAATGTTGGAACCTCTGAGACCACCTGGTTCATATATACCCTGACTCTAGTGATTGCCGAAAACAAAATCCACGGAGCAGCGAACCTCTTCGACCTATTCTCGACATGACAAATTCACCTTATCGTCATACTGCTCAATCGTTAGTAGACCTACTGAAACCAATCAGATGCCTTGTTTCCAGCCACTCACTCCGATATTCCTTAGACTTTGTCAACTCTACTGAAAATGTCAACGTCTCTAATCAAACCATACTCTCACCAGACGTGGTATCACTGTTTGCAAACGTCCCACTGGGTATAACAGCATGCTATATATACGAACATGATTCATTACGAAAGGATAGTGGAGTACTTGCTGACTCATCGAAGGAACCCCATTTGAGACGGGTCATAAATGTTCAATTCTCATCTCACCCCTACGGCTGTTGCATGCAAATTTATTCATATCAAAACTCGAAAACACACCTTTGGGTTTCAGAAAGGATAAGTGGATCATCTTTCATTATCTCAAATAATCAAAGGAATTCAGAAGACATCAAGGATTTCGTCAACTGCTAACACCCTACAATGCAGTTCACATTACAGGAGTCTGATTAAAAAATAACTCTACTGGGAGTTCAACTAACAAGATATAAGCAAGATGGAACACTAAAATAATCTATCCACATAAAGCCGACATGGAACGGAGGACTCACTAACTTCCACTAAACCTGATCGGATTACTGAAGCACAGAATCCTCAGCATTCTCATCCATAATACTGTATAAAAGGAGCCAAAAACTCTGAAAAGAATTCTCCCTGAAATCTGCTCTCCTGAACTTTTCATCATGAAGCCTAAATCACTAAAACCGCCCATATATCACGTCATTCAATCTACATGTTTAATTTTATTTTAGTTTCTTCTCGATTGGTGCTTTCAGTATCACGTAATTTGTAATCTAACATTTACAATTCTAATAACACATCTTTGCAAATATTTCTTTTGTTGCTAAGAAAATTTACTAGATATATGCGATTGAATGGTTTGCTAGTGATATCGCTGAAAAAAGTGACTCTTCTCTGAACATGTTTTATTTTACACGACCCGATAGGAACTTTTAACTCGTTTGAGAATAAATTTTTTACAGTGTGATGGGTGCTAAAAGCTGACTGAAGGCCAAGTGGGGTGCCGCTCAACGGACCTGCTAATACTACTTTAGACTCTGAATATTCAACTCTCTCCTTGTATTTCATCAGGCAGGACTAGACACTTACTAGACAGTAAGTGAATGTTCCTTTTTATTCTTTCTGTTATTAACATAATGTTGTCAATATCTCTATTAACATGAAGGTTTAATTTTACATTCACATTCTTACTGATATTATTACCAGTGTAAATGCCCTAAGAATTATTTCCCCAGTATTATGTAAATGTGAGGTGAAATTAGATGCAATCTTGTATAGCATGCTGCAAATTCCACATTGCATCAAACATACTGTTTAGAATAAAGCAACTATTATTGTTGTGGTCTGGATATGGAAGATTCTGAGAAAACGTGTGACCTGTGTGAGAAGTGCGGATATAAATTTCAAATTAGGAGAATAATTCCGATGCTTATCATTTTATGTACACGCTACAGTGTTACTTATCTCAACATACGCTTCTGTTGCAAATATTATGAGACGGGAATGAGAAAACATAATTGTTATTTTGAGATACTCCTCGCGAATTGAAGTAAGCCACGTTTCTATGGCTGAAATATACCTCACAGTCCAGCATGCTAAAAAATGAATTCGCATAAGATTTTTGAAATGCCTTAATAGCATTACCACTGACGTTTAGACTACAACTACTGTCAATACCGTCATTAGTTCTATAAATACCATTGGGACTGCTATCCTCGTTTATGGATGCCCCTCTGTCCCTGACAGCAGTTTTGAGTGTGATTTCGTAGCAGTCGATTGATTCAATGATCGACATGCGAAAAACAACTGTGATTACAGGAGACAAGTCGAACAAAATGAATTAGAATATTGAGAAAAAAGGGGCCTGGGTATTGAAAATACCCAACATGACAGTGTGAGGGAATGTGAATTAGAGACCTCAACTGTTACTGTGATATAGTGAGGCCTGAAATCCCAGTGACGAGTTGATAACGCCTACATGTAGCCTAGGAGGAGGATTTGAGTAACAACTTCAGGTGAGGTTGAAAGATGACATCACTGCTGTAGATGATAGCCGTTCATCGCTCTCAGGAGAAATTCACAAAAGGAAATACAGAGTAGACGGGGATTCTAGATAGATGAATAGGATAACTGCTTTGAGACCTTGTATCTTGCCCGCTATGGTAGAGACGCTGGATAGCCTAAAGAGTGTAAATCTGCTTATAAGTGAGGATCTCCAATCAAAAGATTGGCAGATCTCAATGGAAAAATACAAACAACACATGAGAAGTTCTGCAGCCATCAAGAAATACTCGGCTGAAAATGGACTGAAGATACAGTTTATTATGGCTTGTATACAATAATAATAATAATATCATAATCGTATTCTGTTTAGAGCATAATTAAGATTGTTAATTAAAATTAAGCATAATACGATATCACGTTTGCACTTTGTCCTCGGAATCATTCTAAGCCTTCAAAGAAATCTGATGTTTTCAACAACTTCGAAACTTTGAACTAATTTTGTAACACTTTGTGTTTAAGAGAACTCCTTTTCATAACTCCGAAAATATGAAATTGTTTTTTTTTTGAATAAAGCTCTTGAAATTAAACTCATCGTCTTATACAAATAAACTTCTATTAGGTTTAAGTTGAATTGTTTATTGCGATAAGGAAAGACTTTGTTCTCATCTCATCACATCAAATGAATAAATTCGGTGTATACAATTATTCGAATCAAAGTACACTGAGAAAAGGAAGTGAGAAAATACTAGAATACTTGCTGTAATAACCTGATCTGATACTCTCTATTGTAATTAGTTCTCACACTATGAATTTGAATGTTTGTTTTGTAGCAACAAGGATTGGTTGGTTGTGTATAGTCCATTCATATAGCGCGTGTTTTAATTAAACTTTTCTGATAATCCACTCCCCTTAAACTTCACAGTTTGCTTAAGATTCTACATTGAGAGTATCGACAATTCTCAAGGTTTGGTTGCATTGAGAAATGTGAAGAATTAGTAGAATTTACGTGTCAGACAATGGACTCTGTGTTCCATAATATCTATACTACTTATATTACATTTGGATATTGACTATAAATTGCTAAACACCTACCGGTAGGCTTATAATTATGTTTTCCGTCATTGTAGTTCATGTGCATACGCTTTTATTGTAATAATCCTTATTTTTCATAGTGGTATCATTACATTCCCACACAGTTACAGTGTCATAAGTTGTTGGTATTTTGTAGTGACTGCAGCTGATGAGAGCGAAATTTGTAAACTGAGTGACCGGTTACCGATTCTTACTCCAGACGAACGACTAACAACATACCGCGCACTCTCTAACGTGGTGTGTATAGCTGCACATTAAAAGAGAGTATATGCTAGTACTGCTTGAGATACGGTAATCAAACACTACTTTGTACACAGATATATCGAAACGTGTCTAGGAGTTGCGAATTCGAGTTGCTGATTTAAAGCTGAGAACTCCATTCCACGTGTAATTTTAACTCCGCTTACGACGAATTAGAGGAGACATTCAAGTACTACTTTGGTGCTCATTATACATTCTAGTTGACATATGGGATCGACGATGTATCCGTTCAAACCACTGAAGTTGAAGATTGTAGTGCTTTAGGATCGCTGTCTAACGTTAAACAACATAAACTACTTCTCATCAATAGAAAGTCATCCTAGACATTTTCTCAAAACTCATACCTATGAATCATCTTTGGTATTTTGCAGGGTTACACCATATGTTACATCCCAAAATTTATTTCAAAACCGGAAGAAACGATATATTCTGAAAGTGAGCAGAAATTTCGTCTCATACATCGCATTTTGACACAGTCTACCATTTGCTATCAAACCATGTCCATGAGACCCCATCAAACTGCGAATAGCCAAGGACAACATGAACAGATTATTGAACACTGGCATAGTCTACTCCAGGAGCAGCCCCTAATATCCCTTGTTTCACTTGATCACAAGGAGGAGTTAAAATACACCAGGGCATGGGGAGATTATTGCACAGTAAACACAGTAGACAGCTCCTGAACAATATTCATCATCCCACGTCTACGTATCTTCACTGTTTTCTCAGAAATTCTCCTTTTATACAGCTTACCATCATATTCGTATTCCTCCACATGAAATCCAGGAAACAGCTACCACAATTCGTTGTGCATTAAATGAATTAATCTCAATGCCTTTTGGACTCCTGAACTCCGCTCATATATTTCAGTGTTTTTTCGATCAGCTACTCCATGACATTTACTCATATGCCTACATTGACGCCGGATTCAGAAACATAATCAAATGCATCGACTAGTCCACTTGTCCGACAGCATTAGTTCCATTAGAGGATGTAACAGCCGAATCAGTCACTTATTGACATGTAGAAACTTCGCCACCAAATAACGGTGTTCCTTCCTTCACTACCACTTGTAGAGCTAAACAGCTGAAAAGCCAGCTGTTTCAGAAGCTCACTGAATTTTAAGGAATTAAATAAAACGCAGACAATTCGTGTCTTCATATTTCCTTGAGTATGAATAAACGGTCACTCTGACAGAGTAAGACTGAGCTTCCTGCTATTCCAGATATTCAGGTAACGCACGACATGGCCAACTACATGCATATACTGGAGCCACATATGAATGACTTAAACGTTTCAGTTACACGCTGACAACAAATACCATCACACGTCACACCGTAGACAAAATGTGATGTCATTTGAAAAAGCTCATGTGTAAATGTGAGCAAGACTTTCTTTAATAATTGACGCGAAAAACGATTCATGTTATGGAACATGCCAAAACAATATTAATCCAAAAACACAGGGTATTAAATTTCCTACTCACTCGGAGTATTCAATTCCACCATCACACGTATCCCACGTAGACGAGCATACTCTATCACTCGAACAACATCTGCATTCTCATAAACCAACTTCCGTGGATGGTAGGCACCCTAAGTGGAAGAGAGATACAAAGAAGTGAATCGAAGAAATAAGAAGGACAGACTACCTTTAGGGAAAGTCGAGGATATGTGGATGACACATAGGGGAATGAGCTGTCATCCGTCATATGCCAATGAAATACATTCATTTTCACAACCGCCATTGCATCCTGAAACAGTGAGAATTAGAAATAGGACATGAAGTAGAACAACAAGGAGGAGAGACTTACAATAAACTTCACAATCTCATCAACACTGATATAATGTCTGGCAGTGTCAACGAGAAATCCTCTGTGAATGAATCTTGGTGCATCCTCGATAATGCGTTCGTACATTACAAGCTAGTTGAATGAATAAACAAGGTGTTAATGATCATGAGGTTATCAAACTTACAGACCCCGATTTACTTCTATGCACCAGTTGTATGATACTCTGCAATGCGTGCAATGCTCCCCAAACTTCATTACATTCAATTTCAATCTTCTCATTGAATATGCTGATTTTGTCTACAGTGGTTAATTGGTTGATTATGTATGCAAATTAGTGAGAGTTGAAGTGAACTCACGTGATTCATCCATGTATTCACTTGGCCACAATTTATTCTCTGACTCATCACAACCATGTCTAATGACCACCTTCATTGTACTCATGCTGATGGGAGTGCAGTTGACGTTGTAGCACTCCTCTATTAAGCCTAACTGCATGCTTATAAAACTAATTCATGCACGCATGTTATGCGCTTAAAGAAACTAATTGTACATATGCTTGTAGAACATTTGCCATTGTATTATTGAACATTGATTTTCTGTTACATATGCATTTTTACGCGGTTATACACTTTTCGTTCGTTTTCACGTTTTCCGAAATTTGATTTCATTAACAATACATCTTTCCAAGCTTTCACTTGTGATTCTCAAATAAATAATAGTATATTCTCATTTTGTACATGAGGGACGCCAGTTTACAGGCATCATCAATATGATAAATTACATATACGATTAGTAAGCATATTTAATGATAGTAATTTAATAAAATACATTTTTTCCTACCTGTGTAGGACACACCAATTGTACAGGCATGGATAAGTATTCTTTAAATTACATAAATTTGGTTCATGGTAAAATTATAAGGTTGCAGTCATTTTGTCTATGGGAACAATATGATAACTAGTCATTCAATGGAGCACATCAAGAAATATAGAAATATTGTCTTCGCATTAACAAAAAAAACCAAGTATGTTTTGGATGGATTACAAATACTTGGGAAAAAATAAAGCTTGAAGTAATTCCGCCATATAACTTTGGTGTGTACGGCATCGAGTCTTATTCTTGATTTATATCCAAATTTGATAATAATTTAAAATAAGTAAAACGTTGTTCATCTTTGACTGTGTACAACGTTAGCGCATCTTCGAGCTAGAGAACATGGATGTCTCATAATATTAATGGCGGGAATCATCTTTAGTACACCACAAAGTCCCATGAAGAGAGGTCTGTTGGACACTTCGAGTGCCTCAATCATATTGAAGCATTCTGGACAACTAGGTTCAATCGAAAGTGTCTCAGCTATGCTACACAGTGAATTTCCAAAGTTGTCATTGTTCGCTCTTGGTGCTAAGGCATTGACGATGTTGTTTCAAACTATAAGAAATATGGAATGGATCAAATAGTTTGTTTTCATGTTGTTGAGTTTCTCTGAGCTTATTTTGAATTCTTTTTCAACATGGTTTCCAGTCTGCTTTTGGTGTGCAAGTCTCCATCCAACACTGTCGCATTTATATATATCCACGTAAAGTCTTTTCCAATAATACCACGACGATGATGATATTTTCATTTTTTTGAATTGAAAATAACCGATTGCACAGACAAGAACACATGCACGATATCACCTAATGTCAGAAGGAATAAGAAATTGTCATAAGCTTGCCTAAACAGGGTGTCGAAAAGACCTTCACTATTCGGATAAATATTTGATGACATCATGGTATCAGGGAAAAGATTGCCATTTCATATTGCAGAACGCAGATTGCTAGTCAGCTTCATAAGCGTCTCTAAAACTTCTATAGATCATTGATAAGTGTTGGTGCAAAATTACAGGCGTTGAAAGTTAGCAAACTTTATAAGAATTAACGCCTTGTGATATGGGAATCGCACACCAAAGACTTCATCGTTCAATTCAACGTGTGTAAAGTTTATCAAATTGGTACATACCAGTGTATCCTACATCGTGATTTAATGTGAGTAGTTATCTGAGTTCTGCTTTGATTCTACTAATGGACTCCGCTATGTACCTCAAAGTGGTTTCCAGCTAGTGTACAAAAAATATTCTTCATTTCGGCGGAATCTCATCGGTTTCTCCGAGTAATAGGAATTTAGAGACTGTGAAAAATCTCAAATTAAACTTCATTTAGTGACGTGTTTTTCATGTTGACTAAAATAAAAGCTGCAACCAGCGGAAGCATTCAGGAAAATTATTAGCGCCAGAACAACAAAGCCGAAAATAACTGATCACTTTGTCGTATTCTGTTAAGTTTCTTACTGGTCTAGGAATTAGAGTTCTGTTCCATAAATTCTCCAACTACTCTTGTAAAATTTGTGTAGCCATAAATTTCACTTGAGTTACTTTTCGTCCATAACAGTGAGCTCATTAAGGCATCGAAAACTATCCATTTGAACATGACATTTCTACTTTTTTTCCTAACCAAATAAATATGGCTGACAACAGTTTTTGACGTCGATGACAACAGTTTCGTTGAAATTCAAGGTTTTCTCAGGTTATTTCGGCCAAGTATTCCGCCAGAATGATAGTGGAGAAAATGTAGAAATCGCCTTGGAAATACTGCTCAGTCTCAGTCACAGTAAATCCATTCAACCTCATCTTATATGCATTGTCAGTGCTAATCAATATTTATCTCGGTCGATCCAATCCTCCAAAACATTTGGATGACTTCATGGCATCTGATGTCCCACTGTCACAAAATGTACTCCTGAATTTTTCATAATTAGCATTCAACCACATGTGGTGTTTTCTCAAAGGAGAAAAAGAGGAGATATCATGATGGATTGGTTTACTCTTCAGCTTAAATAGAAGGAACTGCGTCACACGACCTACTGTTAATTAATATTTTTATTTGATGAACCTGGAAGAATGGAAAGTATCATGCGATAGACACCACTGAAATTCTGTACATTATATAGACGCTGCTTAGAATAAAGCTGTTGTCATTATTATCATTATAACTGGTTTTTCAAGATTTTTTCAAAAGCCAGAAGTATTCGAATCTGTAGAACTATTAACAATAATAACATCATATTTATTTCTCTCTATGTAGTAACACAACAGTTGTGCAGGATAAGTATTATTTAAATTCCATAAATGTGGTTTATGGTGAATATACATAGTTGCTGTCCTTTCTGGCTTTACTTTTTGGGAACAATCTGCTAACTAGACATCCAATGGAGCACATTAAGAGATACAGAAATGTTATAATGAAAATAATAATTTATATTTCGTATAAACAGCTGAGTTAACAAGAAATGCATGCCATTTTTACAGGCACGATCAGTAATGTTATAAATTACAATCCTGAAGTATCATAAATTAATACTTTTTCAAAAGTTTGAATTGTTCAGTTACTGTACAAGCAATCAGAACAGGTTCTTATAAATGTTAAATTGTAAGCCGTTTACTAAGGTCACCATCAAAGTTGAGCGACAACCCAAACTTCATTCCGTTTCCTGCTGATCGTTATGGTCAACCAGTGAACAGCGTATATCTGGGTGAGTGCTATGCCGCCACGTGATTGAACGCTATTTCAGGAAGAGAAGAAAATTCTGCGCAGCTGCAAAATGTTATAAAATGCAATTATGAATAATACATTATTGGAAGTACATCTACAAGATAAATACAAGGAGAAGAAGCTATATAGTACTTGAAATGATAGTATACATTTGCAATGTTTAATGCTAACCATATTGGTCTAAGCATGGAAACTATCACGTTTCCGATGAAAATATAGCATTGCTCAAACATTCGTGTTGTGTTTTTAATCAAAACGAGACTTTGGGCAAGCAACAAATATGAACAAAGAGCAAGTTTTAGCTTTAATAATGGCCTAGGTAGTTAACATAAAGTAGAGTATAATAGTGTGTAAATAAAAGGATTATTGTGAGGTAGGTAAGTGATATTTAAGTGAGGAGTGAATTCAAAGTTCTGGAAAATTAGAACCCGTAGGACAAGCTGACCTGTAAGATTTCTCACGAATTTATGTACGGCCAAATGGGTAGCATCTTGATAAGAAGCTGAACAGGCTTGTAGATGGTAGGAGCAAAAGCACTTTTTTTATTTATAATTTAGATCTGTACAACCCTTATTATCATTTTTTTGTTGAGTGTCCAAACTAATGTTTAATTCTCGAGCTGTTAAAAAATGCATATTGCTGTCCTACAGATCGGAGCGATTCATATTTGTGACCACTACCATATCTGCTGATCAGCATGCGCCACCCTCCCTCCTTTTTTATTTTAAGCTCTGAGATTTCTTTATTTTGAAATAACTGTAGTTGCAGCATTGCATTGCTTTGAGCCCGTCCCAATCATACAGTATGCTGTAAATTAATAGCTTTCATGACAAGCGCTTCCCATTGGGTCACCAGATACATCGATACCTGAGGACATTCTTAGCAATATCACCTTTATACATGCATACATGTAAACAAGTATTTGTTACAAACGCCTAGGAAATCGCGTTTAAGAAGTTTAAAGTATAGAAGTAGCTAGTATTACAGTAACTAAGTTGTAGTATATTTAGCAGAGTAAAAAGTGTAGTGCAACAATTAGTGATAAAATTATGTATAATGATCCTGAAGAAAACAGCTGGTTAATAGAGCTAGTTATGCTAAATTTCCATGACCGATTTTCATACGGTACGCATAAGACATTGCAAAGTAACCCTTCAACTTATATAATGTTAAAAATACTGCGAAATATTATAAAGATTATACGTTTTAGAAAAGTATATGGGAAGATGTGGTTATTGGCTGAGTAAAGTCATTTAGACACAAAAAATAGCATTGCATTATTAACTGTATATACATATGTAAAATACTAAAACGTGTAGTTGCTAATATAATTGTTTCTAGAAATACTTATTTTAACATAACTTATTGAAGACTATACAGAAAGGAAAATCAGTAAATTAGTTAGACGTTCGCTGCGTAAGTAACAGAGTCGAGTTATATGTAACTGACTAAGCTGAAGACTGGACCGGCTTTCATTTACCATTTTACCAACAGTTGTGGTCTTTTAGACAAGCTAGGGTGGACATGTTATTGTGTCTTTCTAGACTCTGTTTGAACCCATTGGGGTTTTCACAACATCTAATTTCAGATGGTAGTTGGTTCCAAAGAGTGCAATATTTAATGGTGAAAAAGTTTGCCCTAATGGATTTTCTGTGGGTAGTCGTCTTGACAAGGTAGCCATGGTTTCACAGCTGATATGATTTGATATTTTCCCAAGTTATGGATGATTTACAATAACAATGTTTCCTAATACTTTACTTTTACTTTACTTCGGCTGTCTCCTGCAGAAGGATGAGCCGGCTTCATGAACATCTCGAATCATCGCTGCCCAGAGTCGTCTGTAAGAGAGTTCATGAAGTTTCATGGGAATTTGGTACGAGTGATGTCCCCAGAATCGCTCGGCCTTTTGTTTGAGAGTGCAGCTCTAGCCTTTACACAACCAAGTGTGACCTACAAGGCAGTAGGAGTGGAGTAGGGAGTCCACTATCCATTGGCAGCCGGTGACCGGAGTTCGGTTCATACGCCGTTTTGAATGGGACCAGACGTCCAGGACATCCAACAAGCCCTTTGTCCATACGTCTGCCGGTGAGCTCCAGTGAGCTTCATACGCCAGTCGTTGTAGGTTTGGAATCAGGGTTTAGCCATCTCCCCTAGACTGTCATCCAATGGACAGTTAAGCCGGTGAAGAGCGCCGGGGATCCGCTTTCGCCCTCTCACTTTGGTGAAAAACACCTCCGCCACGTGAAGGCAGTGAGTAGGACTTCCTCAGGAGAGGCTATGTAAGACGCCCGGTCATATGGGAGCATTTCAAGAGGTGTGCGGAAGGGTGGCCAACCCGCAGCGCAAGGCACCCACCCCCGACCATCCTAATGACTTTGAATAGTAGAAATAAGTTGCACTTCACTCTCCTTAACCACAGAGGTTCTAAATTCAGACGCATACACTTGTCAACATATTCCACTGGTTGGTCAAACCCTATTATGCGTTTCGTTAGGAATCTCTGAACACTTTCGATTTTTTTTCGGTCTGCAGACCTTAGGTTACTATACAGGGGAGCACAATATTCAAGTTTGGGGCGAATACATGTTCTATATATAGCTAATCTTGCTTCTTGGCTGTAGAAGTTACGCGGTACAAAGCCAATAAGTCGTTTACAGTCAGATACAACCTTATTTGCATGATCGGAGAAAGTTAGATCTGAGTATGTTATCCCGAGATCTGTGACTGTGTTCAGTTTCGAGAGGAACTTACCGTACATATATAGGCACATTCTCGGTTTCCAGCGTCACAGGTGGGCTATACCGCACTTGTCTGTGTTGAAAGTCAGTTGCCACTTTTCGCTCCAATCGCCTAGATTGTTTAAGTCATGTTGGATTTTGCTTTCGACGCTCATATCATCGTACCCATAATCATATACTATCTTGAGATCATATGCAAAGAGGTATCGCTTGCCATACTTGATCACAGAGACTATGTCATTTATAAATAAGAGGAATAGAATAGGGCCAAGAACGCTACCCTGTATTACACCACTAGTTATCAGCTTTGATGGAGACAGCTGGTGGTTGATTTTGACTAATTGCTCTCTTTCTGTGAGAAAAGAATTTATCCATTTGAGAAGTTTCCCGGTTATTCTGTAGGACTGGAGTTTTGTTATGAGTCTGATATGTGGGACTTTATCGAAGGCCTTGCTAACGTCGAGAAATAATGTTGTTACCGAATTCCCATTATCAATGCATTGTGTAATGTAGTCAAAATAATCTAAGTGGCAAGTAATGCACGACCTTCTACTTAAGAAACCGTATTGGGATGGGGATAGTAGGTCATTTGACAGCAAGTACTGAATGATTTGAGTCTTTACTATCTCTTCCATTACACGTGAAACTACAGACGTGATGTTGATGGGGCGGTAGTTGTTGATATCAGCTATAGTCCCGCATTTATAGATCGGTCCAATATAAGACTTCTTCCAGCAGGTAGGATATGTTTCATCGCTTAGTGAAATTGAGTATAACTTGTTTAGGAGTAAATGCATGTCATTACCACCGTTTTTCAGCAGAATGGAAGATATACCGTCTGGACCAATAGTGTCAGTAAGCTTAAGATTTGCGACAGCTTCATCGATCTCCTGTGTGGTGAAAAGTATGTCAATTAAACATTCGTCTGTTTTACGTGGGCAATCCACGACCTCATCGTTCTCTAAGGTGTATAATCTGGCGAAGTGCTTGTTAAACAGTTCACATATTACTTCAGTATTTTCGTAAGCAATCCCGTCTAAGTATAAAATTTTAGGATAAGCTGTTTTGGAGTTCGTCAACCTACTTTTGAAAAGTTTGGCTATTTCTCCTGAGTTATGCGGTGCCTGAATGGCTCGCATTTCTTTGTTTCTGAGGCCTATATTTCTCAACTCTTAAATTCTATTGAGAAGGGAAGACTCCGACAGATTGCAGGCTGACCTGCAAACGCTGGGGGACTGGGCTCTGGCTAACGGAATGCCTTTCAACTTAAAGAAGTGCAAAGTAGTGCAACTTCATTCCGGCAGGTCACAGAGTGCAAATTACACCCTTGGTGGCCAGAACTTGAGTTGTGTGCCATCAGAACGCGACCTAGGTCTTATTTTAACAGAAAAGCTAGACACCAGTGTAAATCACACGAGGGACGTCGCCAAAGCTTACGCCATTTTACACTTTATGCATAGGCAACTGGGAGCTCTTACTCCTGAACTATTCGTAACGTTGTATACGACATACGTGAGGCCACTCCTTGAGGTGCATAATATCATTGCTCCTCCGCTACTCAAAAGGGATGCTAACATGCTAGAAAGTGTCCAGAGACGAGCGACAAAATGGGTGATCGGCCTCCGCAACAAATCATATGAGGAGAGACTGAAGAAATTAAGTCTTTTCACACTTAGTTACCGTAGTCACAGGGGAGACCTCATCACCGTCTATAAGATCTTAAATGACCAGGCCCACCCTAATAAAAGCATCCTGCCATTAAGTGATTATAGGCTTCCACGAGGTAACCCGCTAAGGATAGCACACCAGAGACCAAGGACTCGAGTGCGTTCACATTTCTTCTCGCTTCGAGTTTGCCGTCTCTGGAACGCTTTACCGGCGGCCGTAACTACAGCTCCATCTGTGGAGATTTTTAAGCGGAAGCTGGACAATCATGCAGAAATGCATGGTTTGTGTCTCAATGGCTTACCCTCTTAAAATTTGAAACCACATTGTCAATGGATAAGCATATAAGCTAAATCCCCACGACCCATCCTGTCTTCTCCCACTGTACCTACTACTCTATCTTTTCTTTCTTTCTTTCTTTATTATTTCACTTATCTCAACCTATATTATCTACACTACAACCTATTATTGTTATTATTATTATTACTATTCTACTTTTATGACTATACCGAATGACCAACGGGTGTTAGGTCAAACTCCATTCACGGCAGCAACTGAGTCCTAACATACTGCACACTACAAACAACAATCTTGACCAATCCTCGCATCACTCCTCCTGGAGTCTACCAGAGCTAAAGCAGTCGAGTGGCGGGATTTACTACGCATAAGTTTACCGAAGATCTGGAACCTCTACCTTAAAATCAAGAAGCGAGCTCAAAGAAATCACTGGTTTATACTAGCTCGTAATCAGGATATTGGATATTGGATATTGGATATATTGGAACAGCAATTAGTGATGACAAGTCATGATATCTGTAGTATTTTATTGAGTGCTTTCGTAGACTTCTCATAAACGATGTCGGAATATAATCGCTTTGGGGGAATCTGAAGCTAAGAATCTTCTCAGGTGCAATGACGTCTTGAATTGAGTTAATATTCTGATAAAAGTTTTTAAGAATTGCCTCTAAGGACTCGTTCGAAAAGTACGAGTCCCAATTAGAACATCTAATTAGGTGCTGATACAAGTCACAGTCAGCATGTGTGTACAATCTCATAGGTGTCTGGCCAGCTTCATCTCTGCGTTTTGATTCAGGAAAGATGTCAAAAGAACACACTACTATTTTATGGTCACTCCCTGGAACTTCATGTCCCACATGTACTGTAGATGGTTTTATGCTGTTCGTGAAAATAAGGTCTAGGATATTTGCGGATCTAGTGGGTGAATTTATGTGTTGTATCCACCCTCCTGTGACGATGGAATTCAGGAGATTATCATACCTTTGGGGTCCTCGGAGTGAAGACCATGATACTTCTGGCATGTTGAAATCACCTCCGGTAATTTAATAACTGTAGGGAAGATTGGCTGTGACATTAAAAATATTGCTGAGTATATTATCATATTCTCTGTTGGATGAAGGGGGTCAGTACACACAACCCACAAGTATAGGTTTACTTCTGACAACTTTTATTTCAACCCAGATGGAGTCATTGAGTTGTGACAGAATTGGGTTACTGAACTGGGTTGCACACAAGGATTGTTCACAGTAAATTAGTGTTCCACCCCCACGACCTCTCTGTCTGTCCCCCCGAAAAAGGTTGTATTTATCAATCCTTAGGCTATCATTGGAGATATCACTTGTGCACCAGGCTTCAGTGATCATAATCAATGACGGTCTGCATATAGAAGCTAATGTACTTAGTGTTAAGTGTTTGCTTAGAACTGATCTCGTATTTACTAGGATAATAGATAAACACTGGTTATGTGGTTTCAGTGAGTGGACAACATCTTGACAAAACAATCCATGAGTATCCTCTATATGCATGTTGTTAGACTCATTTGGTGTCGACACTGTGTCAGCTATCTCCCAGGAAATATGCCTTGCCCTATCTGTAGACTGTTCGCTATGCCTGCAAGGAATTAATCTGATATCATGCGTGCTATATGCATGATACCAGGTGTTTCTGTTAACTGGCGCTGGTGAAATATAATGCTGAAATGAATGAAGCACTTGCGAGTACCATAAACTGTAAGACCAAAGTAATGGACTAGTCAACTATAAAAAACATAAAACTGCCGTGATCAAACCATGAAATGATCTAATATTATGTTTGTTTCTATTTGCATAAGGTTGTCGGTTGGATATGGTGTTTGATGGAATGAAGTCTTTTCACATTTAGCTACCATCAGCTAAGGGATAAATTAAATATTGCTCATACGGTAGAAATGACCATAATCACCCAGTCGAAGGTATTCTGCAACACATTGGCTTCCCCACAGCAATCTATGAAGAATAGTGAGAATTTGGTTTAAATGTGTGCGCGCAACGGACCCACCACTTATTGAACTCCCAGACTCCATATGGTGTCATTTCACCGTAGGCCACACCAAGCATTTACTTGGTGGCATCTACCGATCTCCCACCTGTGGGGCAGAGCACAATCAGCTACTGCTCAGCACTATCACAGGGATACGAGACTTGGGCTATGACAAAATCACCATTGCTGTAGATTTCAATGCCCCATCACTGAACCTTGGCTCGGGGTATGCTAAGGGAAAATTCGGCCGAAATCTACTGCAAGCTATTCGGAACACGGGACTGACTGAGAACGTTGGAGACGACACTAGGTGGGGCCCTAGTGGAAAGTCATCAAAACTGGACTGTATTCTAACTAGTGACCAACTACTCGTCGAGAAGGTCCAGATCATGACTCCTCTAGGAAGTAGTGACCATGTAGTCATAGGTTTCGATCTCGTTCTCCGTGAGAATTTTCAGTGGGACGTTACGCAACCATGTCTGTGTTACAGCAAGGCTGACTATGCTGAAATGTGGAGGCTCCTGTCCTACGCAGACTGGCCCTTAGCATGGGATGAGCTATCTGTGGGAGGTGGTAAAAAAGATTATTCACACAGTAATCTCGGATACCGTCCCTTTAGTCACAACACAGCCCAAAAGAAAGTCATCACGGTTGAAGAGAGGCACGCAACGTATTCTGCAAGCAAAGTGGAAGGCTTGGTTTACGTGGCGCGTATCTAAGAGTCAGATCGACCATGATGCATACCTGGAACTCAGGAACGGGTGCAATGCGAGAGTCAGGAGGGACAGGAGGTCATTCCAGGCTAACCTTGCTAAAAAACTCCTGGCAAACCTCAAGAACTTGCACTGATTCATGTCGGAAAGAAAACCAACCAACCAGGGGTCATGCACCTTAGTATGTCCAAACTGTCAATATCTCACTAGTCCGGAGACGGCCAGGAAACTGTCAGTCTAGCCTTCGCCAAACAGGTAGACTGCAATGTGGGTATTGCCTTTACGGACCAAAATGGTGGCACTACCATTTCACAGGAGGAAGACGTAATGGCTACTCCCCAAATAAACCCTGCAATAGTCCCCAGGTTGTGACGACATCAGGCCATCTATTCTGAAACAGTGCGCCGAAGCTCTCTGTAGGCCTTTATGCGACTTGTTCCAACACTCCATGGAATCGGGGAAACTGCCAAGGAATGGAAAAGAAGTATCCTTTCTACGATCTTCAAGGGTGGGGATGGGCAAAATCCCACTAGTTAAAGACCAGTGGCTCTACTCCCAGTGGTATCAAAAGTACTGGAAAGTATTATTGACGATCACATCAGGGAATATCTTGATAGGTCTGATATACTCCATGAAGCCCAACACGGTTTCAGGAAAGGGAGATCCTGCGTCACTAACTTACTATCAGCTTAGGACGATTGGACATCCTGCTATGATATGAATGTTCCAGTACATGTGGTCTTCCTAGACTTTGAGAAGGCATTTGACACTGTTCACCATGACCTTCTCCTACACAAAATAAGCCAGGTAGGTATAGGTAAGCCACTTCTGTCATGGTTTCTTTTTTTCTTTCTTTTCCTTTTCTCTTTTTTTTCCGTTATGTGCTGCCTTGTTTCTTTCTCTCGCTTACGCTAGTATATATGACAGCTCCTACTTTTCTAACACCCTCAAACACTATTCAGCTTTACCTTTGCTACCAACATGCCAATGTGTTGTTGTAATAATGAACTCAGATTTCCTTAATCTATGTAGAATTCTATTTATTGATAATGTACTAACTGGACGCAATACTGTAGTAAAAATGCTGAGAATTCCATCCTGTATCACGTGTACTGTTATGGAATAAAGCAAATTATTATTATTATGGTTAAAGGACTACCTAGCTGAAACACAATTTTGCACTAAGGTCAATCGAGTCCGATCATCTTGGCACAGCTCGTCATCAGGAGTGTCGCAGGGTTCTATCCTAGGACCACTGATGTTTTTGATTTGTATCAATGATCTACCATGCCGTCTAAGCTGCCTGACTCTTCTACATGCTGACAACGTGAAGATATGGAGGGCGATAAAGTGTTCGGAGGACTCAGGCTACAGGAAGATCTAAACCTTCTGGATGACTTGGCGGTGGCCAGTGGCATGACTTTCAACCTGAAAAAGTGCAAAGTAGTGAAGTTACGCACCTGTAGACTGCATAATGCAAGTTACACCCTGTGCAATGAAAGCTTGTCTTGCACAACGTCGGAAAGTGACTTAGGTCTAGTTCTAACGGAAAAAATGGACACAAGCGAAAATTACATGGGGGATGTAGCAAGGGCATATGCGGTCATACACTTTATACATAGACAGTTAGGTGCACTCTCTCCTGAGCTCCTTCTAAGGCTGTACAAAACATACGTCAGACCACACCTTGAAGTGCATAATATTATTGCACCACCGCTGCTTAAAAGAGACGCCAACCTCTTGGAAAGAGCCCAACGACGGGCAACAAAAGGAGTGGTTGGTCTCCGAAATAAACCATATGATGAAAGGCTGAGGAAATTAGGCCTATTCACACTTAGTTACCGTCGTCTTAGGGGGGATCTAATTACTACCTACAAAATAACGAATGATCAGAATCACCCAAACAAAGGTGTTCTGCCATTGAGTAGGTATAGACTCCCTCGTGGAAATGCTAGAAGGATAGCTCATCAGAGGGCAAGGACCCGGATGCGCCCCCACTTCTTTTCACTGCGGGTTTGCCATCCCTGGAATACCTTACCGGCAGATGTAGCTATGACACCATCTGTGGACGCTAAGGTTGGACAACTATGCAGCGACACAAGGACTGCATCCAAATGGCCTATCCCCTATCGCACACACCATTCAAAGGTAGACAATTAAACTTGATGTTTTACTTCTTTACATTCTCTCCCGTCTTACTCTCCTGACAGCTTTAACTACACTTATTATTATTATTATAATAATAACCGGTATATATATACATATATATATATATGTATACCGGTTGACTGACTGGTGTTACGTTTTCTTATTCTTTTTCTGTCTGTTAGTCTGAATACCTTCACTAATTATACCTATTATTATTATCTCTTTTCTATTGACGACGATGCCGAAGGACCAACTGGTGAAAGGATCAACTCCATTCACAGTAGTAACAGTCTTAACACACCTCATACTACAAACCACATATAATTATTCCCTGCACTACTCCTTTTGGAGTCAACCAAAGCTACGACAGTCGAGTGGCGGGACGAGCTACGCAGGCGTTTACCGAAGATCAGGAACCTCTTCCTCACAATCAAGAGGCGAGCACAAAGAAATCAAATTGGTTTGTACTAGCTCATAAAAACGATATTGGATATTGGAAACCAGCTCAGACCACACCTTGAAGTGCATAATATTATTGCACCACCGCTGCTTAAAAGAGACGCCAACCTCTTGGAAAGAGCCCAACGACGGGCAACAAAAGGAGTGGTTGGACTCCGAAATAAACCATATGACGAAAGGCTGAAGAAATTAGGCCTATTCACACTCAGTTACCGTCGCCTGAGGGGGGATTTAATTACTGCCTACAAAATAACAAATGATCAGAATCACCCGAACAAAGGTGTTCTGCCATTGAGTAGGTATAGGCTCCCTCGTGGAAATCCCAGAAGGATAGCTCATCAGAGGGCAAGGACCCGGGTGCGCTCCCACTTCTTTTCACTGCGGGTTTGCCATCCCTGGAATACCTTACCGGCAGATGTAGCTATGGCACCATCTGTGGACGCCTTTAAGCGAAGGCTGGACAACCTTGCAGTGACACAAGGACTGTATCCAAATGGCCTATCCCCTTAAAATCGCATATACCATTCAAAGATAGACAATTAAACTGGTCGTTTTACTTCTTCACATTCCCTTCAGTCTTACTCTCCTGACAGCTTTAACTACACTTATTATTATAATTGTTATTATTATTATCATTATTACTGGTATATATATATATATATGTATACCGGTTGACTGACTGTTGTTACGTTTTCTTATTTTTTTTTCTCTGTCTGTTAGTCTGAATACCTTCACTAATTATATCTATTATTATTATTATCTCTTTTCCATTGACGACGATACCGAAAGACTAACTGGTGAAAGGATCAACTCCATTCACAGTAGTAACAGTCTTAACACACTTCATACTACAGACGCCATATAATTAATCCCAGCACTACTCCTGTTGGAGTCAACCAAAGCTACGACAGTCGAGTGGCGGGACGAGCTACACAGACGTTTACCAAAGATCAGGAACCTCTACCTTACAATCAAGAGGCGAGCGCAAAGAAATCAAATTGGTTTATACTAGCTCGTAAAAAGATATTGGATATTGGATTAGTTATCGCGGCACTTTCAAATGTGCTTACACTGTCGTACTTGTTTTCGCTGACACAAATTTATTGAGTTCTGATGCGTAATCTTTCACTCCTTTGAATCAGTATAATAAGAAGTGGCTTTTAAGTAAACTTGTTAATTACATAAGAGAATGAGCTCGGTTAACAACGCATTTACATCTTGTAAAAGAGCTTTCACAGCTGTGTAAACTAGTTTACAATTTATTTAGGATAGTAGGCTATATGCCTGTGTTGGTCCTTTCGATTTGTTACACACAGGAGGTCCAATATCGCCTTGAATGAATCAACGGATGGCGCTGATACGACGTGTTCCGGTAGGGACCCAAGCTTACAATAATGCTGAATTAAATCTCAGTAATTCTGAAATAATTCTTGCATCCTATAGTGAGTAGATTCTGAATCTGTTCTGAAATGGTTTGTTTAATGGCACAGACTAGAACTCAGTGCTGGTTTTCAGCATGACTAGAACGAATTCAGCACCAAGTTCTTTTTCTAGGCATTTTCAGGAGTAGATCAGAACATACTGGGTTTCCTTATCAGCGTTGTTTTAGCCATTGCAGGACATATTAAGCACTGACTAGCATTACTTCAGAACGAAAAGAACTTATTCAGCACATAGTGGCAATTTTTTCAGCTTAATTCTAGCCTTCTCAGCACATATTCAGAACTGACTAGCATTACTTCAGAACGAAAAGACCTAATTCAGCACATAGTGTCAATTTTTTCAGCTTAATTCTAGCCTTCTCAGCACATATTTAGGCATGCAGTGCTTATTTTCAGCATTGAAGGCATTATTTCAGATGCTGATCTTTTTTTAAGATTTTGTCGCATTAATTCAGCACCCAGCTCTCTTTTCAAGCACGACCAGCGTTATTTAAGAACATAGTGGGTAGAAAAAAAATTTTCATTTACCATGAAAAGGCATTATCGACGCATAGGTTAGAATAAGTTTAGAATTGTTGTAAGCTTGGGGAAAAACGGACGATTCGCCCGTGGTTTTTGAACCTTGAGGTGATGTCCTCGCTATTGGTTGGTGCTAACAGGAAGAGATAAATTAGATAAATTACCTCCAAAGTCACTTCTTAGGATACGGTATGCTAGTATTAGGTCACCACTAAGTTTTCTGTATCCAATATCCAATATCCTGATTACGAGCTAGTATAAACCAGTGATTTCTTTGAGCTCGCTTCTTGATTGTAAGGTAGAGGTTCCAGATCTTCGGTAAACTTATGCGTAGTAAATCCCGCCACTCGACTGCTTTAGCTCTGGTAGACTCCAGGAGGAGTGATGCGAGGATTGGTCAAGATTGTGGTTTGTAGTGTGCAGTATGTTAGGACTCAGCTGCTGCCGTGAATGGAGTTTGACCTAACACCCGTTGGTCATTCGGTATAGTCATAAAAGTAGAGTAATAATAATAATAATGATAATAATAGGTTGTAGTGTAGATAATATAGGTTGAGATAAGTGAAATAATAAAGAAAGAAAGAAAGAAAAGATAGAGTAGTAGGTACAGTGGGAGAAGACAGGATGGGTCGTGGGGATTTAGCTTATATGCTTATCCATTGACAATGTGGTTTCAAATTTTAAGAGGGTAAGCCATTGAGACACAAACCATGCATTTCTGCATGATTGTCCAGCTTCAGCTTAAAAATCTCCACAGATGGAGCTGTAGTTACGGCCGCCGGTAAAGCGTTCCAGAGACGGCAAACTCGAAGCGAGAAGAAATGTGAACGCACTCGAGTCCTTGGTCTCTGGTGTGCTATCCTTAGCGGGTTACCTCGTGGAAGCCTATAATCACTTAATGGCAGGATGCTTTTATTAGGGTGGGCCTGGTCATTTAAGATCTTATAGATGGTGATGAGGTCTCCCCTGTGACTACGGTAACTAAGTGTGAAAAGACTTAATTTCTTCAGTCTCTCCTCATATGATTTGTTGCGGAGGCCGATCACCCATTTTGTCGCTCGTCTCTGGACACTTTCTAGCATGTTAGCATCCCTTTTGAGTAGCGGAGGAGCAATGATATTATGCACCTCAAGGAGTGGCCTCACGTATGTCGTATACAACGTTACGAATAGTTCAGGAGTAAGAGCTCCCAGTTGCCTATGCATAAAGTGTAAAATGGCGTAAGCTTTGGCGACGTCCCTCGTGTGATTTACACTGGTGTCTAGCTTTTCTGTTAAAATAAGACCTAGGTCGCGTTCTGATGGCACACAACTCAAGTTCTGGCCACCAAGGGTGTAATTCACACTCTGTGACCTGCCAGAATGAAGTTGCACTACTTTACACTTCTTTAAGTTGAAAGGCATTCCGTTAGCCAGAGCCCAGTCTCCCGGAGTTTGCAGGTCAGCCTGCAATCTGTTTGAGTCTTCCGATGAGTTTATTGTTCTCCAAATCTTTACGTCGTCAGCGTAAAGAAACGCAGAGCAGTAATAAAATGGGTCACTACATATGTATTGAAATGACGCTGGTTGTGATTATGAAGTGCTCTGGACGCTCAATTAATACGAGAAGTCCTTAAAAATAGGATTTGCAGTTGAAACAATGCATTAGTGATGAATAAATGTACTGCATGCCTAAATATTGCAGTGAGTACTGGGAGATCGAACTCTACATAAGATAACTGCAAAACATGAAGAAAATAAAGTCCATAAATGCACATTCGAAACGCAGGGACTTCGTTTTCAAAAAGCAGAAAAGCCTTGGCGGTCAGCCTCTCGGAAGATCGAAATATGACTGACGATGATCCCCAAATGGTTAGTGAACTCTTGGGTGAATGCTTTTCTAAATCTCGCGGAGTTTATCGTATGATACTTTCCATTCTTCCAGATTCATCAAATAAAAATAGTAATTAACAGTAGGTCGTGTGACTCAGTTCCTTCTATTTAAGCTAAACAGCAAACCAATCCATCATGATATCTCCTCTTTTTCTCCTTCGACAAAACAACACATGTGATTGAATGCTAATTGGGAAAAATTCAGGAGTACAGTTTGTGAACCAAGGACACCACTCAGGAAAGGTCACCTCATGTATTCGGATAAGCTGTATTCCATCGGGGATAATACTTTTCCCACGTTTAGTAGAAACTTACGAATGAGCAGATTATAAATGTTTTAAATACTTGCCAGAGTAAATAACTACTAAAAGTCATATTGTACTAGACATAAACAAACTGAAGAAGAGAAACTGCATGCAATATACAATGATGGAGGTTTCCGGTAGCCCATGTTCTATACAGGTTTAAGAAAACTTTTGTTCACAAGTAAAAAAGTGCAAGATTGTTTATCAAGTACAGATAGTCAACAGTCAACTCTTCGCTTTGTACAACAATACATTACTGACTCTAGATTCAACTTAGTGCCATGACGAAAGAATCCGCATTCCTCATGAGGGACATTGTTAGATAGGTGGCAATATAAAAATGATTTAGGACTGATATCATCACTTTGGTTTCATTTTCTGCAACAAAACAAATACGAATGAGCAGGTTATCCAGGAATTAATCTGACAATTGTAGAACGGCTTATCTCGAAGTTGACACTCTCATAAACTCAGTTTGGCGGAAACTTGTGCAATATTTATTAGCCAGATACTCGTTTACTTGGATTACATTTCGATATCATATTTTCCAGTCTGCAATGAGAATAATTCTGTTAGGTGACGAAGTTGATGACACGAAACTGGTGTTTAGATCCTTCATTCTGTGGAAAATCTTTGAAGAAGCAAGATAAGAATCAGTACACGGAGCTTCTATATTTTTGAAACCATAGTGGTTCGCCTTAACAGAAACCTTAACAACATGGAATCGAAATCCACCACCTTCTACAAACAGAAAATCATCATTCAGTATACTGTTCACGGATCACCATATGAAGTAGGTTTTGGGTGCCTAATTATTAACACAAAGTGGTATTACCATATGCATCAGTGAAAAATTATTGCAGTCCCTATTTCATTACAAGAAATGAGTTACTTAACCTTGATATTTCCACAGTGTGTTTTGAAGTCTGATCTAACATACTCACATGTGGTCAGTTCCAATGGAGAGAAATAAGCAAGATAAATCCACACTGAAATCAATGAGTAAGATAAGGTGTGATAATATCAAATCACCTCTCAGCTACCAATGATACGGTGAAAATAGTTCCGGTCACGACACAACCTGTCTAGATACGAATTACTTGTGGGTCATGCAAACTATATGATGACCACTACTTTAACCCCATCTGGTATGTCTGTCTGCAGTGTGAAACACGGGTTTCGTCAGGATCACAAGTGTTAGGTGAAGTCTAGTAAGGTTAGTATATAATATACGCAGTATATTATCATAAAGTGCTTGCACAGCTCCAATGATGTACTAGTCTTTCACAGCCGCTACTCTAGAGTTTGGTGCAGTCCCAATTTTATGGTTACCAACTACTGCTAAATTGAAAACCACCGATTTGTAAAGGCATCCGCAGTCTTCGCTGTCATGGAACTCCAGACAAGATGACCTCATTACCAACGAAATATCATTTACGCAGATTGGGAGGAGTAGGAAGCCCACTATTGTGCCTTCAGGAACACAAATCCTAACCTGTTGCCATGATCTCAAGCCTCTTTCTTTTCATCTCAATCCATCTTCTAACCATTTTGTTGATTCGGAAATAACCAAACTTTGTGATTATGCTTAAATTCTAATTCTTTTCCATAGGCATCGCCAATGTCAACGAAAACAGCACCTACTGTAACATTGGCAACTGTTGAGTCAACCTAACATCTCAAAGACAAGTGTATATTAGATGAAGTACGACGACAATTTACCTTAAGAGTAGTGGGACCAGAGTACGCTGAGAGTTGTCACAGACTGAAAATAGAGCCATTCTGGAAAAGACGTCTTAAGCTAAACCTTATTTTCTACTACAAGCCAACAAATCTTCTCTTACACTCCCTCAGGCTACTGACTAAATCAACCTCTGCAATCAGTTACAATCTTAGAAATCATGACAGCCTAGTTGCCAAAGAGCATTGTCAAACTTACAGGTACTCCAACGTCTTTTCAAATAAATCTCCACTTACTCGGAATAAACTACTTACAAATGTGTGCAATGCAAACACACTTCCAGTATACAATTACATAGTCATCAGACTCCTCAAAGATGACAATGTTCTCCTGCATCTGACTCCTACACCTTTCTTTTCACCAAACACACAAATATACTGCGGTCAATAAATGTATGAGAATCAGCAAAGTCCGTTAACAAATGTTAATATTGTTGGAAGAACATGCTAAACATTTCCAGACAGGGCATAAATATTAGCAAATACACATAATGTAGAAGTTGGCATGACTGGACTAGTTATTGTATCATTAGAAAACATGCTTTCTGTACAGAGTGAATACATTTATGGATATATTTACATACTAACCCTGCAGGACTCCTCGTGCTTCGATTTTCTGGATGATGATGAACAGAGCGAATATTTTACGACTTACAATAACAATCAAGAGAGATTTGATAATCTCACTGGCCACAAATCCCATAAATGCCGCATGAAAATCTGACACTTTAATATGTGACGCATCCTTGATAACACTTGTGGGTTATTATCCTTATAACAGAAGTCAGATTTGATCACTGTCTCTGCAGTGCCAGAAAATCTGTGAAGTTTAGGAAATAATGAAAATATGCTAAACATTCCACGCCAAATCTCAGTTACCTGAATGATGGTGATTTTCAGCTCCTGTACGCTTCATTCGGCAATTTATGCGGATCACTTCGACATTGTTCTGGTTCCCAACTGAGCATGAACTGAAAATTACCTACTACTGATTACCGTTAATGTAATAATAATTCTTCATACGTCTAACTGCACAATGACTGCTGTGGTGAGCCCTGGTGTAGTTAATATTGCTGCAGACGTTGTTATCGGTCAACTAACTAACGTTGTACACGAACTGTTTTACCATTTGAGGAATAACCCAACATATTTATCATTTGTAACACAACCTTCAATTATTATGCTCTCTTGGCTAAATTAAAACAATAACGAGGCCTAGGGTTATACCGTGTGCACTGCTTCAACCTATGTAAACTGACCTTATCGATGTTCTTCCATTACCTTGTCTTATGTATATCTTGTGTAGTCGAATAATTGTAAATATACTTACTCCGTGTACATATTATTGAATATATTGATGATGTCTGTAAACTGGTGTCTCTCATGTACAAACAACTTAGAATATATTATAATGACTTGCTACAAAATCCTTCTCCTCCTCACCAATGTTTTTTTCACGATAGTAACCAAGTAAAATGTAACTTTCAAAACCTGACTTGTCATGAATTCATCCGAATATTTTGGAAGAATGGATCGACCGAGATAAATATTGATTGGCACTGACAATGCATATAAGATGAGGTTGAATAGATTTACTGGGACTGAGATTCAGCAGTATTCCCAAGGCGATTTCTACATTTTCTCCACTATCATTCTGACGGAATACTTGGCTGAAGTAACCTGAGAAAACCTTCAATTTCAATGAAACTGTTGTCAGCCATACTTATTAGGTTAGGAACAAAAGTAGGAAAGTCACATTCAAATGGATAGTGTTTGACGCCTTAATGAGCTCACTGTTATGTACGGAAAGTAACTCAGGTGGAATTTATGATCACACAAATTTCACAAGACTAGTTGGAGAATTTATGGAACAGAACTCTAATTCCTAGACCAGTAGGAAACTTAACAGAATACGACAAAGTGTTCAGGTATTTTCCGCTTGGTTGTTCTGGTGCTGATAATTTTCCTGAATGTTTTCGTTGGTCACAGCTTTTATTTTAGTCAACATGAAAAAGACGTCACTAGATGAAGTTTAATTTGAGACTTTTCACAGTCTCTAAATTCTGATTACTTGGAGGAACCGATGAGATTCCGCCGAAATGAAGAATATTCTTTGTACACTAGCTGGAAACCACTTTGAGGTAGATATCGGAATCCGTTAGTAGAATCAAAACAGAACTCAGATAACTACTCAGATTAAATCACGATGTAGGATACACTGGTATGTACCAATTTGACAGACTTTACACACGTTGAATTGAACGCTGAAGTCTTTGGTGTGCGATTCCCATCTCACAAGGCGTTAATTCTTATAAAGTTTGCTAACTTTCAACGCCTGTCATTTTACACCAACACTTATCAATGATTTGGAGGAGTGTTAGAGACGCTGATGAAGCTGGCTAGCAATCTGCGTTCTGCAATATGAAATGGCAATCTTTTCCTTGATACGATGATGTCATCAAATATTTATCCGAATAGTGAACGTCTTTTCGACACCCTGTTTAGGCAAACTTATGACAATTTCTTATTCCTTCTGACATTAGGTGATATCGCACACGTAGTCTTGTCTGTGAAATCAGGTCCTTTCGGTTCAAAAAATGAAAATATCATCATCATCGTGGTATTATGTATAAATGCGACAATAGTTAGAGAACCATTGGAAAACCTGCGAGTACTGGACAGCTGCTTCGTCCTAGTTTGGGACTCTTCAGCAGTACACACACCGGGATTCCAACCCAGGACCTTCTGGTTACAAGGCAAGCTGGCTCGTAGACCATTTAGCCACTGGGACACGATCCAATGGCCCATGAATTCTAACTTCCGTCAATTCACGACATAGCGCGACATCTAGCCAATGTCTTCGGCGAGTATTTGTCCTCACACCCGACCTGCTGTCCAGTACTCCGAAGTTTTCCAATGGTTCTCTAACTAATGTCAGCTCATGATGAAAATCCTGTAACCAATCAAATCCCTACAAACCAACACTTGAAATGTAACAATGTTGGATGGAGACTTGCACACCAAAAGCAGACTGGAAACCATGTTGAAACATTATTCAAAATAAGCTCAGAGAAACTCAACTACATGAAAACAAACTATTTGATTCATTTCATATTTCTCATAGTTTCAGACAACATCGTCAATGGCTTAGTACCAAGAGCGAACAATGACAACTTTGGAAATTCACTGTGTAGCATAGCTGAGACACTTTCGATTGAACATAGTTGTCCAGAATGCTTCATTATGATTGAGGCACTCGAAGTGTCCAACAAAGCTCTCTTCATGGGACTTTATGGTGTACTAAAGATGATTCCCGCCATAATATTATGTTACATCCACGTTTTCACGTTCGACGATGTGCTAACGTTGTACACAGTCAAAGATGAACAACGTTGTATTAAGAAGCACAAGTGAAAGCTTGGAAAGATGTATTGTTAATGAAATCAAATTTCGAAAAACATGAAAACGAACGAAAAGTGTATAACCGCGTAAAAATGCATATGTAACAAAGAAAATCAATGTTCAATAATACAATGGCAAATGTTCTACAAGCTTATGTACAATTAGTTTCTTTAAGCGCATAACATGCGTGTATGAATTAATTTTATAAGCATGCAGTTAGGCTTAATAAAGGAGTGCTACAACGTCAACTGCACTCCCATCAGCATGAGTACAATGAAGGTGGTCATTAGAGATGGTTGTGATAAGTCAGAGAATAAATTGTGGCCAAGTGAATACATGGATGAATCACGTGAGTTCACTTCAACTCTCACTAATCTGCATACATAATCAACCAATTAACCACTGTAGACAAAATCAGTATATTCAATGAGAAGATTGAAATTGAATGTAATGAAGTGTGGGGAGCATTGCACGCATTGCAGAGTATCATACAACTGGTGCATAGAAGTAAATCGGGGTCTGTAAGTTTGATAATCGCATGATCATTAACACCTTGTTTATTCATTCAACTAGCTTGTAATGTACGAACGCATTATCGAGGATGCACCAAGATTCATTCACAGAGGATTTCTCGTTGACACTGCCAGACATTATATCAGTGTTGATGAGATTGTGAAGTTCATTGTAAGTCTCTCCTCCTCTCCTATTTCTAATTCACACTTTTTAAGGATGCAATGGCGGTTGTGAAAATGAATGTATTTCATTGGCATATGACGGATGACAGCTCATTCCCCTATGTGTCATCCACATATCCACGACTTTCCCTAAAGGTAGTCTGTTCTTCTTATTTCTTCGATTCACTTCTCTATATCTCTCTCCACTTAGGTTGCCTACCATCCACGGAAGTTGGTTTATGAGAATGCAGATGTTGTTCGAGTGATTGAGTATGCCCGTCTAAATGGGATACATGTAATGGTGGAATTGAATACTCCTAGTGAGTAGGCAATTTGAAACTCTGTGTTTTAGGATAAATAGTCTTTTGGTATGTTGCATAAAATGAATCATGTTTCGCTTCATTTATTAAGGAAAGTCTTGCTCATGTGTAAACGTAAGCGTTTTCAAATGCCATCACATTTTTGAAATAAGATGCATTTAGTATAACTGTTTCAGTTGTCATCAGGCTTTAACTCGTAATGAGACTAAAATATCAAATGTCAATTAAAATCAACTCGCTCTCTGTGTTACTGATTTCAAGATCAAGAAGGTGGTGATTAAAGCCATTATCCAAAAATAAGTATGGAGTGCGACACGACAGATGAACCGGATAGTAAAACGGGTTCGTCCACTCCTGAAAATGAGACTTGAGACATCCGAATGTCTGAAAGAGATTTTCAGGAAAATGAAGTCTATATTTTTGGAAACACTTATCCACTTTGGTTTCAACAACGTTTCGTATTCTTGCTGGTGCAATTTCTGCTTGTTCACTGTGTTATGAACTTTTATAGTAACATGAGTCAGTCATCAAATAAAGCTTCCAGGTATTCATGGTTTTTGTGTGGATCGATTTTCTTCCTGTCATGAAATAGTCAGTTGATTTCTTTGAAGACTGTTAATTCCAATCAAGAAACAAATTTTAATTGCAACTGAGTGATTGTCTGACATGTTGCATGCAGTTTTGCGGGACATCGATAATGAAGTTGAACATGTGCACGAATCATTCTTAGAACCTATAGACAAGGATGTACTGGAAATGTTCCTTCAGGTAGTCTGTATTAGAGTGGACAGAAGTACAGTTACTGTTTGCCCCGAAAAAGTTAACGAGTACTTGTGTAATCCGCAACGTTGAATTTGAACAGACGAAATACAAATGGGCTGTATGTAACCGGCCAACTCATGATACGACAAAATGAACATTCAAATACGGGGTGCAAGTTAATTACAATACTGAATAATGAATCAAGGCAATACAATAGCGATATCGGAGACAACACGAATACGCAGGTTTACTGTATTTGGAATTCTCGGGGACCTCACATAAGAATGGACGTGTATTTACATAACAATTACTTCAGCAGAAGAAATTTTCAGTTGTCAGTATAACAACAATCACAATGCTTTATTCATTCGTTCTGTTTTGATAACTTTCTTATTTCCATCTATCTGGGTGGAGTTTGTTAGCTACAGTGTGACGTGTGATAGTATTTGTTGTCAGCGTGTAAGTCATTCATATGTGGCTCCAATAGAAGCATGTAGTTGGTCATGTCTAGCGTAAACTGATTATCTGGAGGGAAAAAGTCACTCGTTATTAGGTAGCATGGCAGGAAGCACAGTCTTAATTTATCTGCGTAAACGTTCAGTCATATCTTTGAAAATAGGAAGACATGAATTGGCTGCGTTATATTTAGTCCCTTAAAATTCAGTGGTCTTCCGAAATAGCTGACTCTTCGGCTGTTTAGCTCCACAAGTGGCAGTGATATAAAGAACACTGGTGTTTGATGAATTAATAACTGATTCGGCTGGTACATCCTCTATTGGAACTAATGCTGTCGGACAAGTGAACTTGATGATGCATGAAATTGCGTTTCTGAATACGTTGTCAGTGTAGGCATATGAGTAAAGGCCACATAGTCGAATAAACACTGATATGCATGATTAGCGTTCAGGAGTCCAAAAGGCACTGAGTATAATTCACTTAATGAAAACGAATTTTGGTAGCTGTTTCCTGGATTTCATGTGAAGGAATACGGATATGATGGTAAGCTTTATAAAAGGAGAATTTCTGAGAAAACAGTGAAGATACGTAGACGTGGGGTGATGAATATTGTTCAGGAGCACTCTACTATGTGTAGGGTTCAATAATCTCCCCATGGTTCGGTCTATTTTAACTCCTCCTTGTGATCAAGTGAAAAAGGGGATATTATGGGCTGTTCCTGGAGTAGACTATACCAATGTTCAAATATCTGTTCATGTTTTCGCTGACTATTCGCGGTTTGGTGAGGTTTCATAGACATAGTTTGATGGCAAATGGTAGACTGTGTCAAAATGCGATGGACGAGACGACATTACTGTTCATTTTCAGAATATATGGTTTCTCCTGGATTTCAAAAGGAATTTTGGGATGTAACATATAGCGTAACACTGCGAAATGCCAAAGATGATTCATAGATATCAGTTTTGAGAGGATGTCTAGGACTTATGACTTCCTATCGGTGATAAGGAGTTCAAACTTCAACTTCAGTGGTTTGCAGGAATACGTTGTCAATCACACATGTATATATGGTCACCGACAATCTAATTTAATGTCTCCTCGCATCTGTCGTAAGTGGAGTTACAATTATATCTGTTACTGTATCTATCTGGAATGGAGTTTTCAACTTTTATTTAGCAACTCGGAATACACAACTCCAAGACTTGTTTTGATATCTCTGTGTTCAATGTCGTGTTTGATTACGGTATCTCAGGCGGTACTAGCATATATTCTCTTTTAATGTGCATCTATTAGCACCATGTAAGAGACTGTGTGGAATGTTGTTAGTCGTTCGTCAGAAGTAAGAATCGCTAAGTGACCACTCCGTTTAAAAAGTTTGCTTTCACGAGGTGCAATCACTACAAAATACCACCAACTTATGAAACTATTATTAAGCGGGAATTTAACGATACCACTATGAAAAATAAGGATTATTACAATAAAAGCGTATGCACATGAACTACAATGTTAGAAAACATAATTATAAGCCTACCGGTAGGTGTTCAGCAGTTTATAGTCAATATCCAAATGTAATATAAGTAGTATAGATATTATGGAACACAGAGTCCATTGTCTGACACGTAAATTCTACTAATTCTTCACATTTCTCAATGCAACCAAACCTTGAGAATTGTCAATACTCTCAATGTAGAATCTTAAGCAAACTGTGAAGTTTAAGGGGAGTGGATTATCAGAAAATTTTAGTTGAAACACGCGCTATATGAATGGACTATACACAACCAACCAATCCTTGTTGCTACAAAACAAACATTCAAATTCATAGTGTGAGAACTAATTACAATAGGGAGTATCAGATCAGGTTATTACAGCAAGTATTCTAGTATTTTCTCACTTCCTTTTCTCAGTGTACTTTGATTCGAATAATTGTATACACCGAATTTATTCATTTGATGTGATGAGATGAGAACAAAGTCTTTCCTTATCACGATAAACAATTCAACTTAAACCTAATAGAAGTTTATTTGTATAAGACGATGAGTTTAATTTCAAGCGCTTTATTCAAAAACAAAACAATTTCAAACAAAACAACAATTTCGGAGTTATGAAAGGGAGTTCTCTTAAACACAAAGTGTTACAAAAGTAGTTCAAAGTTTCGAAGTTGTTGAAAACATCAGATTTCTTTGAAGGCTTAGAATGATTCCGAGGACAAAGTGCAAACGTGATATCGTATTATGCTTAATTTTAATTAACAATTTTAATTATGCTCTAAACAGAATACGATTATGATATTATTATTATTATTATACAAGCCATAATCAACTGTATCTTCAGTCCATTTTCAGCCGAGTATTTCTTGATGGCTCCGTTGCGTTGTTTGTATTTTTCCATTGAGATCTGCCAATCTTCTGATTGGAGATCCTCACTTATAAGCAGGTTTACACTCTTTAGGCTATCCAGCGTTTCTACCATAGCTGGCAAGATACAGGTTCTTAATTCTTTTGTGCTATTCATCTATCTAGAATCCCCGTCTACTCTGTATTTCCTTTTGTGAATTTCTCCTAAGAGCGATGAACAACTCAGTGGGCTATCATCTACAGCAGTGATGTCATCTTTCAACCTCACCTGAAGTTGTTACTTAAATCCTCCTCCTAGGCTACATGTAGGCGTTATCAACTCATCACTGGGATTTCAGGCCTCACTACATCACAGTAACAGTTGAGGTCTCTAATTCACATTCCCTCACACTGTCATGTCGGGTATTTTCAATACCCAGACCCCTTTTTTCTCAATATTCTAATTCATTTTGTTCGACTTGTCTACTGTAATCACAGTTGTTTTTTGCATGTCGATCATTGAATCAATCGACTGCTACGAAATCATACTCAAAACTGCCATCATTTACGGAGGGGCATCCATAAACGAGGATAGCAGTTCTAGTGTGGTATTGATAGAACTAATGACGGTATTGACAGTAGTTGTAGTCTAAACGTCAGTGGTAATGCTATTAAGGCATTTCAAAATCTTATCCTAAGTGAATTCATTTTTTAGCATTCTGGACTGTGAGGTATTTTCAGCCATACAACCTTGTCTTACTTCAATTCGGGAGGCGTATCTCAACACAACATATGTTTCTCATCTCTCATAATATTTGCAACAGAAGCGTTTGTTGAGATAAGTAACACTGTAGCCTGTAAAAATAAAAAGATAAGCATCGTAATTATTCTCCTAATTTGAAATTTATATCCGCACTTCTCACACAGGTCACACGTTTTCTCAGAATCTTGCATATCCAGACCACACAGATAATAGTTGCTTTATTCCAAACAGTAAACTTGATGCAATGTGGAATTTGCAGCATGTTATACAAGATTGCATCTAACTTTCACCTCACATTTACATAATACTGGGGAAATAATTCTTAGGGCATTCACCTACATGTTAATAGAGATATTGACAACATTCTGTTAATGATAGAAAGCATAAAACGGAACGTTCACTTACTGTCTAGTAAGTGTCTAGCCCTACCTAGTGAAGTACAAGGAGAGAGTTGAGTATTCACAGGATTCTCAGAATCCAAAAAGATATTCCCCGAGTTCTTGCATGAGTTCAAGTGTTTATCTGCTGCAGCATTAGCGAGTCCATTAAGCGGCACCCTACTTCGCCTACCACCAGGTTTCAATACCCATCATACTGTAACAAATTCTTTCCCAAACAAGTTAAAAAACCATATTGAGACGCATAAAATAAAACACGTTCAGCGAAGAGTCACTCTTTTCAGCTATCTCACAATGAAACTATTCAGTCCCACATATTTAGTGAATTTCCTTAGCAACAAAAGAAATATTTACAAAGATGTGTTATTAGAATTTTAAATGTTAGATTACAAATTATGTGATAAGGAAGGCATTAATCTAGTAGAAACTTAAATAAAATTAAATAAGTAGATTGAATGACTTGATATATTGGCGGTTTTAGTGATTTAGGTCTCATGGATGTTGTGATGAACCGTTCGAGGGAATCATTTTCAAGGAGAATTCTTTTCAGAGTGTTCAGCTCCTCTTATACAATGTCAGGGCTGTGAGTGCTGAGGATTCTGTAGTTCAGTAAACGGGTCAGGTTTATTTTCGTATAGCCAGGTACCGAACCATGGAAGTTAGTGAGTTGTCCGTTCCCTGTCAGCTTTCTGTGGATGGATTATCTTAGTGTTCCATCTTGTTCATATCTTGTTAGTTGAACGTCCAGTAAAGTTATTTTTGAGTCAGACTCCTGTAATGTGAACTGCATTGTAGGGTAGCAGCAATTAGCAATATCCAGAAGATAATGAATGTATCATCCACGTATCCTTTTTAAAACACAAAGTTGTGTTTTCAACTTTTGCCATGAAGAAACCTGTATGCAACGGGCCTATTGGTGAAAAGAGAATTGGACAGTTATGGCTCGTCTCAAAAGGGAGTTCCTTCGATCATTCAGCAGGCACTTCAATTGCTTTTCCTTTTGAATCAGTATGTTCGTACATGTAGCATGTTATTTCACTTAGTAGGACGTTTGCATACAGTGATACCACGTTTAGTAAGAGCATGGTTTAATTAGAGACGTTGACATTCTCAGTAGGGTTGACAAAGTGAAAGGAATTTCGGAGTGAGTGGCAGGAAACTAGTCCTCTGACTGGTTCCAGCAGGTATACAAACCAATGGGTAGTATGATGATAGGGTGAATTCGTCATGTCGAGAATAGGTCGAAGAGGTGTGCCTTCTCTGCGCATTTTGTCTGCAATCAATAGAGTCAGGGTATATTTGAACCAGTTGATCTCAGGGGTTCCAACATTTTGGCGTCAAGGAGAAATTCAGTCTTTAGTTTCAGCATGGTATTCGCTAGGTTTTATTCGGCTTGCTCCATTTTATCCTTTTCATTCACCTGTTTTGTGAATTCGGATTCGTCAGAGAGGATGGTCAGTATTTTACTAATATAGCCGTCGCGATTTAGGATTAAGATTCCCCCAACCTGATCAGGGGGTATCAGCACGACCTCTTCATTCTTCATTAATTCATTCAGCTTTGTTACTGTGGACTTTCCATTTGTTTTGATATTTAGAAACTTACGACAACCGACGGTGACTGATGATTTGAGTTGTCGCAGTTTCTCTTCATATATTGATCCCAGATCATAAGTTTGACTTATCACATTTTCAGGAATGAACCTGGAATTGAAACTTCTGGATGTTTTATGATTTTGCACAGAATCTTGGACGTGGAGATGGTGCCTCTGTTTGATTTGCTGACAGTTGGACATTTGAAAGATTGAATAGATACTTGTTTGGATTGCTTGGGAATGGACGTCCATCATCACTAGTCGACTTCAGGTTCATAAATAAGGCTGACTTAATCTTACTACATCGTCTGTCCCCCAAAGCTCTATCTTGGAACACTCGGTCGAATTTAGACACCAAGCTAACTAACCAACAGGCCAACTTTGAAGTCGTCTACAGAATAGGCGGGAATCTTGTAAAAAAGAGTACGAATCAAACTTCTTCAAACCTCAGAAGAAATGCTAGTTCACAGTCTGAATCCCGAACTCCGACCACAGAAGAAGTTTATTAAGTCGCTGAATCTACAATGGACCTGATCTATCCTAATATCGGAGATGTATGTTTTGTTTTAGTTTTTAAATCGTATGATTTTCTTTCCTGATCGCCTAATCAATTTCTACTTCTAATTTCCGTTGTTAACTTGACTCGCGTCCAATTTTAGTTAGTTCCTACTCAATGCTGACAAGTGTATTGCGTCACTCAATTAATGCAATAAATTTTACTTCAATTCCTACTCGATTAACGTATTCTATATCACGTCACTTGTTGTCTAAAACTGGGAATTCATATGACACATTTGAAATATTTCTTTTGTTGCTCAGCAATTTGCTGGATAGATGCGACTATACAGCTTGACAGTGATATTACTGAGAAAAGAATAAATTGAGCAACAATGACGAATGGGTTGAATACATGAATTCATAACCAGTAAAATTAGAAACTGAATGATAACAGATTGTCTCAACTTTCTCAAGCAAAACTTGGGACGAAGTATCTATTTGGAAGTTAACGTGATGTAGGAAGATCGGGAAAGGTATAATCTACGCAACTGGACATTCGATGTAGTTTAAACTTCACTGGCACATACATGTGATACGAGAATCATCCCAATGAACCAATTCATGTTTTTTCACGTTTATGTCTGAAAGTGAAATTAACAATCTGATATTTGGAGGGATTTAAATTGAGACAATTTAATAGGCATCACTGACGAATTCCTGATGAAAAGCCATTCATTTTGGAGCAATCTGATTAACATTTCGTTGGCATAGAAATAACCAGATCTTCGGAATACCTAACAAAATTGGATTCACCAGAATGAGTCAAGCACTTTGAGGGACATTGGCTAGACCAAGTAAAGCAGTGGATTAATAAAAGAAGCAGGCTTGTTTAACAAAAGAAGACAGATGTGTAATCAATGAAAGCCCACTGAACATATTTAGGATTTCTGTCTAAGTTGAAGACAATATTATGATGCTAGACAATACTACCACCTGAATTACATCTATCATGTTTATAGGCAAATTGTTTGGAGTGGTTAAATCTACTAATAGTGTAATTAGTTTGATCCTCAAAGTGAGGTGACTGTGAAATGAGAAATTTGTCTGTCTTCATTGTGTTTCATCGCATATTAGGTAACTGTGATATTGATAGTGCTTATTGTTTACAATGCAAATGCATTTAAACATAGTTAGGACTATTCTTCTCATATGGAATAATGAATGGTCTACTATTTCTTCCATATTAGTTTTTTATTAGATGTATCACACAGTGAAAGAGTATTATTTACTGAATGACAAAGTTTCCAACAAAATTTATTCTTCATAATCATATCAATTGTAATCACACGACTTTGAAACTTGAGTTTTATAGTTTTCTTTGTTCTTTCCTATTTGTCATCGTAGGGGTAGTAGAACTTACCAGATATCTGGGATAGGTGTTGAATCATTCCTATTACACGTATTTGCAGTTGATTCGATAAACAAAGCTTCTGTTATCAATCTCTCCCTCCACCCTGTGATATTAGATTTTAAAACTGTCATCCTATCCCATCCATCCTATTGTATGGTTGTGTGTAACTGCATGTAGTGGGTGCTATAGCTGAACTATTCTCTAGATTTTTTATCTTATTCGGGTCAACCAATCTAGATTTTGCTAGGTTTTTATGTTCAGCTAGTCTGACTGCTCCTGTTCTACTAGTTTGACCTATGTATTTGACCTGACAATCACTGAGGCAGGGTATGAGATAAACTAAATTGTTTTGTTTTAAAGGCTCCACAGGATCCTTTAACCGACAAAGCTTGTTTCTAATTGAGTTTGTGGGTTTGAATGCCACTTTTATTCCTGCCTTGCTAAGAGTTCTGCGTAAGGCTTCCGAGGTTCCTTCCTTGTATGGAATTACTACTGATGATTTAGATTCCTTATTGTTGGTGTTGTCTTGCTCATGTCATCATTAATATCAATATTATTATTATCATTATTATTATGGCTATCACTACTATCATTATTTATTTTATTTTACATTTCCCTACATACTTTCTGACTAATTTATCAGGTTAATTATTAAGTTTTAAGGCTTCTCTTATATATCTCACTTCCTGTCTTAGATTTTCCTTGATACTACTTAGTTTTTGTGCTTTGTCACTTAAGCATTTCAGCAATCCTATTTTTACTGACATAGGATGGGATGATCGGAAGTCCAAATATCTGTTTGAATGTGTGGGTTTCCTGTAAACACTAGCATTTAAATTCCCATCCTCTTTCCTTCTTACGTTGCAATCTAACATTGGGAGCTCCCCTTCCTGATTTTCCAATTCATAAGTGAATTGAATTGCTTCAACCTTCGATTTGATGTGCTCGAAAAACCTATCTATATCTTGTGTTTTAAGTACAGTGAATGCATACCTCCACCATACTTTTGAGGAGGGGCTGAACGTTATATTCGCTAGGCTTTTCCCACCTATCCATGAATATATCCGCTACAACCGGGGATATTGGTGACCCCATAGCAACACCCTCAGTTTGTTTGTATATGTTCCCTTGAAATTTAAATACTGTGGAAGTCAGGCACAGCTGTACTCCCAGCATTATGTCCTCAAGTGGCGCTTTCGTCCTTATTTCAAGTTCCTGGTCAGAAATGAGTTCATTTCTGACTGCCTCCATAGCCATATTTATTGGTATACGTGTGTATAAACTGACAATGTCAAAACTAACCATTTTCTCTTCATTATCTAATTTTAAATTATCTAATCTATGTTTGAGTTCATAAGAATTAGTTAGTCTAGATTTTGAGTGGATTTTAAAGGGATTTAATACCATGGCTAAATATTTAGATAATTCATAAGTAGGTGAATTTCTAAAATTAACTATAGGCCTAATAGGGTATCCTGACTTATGAACTTTAACAACACCATATCCTACTGGGGTTTTTAGTTTTGGGCATTAAATTAAACCACTTAGACTCACCTAGAAACGGCTTCATTCGGCGTATAAGGTCCGCTGTGGATTTCTTAACTTTATTCATAACTGTATCTATTGATTTATTAATTTCCTCATATGGTCCTGTTTGTATGTGAGTATTTACCTTGTCAAATAGTCAGTCTGATTTGTCTAATACTACTGTTGCATTTTCTTTGTCTGACTTTGTGATAACTATATCCTTGTTATTCTTAAGGTGTTTCAGGGCTTCTATCTCTTGTTTTGTCAGGTTGGGTTTTCCACATTTTTGTCGTTTTAATGTCAGTGCACACTGTGCTCGTATTTCATCAGCCGTGGTTTGTCTATCCCACTTAGTGCTATTTCTATTTTAGGGATGACATCCTCAGGTTTCAGCTTGTCTACTGATACATTGAAATTTAGTCCCTTTTCTAATACACTTATTTCCGTAGGACTTAATGTATGTGCTAAGAGATTGATAACCCACTTTGTTTTATCGATCACCGTTGACTTTGGATTGTTGACTTCGTCGTTCTGAGATGGAGATTTCTCCTCTAATAATTTATTGAACTTTTTGATTTGATTATTTTTTGACTTTTTGAAAGTTGCTGATTTGGCATTGCTAGAGGACTGTGTTATAAGATCATAATCTACATTGGTAACTATTCCCATTAGCTTTTGCTTTAATTGCTCAATTTCATATCTGATATGTTGCAACTTTTTAACGATTCTGTGGATCTCTTCTTTTAGGCATAAATTTTGTAGGCTTTCTATTCTGCTTCTAACTCTGTCCGTTGGAACTGGAGCTCGTAGACGTAGATATTTAGGAATGATTTCATTTTTTAGGTATCGAATGTTGAAAATACGATGATTTTCATATCTTGCTTCAGGTCTACTATTTCTACATTAAACTGCACTCTGGCTTGCTCATATGTGCTTTGCATTGAATGAAATAGTGGAAGCTACTGTCCAACCATGTAGAAGCACACTTATCTAGTGAGAAATGAAGTATAACTCTTTATCGGTGTCCAACAGTCTGTACGTTCTTTAAAAAGACCAGGTATTTAGAATATCTGCATAAACACGAGTTTGTCTAGAACTCGCAGTAACACCGCCAGCGTGGTCAATGAAGTATGCTACTGCGAAGCCAAACTACCTCAGTTCATAAACAGTTGGAGACTACATAACTTTCCATTGTTTGGTTGATTTTTACAGCATGTAAGCGAATAGATTTCTTCGTGTCATTTTTTTCTAACTAGAAAATAAGTCTGACGCAGTGATCATCTCTACAGCCACAACATCTACATGGTTAATCGCTGACCTCATAAAATGGGAGTGCTATAGACTTAGTAGAGTGACATTCTACCAAGATGGGAATATGTCTGAGATTGTTTTACTCCCCATAAACACCCATTGGTTAATTAACTTCACCCACACGAATAACAAAATACATTCGCCAAATCATACAGCACGATCACATGCAGACACACGCAGACTCAAATAGAAAACACATACGACAAGATGGATATAAATACGCGTTAAAACAACATGAAGAAAACTTTAACGGAAAACTAGCATCATGTTAATTGCTCTCTTGATTAACCTCATATTTCTCATAGTTTCAGACAACGGTGTCAATGCCTTAGTACCGAGACCACGCAAACACATAGAAGGAAATGCACTTTGCAGCATAGCTGAATCCCTCTTCATTGAACATACTTATCCAAAATGTTTTATTCTGATTGACGCCCTGAAAGTGTTCAATGAACGTCTCCTCATGAGGCGTCAACTATACTCATATAATGAAAGCGAAACTCTCCATATCAACACAATGAAAATTGTGATTAGAGACGGTTGTGATGAGTCAGAGAATAAATTGTGGCCAAGTGAATACATGGATGAATCACGTGAGTTCACTTCAACTCTCACTAATTTGCATACATAATCAACCAATTAACCACTGTAGACAAAATCAGCATATTCGATGAGAAGATTGAAATTGAATGTAATGAAGTTTGGGGAGCATTGCACGCATTGCAGAGCATCATACAACTGGTTCACAGAAGTAAATCGGGGTCTGTAAGTCAAATGTGATTTCACTGATAACCTCATGATCATTAACACCTTGTTTATTCATTCAACTAGCTTGTAATGTATGAACGCATTATCGAGGATGCACCAAGATTCATTCACAGAGGATTTCTCGTTGACACTGCCAGACATTATATCAGTGTTGATGAGATTTTGAAGTTTATTGTGAGTTTCTCCTCCTCTTTTATTTCTAATTCACACATTTTAAGGATGCAATGGCGGTTGTGAAAATGAATGTATTTCATTGGCATATGACGGATGACAGTTCATTCCCCTATGTGTCATCCACATATCCTCGACTTTCCCTAAAGGTAGTCTGTCCTTCTTATTTCTTCGATTCACTTCTCTCTATCTCTCTCCACATAGGGTGCCTACCATCCACGGAAGTTGGTTTATGAGAATGCAGATGTTGTTCGTGTGATAGAGTATGCCCGTCTACATGGGATACGTGTGATGGTAGAATTTGATACCCCGAGTAAGTGGCATCTTTTTCAGACTGATCACATCTCACTACTGTATTTTCGATGTTCAATATTTCCAATGGAATGCTTACATTCTCTTTATCATTGAAGTGTAGATGACACTTTTGCCTTCCTCATGATTGCAGGTCACACGAAGTCATGGGAAAAAAGTTATCCTGGAATGCGGACAGAATGTTCTCCTGGAAGTCAGTTAGGCCCATTCAACCCTGCACGTGAGAACAACTTTGAAATTTTGAAAGCGTTTTTCAGAGAAGTGACGTCAGTATTCCCAGAACCATTCATCCATCTGGGTGGTAAGGAGGTTTCATTCGATTGCTGGTAAGATTTCTCTTTATCTATTGTAAATTGAATGTTAAAAATGAGATAAGTTCAATGGTACACTTGAACAAAGCTTTCAAGATATCCACGGTTTCCTTGATAGCTAGAATGGCTATGGTTTCACAGTTGTTGACGACGCATTTATTGAAATATGAATTTGTGATCATTTGTTTGTATCCGAGTGAGTCGAGGTTATCGTCACCCTGAGTATGGTAAATTTATGAAATATGATGCGTGTGCGCATTTGACTATCACTCGTTATTCAAGAATGCAAAAACAATGGTACAAATAAGGGATTAGTATTATTATGATGTCGAATAAGATGCTTTACAGAGATGAAAGTAGTGTACATGTTCTAATTTTGAGTGTTACCACCATTCAAATTTCAAATAATCGCACTCGGTATTAAATCATTGCATTAAAAATAGTCAACATGCCTGATTGTTTCTGAGAACGTGAAGTTGTCTGCGTAAAGTGTCTATTAGGTTATTGATATTACTAGTAATTATTACTCAGAATATGCCACTCACGCCTTCTAGGGTGAAGGATGCAGGTTTATTTCTGAATTCAAGTAGTATCTTACGAATCAGTGGACTGTTAAATACCTTTAAACAATAGGAAACTCAGAGCGCATCAGGGAGGTTGACTCCAATTTAAAACATTTTGATCTTAATTAGTCTCAGTCAGACCTCGGAATATGAGATTCCCTAATATCACCGCACCGATTAAAATTTCACATTCACTAGAAACCCTATTTTCATGACTACACTTCTATGAACTGTGAAATTCAGTCTCACTTCGTCACAATCAAAACTGTTGAGCAGGTTGCCTTCCAGGAGTCTCATAACATGAGCTGAACTAATATGAAACTGAACATCTTATTTGTCTAAGATCTGTGAAATCAATGATTGTTTCCTTCCTTTATGCTGTCACGATATATTTCATGAATTATTATCATTTCTTGAGTTCCTGATAGAAGTGATGGCATATATCCATCGTGATATGTTGTCTGCAATCACATTCAACTGACTCTCGGACTGCCCACAATGTTTCACTCCCCCTTAATGTGAACTTCATGGTTTCACTTTTGGAACCAAGCCCATAGCTCTCCATTACAGTTTCAAATGAATGCCCGGGGCGTGACTTCACTCAGAGAATTTCTAGTCCACATCCATTTAATTCTGCCCATTATTCCAGCACCAGATTTCCCCCAAATTCGCTACGTCGGTTTTTCCTGTTCTTTTTGACTTTTTCTGAACACCGGACCTTCATTCAATTCACTACTAATGATAGTCCACAAGGAATAGATTTCTGTGATTCATCAGGTCTCTGAAATATGTTGAGGCTGTGAGTTCATATTCCTGTTGAAAATTCGAATCTTGCTCCTCGGATAAATTCTGTGAACCTGCACACTGACACCAAGTAGTAAAGCCCTTTTTCGCTTCCCCGATCTTGGCTAGCTTTGACATAGTCATTGTTGATAGCTGACAGTTGAGATGAAAGACAACATAAGCACTACCAAATGAGTTCATGTTACTATTTACAGCTGCCCCCCCCCAGTATCATGCAATTTTCGGTACAAATATTATTAATACAATCCATGAAACCCATTAGTCTAATATTCTCTAAAATATATCAAATTGTTTCCGCTTAAAATAGGAAATCTAATACTGGAATTTCGAATTTCATGAAGCAGAAGGAATTTGGTGATGACTACGGGAAACTTGAATCGTATTACTTTGACCGACTAATTGAAGCTATTCAATCAGTTCAACCAGAGGGATACGCGATTACACCAGTGGTCTCGCATGAAGTATTTCAGAACGGTTACCGTGTAAGTGAATCCTTTTCCTTTTTCGAATGAAACACCTCTCGTGAATAGCTGGAATCTGTAGAGTGTCACCTGTATCGATCGAGTACGTTTTCATGCAGACAGTTTTTTCTGTATGTTTTTTCACATTGGCCGCATTAGTTTCATCAGAAAGGTTAAATTTGGTAGATTCATGTAATGCAGGTGAACTTAGTATTCGTTTTTGTGTATTAAATTCAGTTTCCAAACTTCAGGGTTACTTTCGCCTCAACAGACGAGCAGTATTCTCCAGTTTCTTGATTCACGGTGATCACTGTCACGTACTTCGTCAAGGTTAATTCAGAACAGCATCAAATGTCCTCCTCTACATCTAATAGTGTATAGTTCATGCATTTGAGACTTTCCTTAACGTCTATTATATTTCAATGTATACTCAGAAGAAAGATAATCACGATGTCTGTTTGATGAGATTCATCAGTCGCTTCCAAGGAAAGCGGTATAAAGTAAACTCGAAAGTAAAATGTTTGTGTTTCTGTGAGTAAGATCTACTTAACTGTGATCTGTCATCTTGAAGTCACCTTCAGGTATACACGTAATGTTTTTCATCAGATCATTGGAATCAGATTAGACTGCTCAATTTCCAGACTCATAACATATCAATTTATGCGTTTAATTTATGCGTTTACTTGCTCTTGTGGAGCTGATTACATCGGCCGTACCATGCGCCGACTTGGAAAACGCTCTCGCGAACACCACCCAGCCTGGCTAGTAAAAGGAGACCGAAAACGTGTATACAGTTCAGTTACAGAACATCTGGTCAACTCAGGACATTCAGCGCCTTTCAAGAAATCCTTCAAAGTAATACACAAAATTCAATCAAACCTATCAAAGGGAATCAAATCAAGACATCTGGGCATAGCTGAGGCGCTAGCTATCCAAAAGCTCAAACCCACACTTTGTATCCAAAAGAATTACGTCCAACCCCTCTCCCTACCATGGCCATCATAAACAGGTAAAATTTTTTAGTAATGACAATCTCATCGCCTTTCTTATCTAAACTTCCTGTTTATTCATGTTATTTTAAGTTTTCTTAAACCCTGTTTACACTACCATATTTTCATACCCACTCTTCCTGTTTATTTTGTCATTTTACTATTTCTACATATTTAATCCCTGATTGCATAAACAATTATTCATCATATTAGTTTTTTATCCAAACATCCTGTATATTTTGTTATTTCTACATTTCTAACCCCCAATTGCACAATGTCAATCTTCTTAGTTATTATGCTACTTTGTTTGAGTTTTACCCATCCCCCCTGTTTGTTATGTCATTTTAATTCCTAATTGTAATTTTTTATTAATTTGACCCCTAACCAGAAATTATTCTGGAACTTTCCTATCCATTTGATATAAATACACGAATGTACAGCCTAGATGATGACTTCGTCGAAAAGAAAATTTTCTTCGCTGCAATTGTCTTTTTATTAACTCCTATGACCCAATGTGCATATTCCGCGTTTAATAATCCCTAAATGTACCTTTATCCATTCAGCCGAATAAAACCACTGTGATGAACGTCTGGCAGGGCAAAAATTGGGCGAATATTGTTAAATCTATAACGTCAGCTGGTTATCGAGTTATAGTTTCGGCATGTTGGCAAATCTCTCTTGCAAATCATGCAACTCGATGGTATGGTTATCATAAATGTGATATTGGAGCATTTGGAGGTGAGTAACATACTTGAGTATAAATGTTGCTCACCGAATTGCCCACACACATTGATTTCATGTTTTTTCATTTGACTGATTAGGGTTTTGATTTGATTTCTGTAAGTTTCACTGTGGATGTGATCAAGCGGTGAATGATACGCCATGTAGCACTGTATATATGAAATTACCCATGAGTATTGAACATCCTATAGATAATACGCCTAGTACGTCGGTGGCATAGTGGTTAGGACTCTTGCCGACCATGCACATGGTCCGGGGTTCGATCCCCTGCCGACACACACCCGATATCTATGGTCGGCCTGTGAAATTCGGGCTACCGATATCCATGCTGAAAGTTCCATGCTTGTACTGAAAATACGGCGTGGCATCAAGGTGTAATCAAAATCAAAAATAAAAAATAAAAAAAGTAGATCCGTAAGGCATAGTGGACTAAGAAACATGATTTCATCTATGTGAATCATTATCTAGTGGCTTCGATTGTGACTTTATGACGTTCACTATGGGAGTAGACATAAATTCACTTCCCAGATGAGGCAGATAACGGCGATACTTTTTCATTTCCCACACACCAGCGTTAATGGGTGTATTCTCTGTAGGAAATGGATGGTCGACTCAGTGTTTTCATAAACAAAAACGAAATTGCAACCCTACTCCAGCATCTGAGCTACATATTTCGCTAGGACTGACATTTTGGATGATGAAATAGGCTTAAACGAAGGCCAATAAATGGGATCGGATACATAGTAACTTTATGTAAGTTCCTATGGTGTGAGTATATAAAGAGAAACGATGAGGAGCAGTAGAGAAGAAACGTTTTTATCTGCCTTTATGAGTAATAAGTTAGCCAAGTTTTTGGTGCTGAAACTCACATAAATGAAAGTTTAAAACCAATTTTTGCAGATAGTGCACCCTGTGTCGTTCCTATGGTCTGAGAGAAAAGCTATCGTAGCTGACCACTTTAATGTAAATTTGCAAATTTAGCTGATATTGTGAGGAAAGTTTCATTGTGACAACGGTCCAACAGCCCTATCTTCAACTTCTTGAGGTTTGTATGCTCTCGGTTGTCAAACAAATCCTGGGAAGTTGCCATCAACACTTTTCAACACAATGTATGTGTTCAGAAACACTTTGTGTAGACACTGTCCCCGTCACGACTGTCACCGCAACCCATTGGTACACTTACTTCTACGAATCACATTGTCATCAAATGTTTGTGCTGAATAATTTCACCAATTTTTCAAGTTGTTGTCTCTAACCAAACTGTGAATCAGTCTTTATTGGAATATCAGCGATTTCAAATTTATTTAGTTTCAAAAAGAGATAATTTTGTAGGGGCTATGAGTATTTAGTCACAACCTGGAACTTTCTCGAAACCTTGTCACAAATCAGTTATCACAGAACTCTGATAGTAAGTAGTTCACACATGTTCTTTCCTTCAACGGTCTTAATTGACAATGAGCCTGTATAAATAACGTCCTTACATCCTACTCGCAAATTTACCCTTCGTATTTTTTGCCTAACTGCTTCAGGCACCGAAGAAGAGCAGAAATTGGTGATTGGTGGAGAAGCCTCTGTATATGGAGAATATGTGGACAGTTCAAATCTCTTCACGAGCTCATGGTGAGTTGTTCTATCTACCGATCTATAAGGTGCATGGAAACACCTCAGCATACATGTGAATAACATTTGTGAGGACTGAAGATGTTTTTCAGATAGTGAAGATATTTTTTACTGTTGGTAGCATATAATTAAGTTTGGCGTGTTTGGGGAAATGACTGGGATTATTATCGATTGATGTATTTGTGGTTGTGACTGTTTCTTATACAGAGACTGTGGCTACAACGAGCTCATGGTTTGGTACTCAAATGTGATCACATTCGGTCGGTTGTCACTAGTAATGAAACTTGACTGGAGTGTCGTTTATACGCATTTACAATTGCAATATATGAAATAATGTTAATGCAATATAAGTGTAGCTACGATTTGATATAAGCTTAGCAAAGTTGAGACTACCAATGTTGGTATTTGGGAGATTGTTCAACGCTTTGTTTGACTCATCTTGTTAAACATCCTTATCGTGTTGACTACTTCGGTCACAAAACACTGACTAATTTTTACACACACTTCTATCCTACCATACTTTACTCAACAGCTTGAATTAGCATGAAACCGTTATCTGAAATCACTGTAAGCATTCTAGTTAACCTTAACCAGACTGAATTCAGCCATGTTAATATCAATATTATGAAATATATTGATCGAGTGGAATGCATATATATCCAAATTCAGTTTCGTTCAATTGCTGCAAAAGTTTTCGACTTTATTGCGGTCTGATTCGTTCGATCCACTTGAGATCATGATGATGAAGAGAGTCTCAATGAATCAGATTTGGGGAACAAAGCTGATGAGCTTCATTGATTACGTTTAGATTTGTGAAAACACATTCAAATATTCTTTGGAAGATACAGGGTGAGATGTTCTGACTAATGCCACGAATAGACATACGCACACTGAGCAACCTAATCGTGGTAACTCAGCAGGCAAAGCATAAGGCGTCAATCCTATTTCTGCGTTTTCTGAGTTTATCTGTGCAGATCCTACACTGGGGAATATGTGAAAGTCTTTACCTTGATAGAGATCACGTTTCTATGTTAGTTGCAATGAATACCATGTGTTTATCCATCTACTCAGTCTGAATAAAACAGGAAGTCAAGTGAGAGCCTGAATCGCTCACCAACAACGTCTCTGATGACTGCAGCACTGGATGAAACCGGTCATAATCTCAGAAGAGACAAGAGTTCCTCTAGGATTTCAGAAATGCCTTACTGACTGGTGAATATCAACAAGCATGAAACTTAGGTACGAGTCATCTTGACGATTGCCTCCAACCATCCAGTATCACTAGGACTGGCTTCTGATAGAGACAGTATAATTTACTCTTCGTACTATTCATGTCATGATAGTCAGTTATTGATCAATACGAACCTTTTTACGTGAATTCTTAGAAATTTTGGAATTCAAGTCGAAAATATTTTATCTACGCTAGTCACATAATTGCAAGTATTTATTCACCTTATTGCAGATTACTGGCACTTTTAAAACTCCTTTTTCTCACGTTATTTATTAATGCTCATTAGGCTTGAGGGTGCAGTCATAGCCGATCGTCTGTGGTCACATGATCAATCCACCATTGCTGAAATGAAACCCAGATTGGCTGAACTACGTTGTCATATGAGAGAGTAAGTTCATACTTTACTGACCTCGTGAAGATATTCTCATATTCCGTTCACTGTGTAAGCTATGCTCAGTCATTTCAAAAGATTAATTGATATGATTGAATGTGTGGTAATAATTGTTAACTCTTTGACAATACTTCAAATACTGCTAGTAGCGTAGTGAATATTGAAAGACGTGACAGAAAAACAAGGTGAAATTGATTCGAATGACAGTGAATGAAGGAATTAAATTCTACATCAACTGTAAAATGCATCCTTCAAGGAGTGTTGAAGAGGGCTGTTTGTTAGTTGTGTAAACCAACTCAGCATCTGGAACTTTCATGAAACAACAGATGTTGCTAACTCCAAAACTTGAGCATCTGTTGGTGCTTAATATACTTGAAATCAAAGTTGGCTATAAAACGTGCCCGCGGAAATATTCAGTTTGAGGTATTTAGTTCATAAGTTTCTCCTCAGGCATGTGGAATCGAAAGTTACCAAGACGCATAATTCTGTTTGATAAATTCACGGAAATACAGTGCTTTCAGTTGATGTATAATTGCTAGTAGTTGTCGAGTGGTTGCGCTTTCGATCAACATGGGTATCTGTATGTGTGAACTAGAGGGTACACTTCTCTATAGTTCCCATGTACTCCCTTTCCTGCCTTCATGTACCTGAATAACAATTCAGTATCTGACATCTTTTATCCACTCATACAAAACGCCGTTAATGTTAGTCTTCACCTAACCACGGTTTATTAGGGTGGACATTCAACTTTTAATGGCGTGTGAAATTTAAGTTCTGTAGAATATATAGTCTTACAGTCAACACCCACTTATTTCAATTTTATGAAGCAGATTTCATAACCAAATATTTGAAAATAATAAAATTTGAGTCTTAATGGGAATTAGTTCAACTGCCTTAAGAGTCCAGCTAAAAATCCAAGATAATTGCACCGCTGAAACCTTTTCGGCAACCATTCACTACACCTTTCCGTTTCTTTTGTGTATACAGCTTAGGATTCAAAGTGAAACCGATAAATGAACCGAAGAATTGTTTACAACCATAAGAATGTGCATTTCCATCAACTAGACGCCGATGGGACACTCATTGTTTTTTACTCAACATTATAGATTTAATAAAATACAGTTTTAAATTGTCTTCCTTCTGTGTACAACTTAACAGAATGTTCAACTATGACTGATGCTTCTCCCCCACAACTATTAAACACCGAAATTATAAGTTAAGTGGAAGGACACAATGTTGACTTCTATCTGATTTGGAGATAGATTTCCAACATTAGGATCTGAAAGAAGAATTCTCGTTATTGCATTTCGGAAAAGTATCAGCATTGATGAATAATTTAGGTATTGTAACTCAACAAATACTTAGTAATAATAAGAAAATCTTTATTCTGGACAGTATTTATACAATGTACAGAATATTCAGAGGAGTTTATTACATGATATTTTCCCTTTGTACAGTATCTTCAAGTAAAATATTAATTAACAGTGTACCCTGTGACACGGTGCTCTCTGAGCTGAAGCAAAAACTATTCCATTGTGATATATCTGCTTTGTCTCCTTCAGAAATCCACGATATCTAGTTAAAAACCAATTGTAAGATGTTCAGAAGTAAATTTTGAGACCGAAGGACATAACTGAAGAACAGTTATCTCATGTTGCCACCAACAAACAGGCCTTTCTTCAAGTTTAGTAGGAAATTGTGAATCAGATGCTTGTAAACATTTTACATACACATAAGAGTAGATAATACCATTAGAGGTCATACCTTAATCGATTAAAACAAACCGAAGGAGAGAAAATATATCCAACAGAGAGATGACAACGGGAAACTTATGGAATCCTTCGAAGTGAGGACGGGAGTAAGACATGGCTGCCTACCATCGCCAATGATTTTCCTGATTGCAGTAGAGTGGATAATGCGACAAACAGCGGGCAATGAGGAAACAGGCATAAAATGGACTCACACAAAAAACTTGGAGGATCTGGACTTCGCCGATGATATATGTCTGATTTCCCACAGACTGGAAGATATGCAAGCGAAAAGCAACAAGTTGGCAGAAGAAGCATCAAAGATAGGACTTCAGGTGAACATAGAGAAAACAGAGATAATGAAGTTTTCTGAACAAGAACAACAACAACAGACAACGATCAACATAAATGGGAGGAACCTGAAAGAAACAACCTCCTTTACCAACCTACTTGTGAAGCATCGTTTCAACTACAGGCGGACAGAACTGACGAGGATATCAAAGCAAGAATCGGGAAAGCAAGACAAGCTTTCACTACTCTCAAGCCTGTGTGGACGTCAACAGCACTCAGCATCAAAAATAACATCCGGATTTTCAACTCCAATATGAAGTCAGTCCCACTATACGGATCAAAGACTTGGCGTGTCATAAAGAGCATCTCAAACAAACTACAGACCTTCATTAACAGTTGTCTTCGCTCAATACATCGCTCAAGATCAGATGGCCAGTCAGAAAAGATCAGCAACAGAGATCTCTGGCAATGAGCGAACCAACCCAGCAGGAACCGATTGTGAAACAAATAGGCAGGAAGAAATGGAGATGGATTGGCTGGCCATACTCTGAGGAAACAAACCATCAAGTGACATCACTAGACAAGCCATTGCTCGATTGGAACCGGGCGGAAAGGGAAGCGACGAGTTGGTCGTCCAAGGGTGACTTGGAGGAGATGAGAACGTGTGGGCAGACTTGGAGCCAGGTCAAGACTAGCAGAGAATAGAACGCAATGGAGACGCACGGCTGAAGCCCTATGTTCCTCTAGGAATTAAAGGAAACAATAATATAATAATAATAATAAGAGAGATGACCAAGTTGTTGGTTGCCCACGTTTTATGCAGGCCGCCATTTTACTCCTATTAGGAAGAGAATTCGAGTAAATGTCCGCGTTATGACAATAACAATAGTAATAAGAATCTATTTGTTGAATAGAAACAAGCCATTCTTACAGGCAGCAGCGCGTGAATACTGCTTTTAATTGATAGGAAATGTGATATGAATTGTTTCTACAGATTTAGATTGAACACGCGTTTAAATAACAGAAATACTGAAAAGTGTACAAATAACTAGATAAACAGTTTGTGAAATTTGCCTTTAATCGAATAAGTTATGAGATATTGGGTTAAATTAAAATTTCAAGGTTTAATATACCTATCGCATGTCAATTTCAGGCGGTAAATATAGAAGATTGCGTTATTAGAAGGTGAGAGGCAGTTTGATACACAAGTGCTAAAGTGAAATATTGAGGATAAATTTGCAATCATTATCAGTTTATGAGGTATAAACTGTTCGAAAATTCATAGAATTCTACAGCCACTGGGATGTACAGCATTATTGTGACGTCAGCAGTTATACGAGAGTAGCTGTGAACTGATCAAACGATTTTACGACAGAGGCTGTTCTGATCTTTGTCAGCTGTTCTAACAGTATTCTGAGTAAATGCTAAATGTAGGTTCTAGTGTTTTCACCAACTGACGCTCATCCATCCTTTAACATTGAAGCGTCTATTTGTAATGCACTGAATAAATGCAAGAACATATTTCGAAAGATCACATTCAAACTAATTCATTATAGGGCTCCTGTCAAGTCAAAATCAACAAGTAATTGCCATTCTCTGACAAAACGAAGGATTACGGATTCTCTTTATCCTCGTTGGACTGAAAATAGAGCACGGACTTGATTCTCATGTGAATCACGACTGACTCCATAATAGTTTGTTTATTAGATGTATCACACAGTGAAACAGTATTATTTACTAGATGACGTTTTGAACAAAATTTATTGTTCATAATCATATCAATTGTAATCGCACGACCTTGAAACTTGAGTTTTATAGTTTTCTTTGTCCTTTCCTATTTCTCGTCATAGGAGTAGTAGAATTTTCCAGATATCTGGGACAGGTGATGAATCATTCCTATTACATGTATTTGTAGTTGATTCGATAAACAAAGCTTCTGTTATCAATCTCTCCCTCCACCCTGTGACATTAGATTTTAAAACTGTCATCCTATTCCATCCTATTGTATGGTTGTGTGTAACTGCATGTAGCGCTATAGCTGAACTGTTCTCTAGATTTCTTATCATATTCAGGTCAACCAATCTAGATTTTGCTAAGTTTTTATGTTCAGCCAGTCTGAATGCACCTGTTCTACTAGTTTCACCTATGCATTTGACCTGACAATCATTAGAGCAGGGTATTAGATAAACCAAATTGCCTTGTTTTAAAGGCTCTACAGGATCCTTTAACCGACAAAGCTTGTTTCTAATTGAGTTTTTGGGTTTGAAAGCCAGTCACTTTTATTCCTTCCTTGTTAAGAATTCTGCGTAAGGTTTCCGAGGTTCCTTCCTTGTATGGAATTACTACTGATGATTTAGATTCCTTATTGTTGGTGTCGTCATTTATGTTATTATTACTATCATTATTATTGTTATTATCACTATCATTATTTATTTTATCTTTGAATTGCTTCAATGTTCGAGCTGATGTGTTCGAAAAATCTCTGCATCTACATACCTTCGTCATACTTTTGGGGTGGGGATGAACGTTTCAATCGCCATGCTTTCCCACCTATCCATGAATATATCTGCCACAACCGGGGATATTCGTCATCACATGGCAACTCCTTCAGTTTGTTTGTATATTTTCCCTTGAAATTTAAACACTGTGGAAGTCAGACATAACTGTACTCCCAGCATTATGTCCTCAAGTGGCACTTTTGTCCTAAGTTCCAGTTCTTGGTCAGAAATGAGTTCGTTTCTGACTTCCTGTATAGCCATATTTATTGGTATTCGTGTATATAAACTGACAATGTCAAAACTAACCATTTTCTCTTCATTATCTAATTTTAAATTATCTAATCTATGTTTTAGTTCATAAGAATTTGTTAGTGTAGATTTTGAGTGGCTTTGAAGGGGATTTAATACCATGGCTAAATATTTAGATAATTCATAAGTAGGTGAATTTCTAAAATCAACCATAGGTTTAATAGAGTATCCTCACTTATGAACTTTAACAACACCATACATCCTATTGGGGTTATTAGTTTTGGGCATTAAATTAAACCACTTAGACTCACCTAGAAACGGCTTCATTCGGCGTATAAGGTCCGCTGTGGATTTCTCAACCTCATGTGTTAGTTGTTTCCTTTGTGCATTGATTATTTTAAAAGTTTGACAAATTTCCACTGTGTGTCCGATGTCGTCATTAGGTATTATCTGGCATTTGCACTTGGGAGTACTTTTCTACTTTTCATACAGAGACTTTTAGGGATATGCTCAGAAAACCTAGTAGACTCCGTAGAGTTTCACTGTGTGATATATCTAATAAACAAACTAATATTGAATTACTTACTACCACAGTGCCCAAGTTTGACACATATATTAATCACGACTGACAAACAACTCATAGAGCCTCTCTGAACAACTTGTTACCTCCGTCAAGAGATCAAAGGGATGGTGACATATTTTGCACTCATTTGAGGCTTGAGGCTTTATCACTTAATGACACCTAAGTATCTTACGAGGGTGGTAGTTCATCTTCATTAGACTTTGTGGAAGATTAATTACCAGTGGGACACCCACACACTGTCGGACAAATCAACCCAAAGCACTACTAAATCATACACATGCACATCATCACCGGTGACCGAAACCGAAGTCTGTGCTGTTGGCTTTGTTCAGTATGTCAGTACGTGTGAATTTCTCCCGAAAGAAATCCGAAATGATAATCCAAACTATAGATTTAACCACACGTAGAGTGACGCGTAAAGTCCGAAATACAGGAAATTCTGCAATACGGTACTTTATTACATGAAAATAGATATATAATATACAAACCTCAAAATTTGAGGTGTCTGTGGCTAAATGCCGTCAAATGCACAACCACTGTGCAGTCAATAAGTAAAAACAGCAATGCTGTGTCAAGGTCGATCAACGTGTCGGTTCAAACGGCCTGCGAATGCCAAGCAAAGAATAAACAAATATGAACAAACAAATTTCAACAGTAAAGCATACACTATAGGGTAAGGTCAGCAAATAATGTTTAAGGAGAAGAAAAATAAGAACTATACATTAATAGAATGATAATAGAACAAGTAATTTAACTGCAGTTTTAAGCAAATGTCATTGTTATAAATTAACATATAAAAGTCATACTACTTACTAATGGCAAGTAGTATAATGTTGAACAAAGGAAAGATTGAGAATGAACAGGTAGGAAAGGAATTAACAGTACGTTTGTCTAAATGAGACACAAATTATGTCATTATAAGTCTGGCCTTCAAAATCGGAATAATTAATTCGGTTAAAACTCCTTTCCCAAAGGTCTTGATATGATTTGCCATTCTGACCATAACGACGTATTCGCAGGCCATCCTTCTATAAGCATTAGAGGGTGGGTCATATTGTATCATTTGTGGTGCATGCTATCCAGTCATTTTCACTATGATAAAAGTGCTCTCTACCGTATCAGAGCAAGCGCATGATTTCTCTCGTTGGTCATAATCGGGTCATTGCCTTATGACACTTGCAGGATGAAGACATCCTAATGTTTTTGTCGATATGAAACCCCATCTCCAATCTGATATTCATACAAGCTCACTTCACTACTATTGAGATTTCATTGCAACCTGAAAATGGCGGTCGAAGCCTGTAAAATTCGTAATATAGCCTACGGTTGTTAACATCACTTTACTATTGTGGACAACTTGAAGCTCTTCTGCCTACATGAAGTCAATGAAATATTCAAATTTTAAAACCAGGTTTCGGGTCGCTTAATTTTCATGCAGCGGTTCTGCATAGCACTCAACACGTAGCTCACAGATGACTTTGTTCAACATGCATATCAAGATATCTGACAAACATATGCAAAGCTTTCAGGAAACTAATCAAATACTTAGTTATTATCATCCAATCATTCAACACGTACTAAGGCAGCGTAGTATTCTACGCATACTCTCTACACCATGTGGTTAAGCATTAGTGTCCTTTTGTTTTAATTCTAATTATAATAATAAGAGGTGCCGTAATTCTACTTAACAGGGGCTATAGCTGCTGGTTAGAAGACATCGCCATGGACAGTCCTTTGATATTCAGCTGGAAATCGATCTTGTTGAAGGGACCTTCAACGACAGACATCTCCGTGTAGTGCTGCAGACATTTATGGAGACCGGTGTGGTAATACATTCCGCCTCCAATTGGAATTGACTCGCAAGAGCCACACATTCTCAGTATACTTCTGGTAGTTGTAGGCAGCTGAGGTCATCTCCGACGGAAGATATTCAAGATTTTGTTACCACTTGCTTGTGAGATGTTCGTGGTGACCACGATTTCTAGCAGCATACTTTTCATGTCATCACGTTCAGAAGACACTTCTGGGCACATTTGTGAAGTACTGGCAGCTGGTATTAGGCTGCTGCATGGTGGTGATTGCACTACTTCGGTTTCCGTTGTCATGGTGTCATTCATTCTTCACAGAAGAAGCCTCAACATTCATAGGGAGGACAGCAAGTGTGCCAGCCTCCAGTAACGTCTCAGTCAAAGTGGCTATAAGAAGTTGTAAGTCAATTTCTGCGTGTGACTGCAATTTAATGCTATTGGTCACTCTCCTTAATGTATGTGTATAATTGCATGTTTTTGTCTTTCTAAGTGTATGATGAAAGATACATAAATTGTCGCTTTACTCCTACTTACATTCTTATTTTTAAGTGTTAGTCAATCCTTCTGTGTTCTGCTTGTCGGATTTCGTGACAAAGTTTCCACAGGAAACTGTTAATGCAACAACGCCCTAACTGAAGTACTGGAAACTTGTCAACCATAGAGCTTTGCCAATCCAATCAGCTCCCAAAAAGGATGTTTACATATCCTTACCGTTCAGAGGTGATCAACAAAGTTTAGTCACCAGACAAAGACTTAAGGCCGCAATCAATAGAACGTATTACGCAGCTAAACTTATCTTCATAGAGAAAACGAGGACTATGCTGTTCTGTAAACCCTCACATCATCCGAACGATAGTGTCACATCCCACTGTGTTTATCAATTTACATGTATGTGTGGAGACACGTACATAGGGAGGACCCATCGGTCTCTGCAGGTTAGGGCTACAGAACACATTCCCAAGTGGCTGCAGCAACAAATGAAATCACCAGACACAATTGAACCCGGAAATAGATGTCCAACATCATCTATAGCCAAGCATATTATAGAGACGGGTCATAAGATTGATTTCAACAGTGCCTTTAAGCCGATATATAAAACGAGGTTGGGCCACATACTTAAATTCATTGAAGCCTTAGCCATAAAAAGACTTAAACCTGTCTTATGTGTACAAAAATTATTTGTTATCACCTTAAACCTGCCTTGGTAATTCAATTTAGCACCAAGGACTAATTTACTTCCTAATATTTTCAACCCCTTCTTTGCCTTGTTTTTTCTCCTTTGTCTTTCTTACCCTCACCTTTTGTGTCTCCCTACCCATCATTTGTGACCTTGACCTGTATTGTAATTATTCATGTCTTCTTGCATTATATAAAAACTGTGTATGACAAGTACGTGTGTGATCAGAATGTCCGAAATGTGTTGCGTCAATACATTACACGTTTCAGATAAACTACGTCTTCTTATTGTGTTGTCGAAACTGGAAACTTAATTTCGAGATAAAAATCATACTACTTACAATCTATCAGTAACCGCTCGCACACAGTAAAATGTTTCTTTTTTTCTCATAGTCCCCTCTTTTCGATTCCCCCCCTTTAAAAATGGTTCCCACTTTTTGATTGCCTTTTCCCAGAAATGTCCCCTTTTTGTCCACACAATTGTCCGACTGGGTATCGTTTGAAGTAATAACAAAGGAGAGTTCTAACTGTCTACAAGTATTTTTTTACATTCCTTATATAGTGGTGCTATTGCAGATCGTGGCGAATCTAACATACACTTTTTGGTTTAGGCTTATAATTAAGATGTGAGGTCAATATTTTTGTTTTGTTATGTTACGTTTATAGAAATGCGATATTCAACGAGACGTGAGATTATGTTTATATTTGTTAAGCTCATAGTAAGAAGAGGTTTCGCATTACGTCAGTTTGCACAGATGTTTTTCGAAGACTTAACATTTTACACGTCTGCTTTCCAATATTTTTTTCATGTAGAAATAAGATGATTATGCTGGATTTTTAATGCTTTCACTGTCTATACTTTCTATGTCGTATCCTCGAAATACTTTTCTGTCATATTGCATAAACATTGTAGCGGTAAGTAATTCCCCAGAATTATTAGCCACAGCATTCATCACTGAACATTGGATGCTGACCCTCACTGTTCAAGTCCACTTGTTTACCTGAAGGCTTCCGGTCAAGCATCGACGTCATTTGCTACGCTGTTGTGTCACGTTCGGTCGTTCCTTCATGCAACATCCCTACCTAGTTAAGCAATCATCCCGCATTCCGAATCGGTCCCGAAATATAATTCGTAATTCGGACGACCAACTCTGGTGTTGTGCTTGTATAAATCGTACTATCCGTTAACGTCAATACTTTTAGCCTCTGAAACATACTCACACCTATTTTCCACTACTGAATTTTGACTTTTTCACAGAGTAAATGTTTAAATCATGGTTTTAAATAAGTGTTGTGTAATAAGCATGATAGGCAATACACTTCGTAACTCAATCACCATCATGTTTTCAGCTCTTATTTTAATGTATGCTTACGCAGTCATGTTTTCAATTCCACTTTCAATTTAAAACACTCAGGAAAATCAAAAATGAAATCCATTTAAAAGATTTATTTATCTGTAAGCATTAAGTGACATCCAAAACTTATAATCATTATTCATTTCTGAAAGGGAACATATGTGAAAATGTTGCTGATTAATAAATATGATAGTGAAAAGTAGAGAAGGAAATAAGTAATTAACGGTAACGAACAAGAACTTTTGATATTTAAGCTGCTGGCTGCTGCTGGTTAACCTTTCTACATTGCATATCTGAAGTCATGTCAAATGAAAACAGTTTTAGGGTAATGCTAAAACTGATAATATCTGATTTGAATTCATTGGATAACTGCTAAACATGGTATTAATCTTGTGATACAACTTATGTAACATCAGTTTAATTGAATTTTAGATTTTCCCGTCGATTGATTGGACCAAAGTGCTCGGTCTCAGGTTGATATGTCGGCTTCTTGTGCAAATGCTTCTACGATGTCTGGGAATTTTATTAGAATTTAACTGGTGGATGGTGAGCAGCAGTGGAATCATTGATGCGCATTTCGTCCTATTTTGGACTCGTCGGTTGGTCGTACCTGCATTTCCCAGTGAGTGATGATGTTCCCACCTAGGCTCCCACCCAGTGCCTATAGTTTTAAACGTCAAAGCATAATCAACTGGACCAATTGGGCCGCGAGAGACACCTCTTGTGCGACGGGTCATGTTAATTTAACTGAATTTTAGATTTTCCCGTCGATTGATTGGACCGAAGTGCTCGGTTTCAGGTTGAAATGTCGGCTTCAATTATGTCAACATGAGCCGTTGCAGAAGAGTTGGCTTTCGTGGCCCGAGTGGTCTGGTGGATAACGCTTTGGCGTTTGAAACTATGGGCACTGGGTTCAAGCCTCGGTGGGAACATCGTCGCTCACTGGGAAATGCAGGTGCATCCAGTGACGAGTCCCGAATAGGACGAAATGCGCATCCTGGATTCCACTGCTAGTCACCATCCACCAATTAAGTTCTTATGTAGCATCACATTGAAAGCTTAACTATTTACTGATAAAATGTTTATATTTGTATTAAAGCTGAGACTTGGATTTCAGACAATGTATGGTGACAAACAGCTCTTATTTACCGATAAACAGAATTTGAAAAAAAACACACATGAGTTATGTAATTTGGACTGAACGTTCGAAGGATGAAGCGTTCACCATAATATTTGAAACTTCTGAGTAGTAGGTGTACACTGTTGATGAGTATACAATTAGAAAAAAACACCTTTCCTGTACTGTTGAGTTTCAAATAGTTTTGTGTGGTTGGTAAGAGTATTTTTTACGATAAATATTCGGATGTCTAATTTTTATCGACTGATATTCAGAGAAATTCCATATTAGTTTGTTTATTAGATATATCACACAGTGAAGTGACAGTATTATTTACTGGATGACACAGTTTCGAACAAAATTTATTGTTCATAATCATATCAATTGTAATCACACGACTTTGACACTTGAGTTTTATAGTTTTCTTTGTTCTCTCCTATTTGTCGTATGGGTAGTAGAATTTTCCAGATATCTGGGTACAGGTGATGAATCATTCCTATTACATGTATTTGCAGTTGATTCGATAAACAAAGCTTCTGTTATCAATCTCTCCCTCCACCCTAGGTTGCATTAGATTTTAAAACTGTCATCCTATCCCATCCTATTGTATGGTTGTGTGTAACTGCATGTAGGAGTGCTATAGCTGAACTATTCTCTAGATTTTTTATCTTATTCGGGTCAACCAATCTAGATTTTGCTAGGTTTTTATGTTCAGCTAGTCTGACTGCCCCTGTTCTACTAGTTTGACCTATGTATTTGACCTGACAATCATTACAGGGTATGAGATAAACTAAATTGTTTTGTTTTAAAGGCTCTACAGGATCCTTTAACCGACAAAGCTTGTTTCTAATTGAGTTTGTGGGTTTGAATGCCAGTTTTATTCCTGCCTTGTTAAGAATTCTGCGTAAGGTTTCCGAGGTTCCTTCCTTGTATGGAATTACTACTGATGATTTAGATTCCTTATTATTATTATTACCAATAATAAGGAATCTAAATCATCAGTAGTAATTCCATACAAGGAAGGAACCTCGGAAACCTTACGCAGAATTCTTAACAAGGCAGGAATAAAAGTGGCATTCAAACCCACAAACTCAATTAGAAACAAGCTTTGTCGGTTAAAGGATCCTGTAGAGCCTTTAAAACAAAACAATTTAGTTTATCTCATACCCTGTAATGATTGTCAGGTCAAATACATAGGTCAAACTAGTAGAACAGGGGCAGTCAGACTAGCTGAACATAAAAACCTAGCAAAATCTAGATTGGTTGACCGAATAAGATAAGAAATCTAGAGAATAGTTCAGCTATAGCACTACATGCAGTTACACACAACCATACAATAGGATGGATGGGATAGGATGACAGTTTTAAAATCTAATGTCACAGGGTATAGGGAGAGATTGATAACAGAAGCTTTGTTTATCGAATCAACTACAAATACATGTAATAGGAATGATTCAACACCTGTCCACCCAGATATCTGGAAAATTCTACTACCCATACGACAAATAGGAGAGAACAAAGAAAACTATAAAACTCAAGTGTCAAAGTCGTGTGATTACAATTGATATGATTATGAACAATAAATTTTGTTCGAAACGTCATCCAGTAAATAATACTGTCACTTCACTGTGTGATACATCTAATAAACAAACTAATATGGAATTACTTACTACCACAGTGCCCAAGTTTTACACATATATTGATATTCAGAGAACCTACCATCTTTATTCACTTTTCAGTAAGAGGAATTCAGATGATGCCGGAGTTAAATGAATTGGCTTGAATATGTCTTGTCTATAGAAAATTCAAAGAAAAGTAAAAAATTCAATTTTTGTTTGAAATATGAACATTTTATTAAATGTGGGCACATTTTTCTCAGTCTGATGTCACAGAATTGGGAAATTAGGAAATATCTCATTAAAATTCTGCTTTATTTAAGTAGTTTTAGTGTAGGAAATCAAAGTAATTTGTGGTATATGGATGAAACTTTGAATAAGTAATCCTCCTTTCTAAATTTGTCTATCCCCACTGCTGGAGATAAAAGAAGGTTATCCCGGATAGTTGAGATTATTTGAAGCGATCAGGACGTAGTGAATGCATTGCGTTGGGTTACTGTATTCTTATAAACTATCAACACTTCCTACCTAAATTTATCCTTGAGCAGATGTCAGGAATACGTTCTGCTGGATAATGTCAAGGGCAGCCTGACCTTCGAGTTGGGATAGGCCAAGCCAAGGAGTCAGGCATTTGTACGACCGTGGTATAGGCCTAGTAAGATAGGTGTCTACATTACAACCACGGAGTTAACTTGAAACCGCTTCACATGCACAATGAACAGCCACAGATGAAGGTAGTTTGTAAAATATTCTTTGGAATTATTTACATGATCAATACAAGGATAGTGAACTTGAAAACACTTCCATTATTTCATTTGTAGGTGACTAAATATCTTCTTAGGTCGACAAAAATGGGTGGGGGGGGGTCATAGTAAGTAAAACAGAATTCCATAATCAATATTTGGATTTCATCAATCAGAATCAATGAATAAATCAGTTAGGATAACTACTTACACAATAGCAGAATGGACAAATATCATTTCCTCGACTTTCCCCGACGAAATCTTCATCCAACTATTAGGTAAATAAAAAGAAAATGGTATTCTACATTAACATGAGTAAGGTGACGTCTCGAAGTGTGATATTCGGTTTTTCACTCATTTTAGGGAAACAATCTGTGTTTTAACTCATGGAAAATTTCCATTGTAACATATAGAAAATCAAAACAAATGATTCAGCGAAGAGTCTCCTTTCAACGAATTTATCATCAAGCTGTACAATCGTGTTTATATGGCTTTTAAGAAGTTATATCCGATGAAGGAATTGAAACATAGGTGTGAATGCATAAAATAATAATAATTATAATATGAAATGCAATTAAAACTAAAATGTTTGTGATTATAATCATAGTTAAATATCAAGTGACAAAACAATTAATGTCATATATATAGAATAATTCATAGGATGGATAGAACTTGAAAAGGGTGGGCAATTATAAGATTAGTAGACAAATCGAATAAAATTAAAATAAAAACGTTACGTAATATTGTGTGAAATTTAATAGCATAGAATTTAATGTTATAAAAAAAGGAAGTGATTTAGAATGAAAAGTGGAACAAGTGAAATTATACCAGGGACAATTAAAAGTGAGAGTAGCAATAGTAACAATTGACGTAATAAGGAAGAGTATACAAATTGAATAGACGAAAATGAAAAAAAAATGAAAAATTGGTAGAGCTAAAATATGATTGGGAATTACCATACTTTAGCATAGAGGGATTAAGACCAGGAAAGTTGGAGGGGTTGAACGAACTTTTTTGGTACACAGAGCTCTGGCTTTTCTGTTTCGATGGTCAAAGCTTCAGCAATACAGATGAGTCGGGTACGTAGGGATTTGGGTAAATTACCCTTTGCCTTGTAGATGACTTTAAGCGCGCTTCTTATTGCTATACTTCCACCTCTTCGTAACCAATCTATTTGTCTTGAGACGTTCAAATGAATTCGTTAATTTTGTTTATTTTGAACTGATAGAGTAACAAAATTTAATTATCATTTTTGATCTTTTAATGAATTTCCTTCACGAAAGTGTCTGAACCTACCAAATTGACTTTAGTAGGCAGCGTCCTTTCAACTACAGGCAGTCGACACGGATGAGGATGTCAAAGACAGGGTGGGAAAGGCAAGGCACACCTCCATCAATCTGAAATCAGTGTACACATCTTCTGCACTCAGAATAAAGGGCGAAATTCGGATTTTCAACACCAATGTTATGTCATTCCGTTCTTCTATATAGGCCTGAGATTTGTCACGTCACCTAAATCATTTTCAACAGGCCAGTACAGACTTTTATCAACAGTCTCTTTCTCTGGTTTCATACTAAAGATCAGATGGCCAGAGAGGTTACTCAACAAGGAACTGCGGGGACGAACTAACCAAGAATCTATTACTCAGTAAATATGCCACAGAGAGTGGAGATAAGTCGAACACACACTGACATCGTACTCTAGACTAGCTCTCAGGTGAAACCCTAGGGTGATATGGAGGAAATCCTGCGAGGAGATGAGAGATTATGGACAGTCGTACAACCATATACAAAGGTATGAAGAGAACAGGATGGAATTGAAATGTTCTGTTGAAGCCTTATGTTCCACCCGGAACTCAAGGGAATAATAATAGTAATGATAGTTTGTATGTGTATTAGTAAAAGTAACAAGTAAAACTGGTTGTCTGAAGGAGTCACAATACAAAGGGCGCAAATAGATTCTATGACAGATGAGTCAATTAGATATAGTATACCCAGTCATACAGTAATATAAAGTGGGTGATGTTTCGATCACTATTTATTGTTAGTAATCCCTGTCAGAGTATTCATATGACTTTACCGCCTCCCTTTTTCAGTGCAACTTTTTATCTTTTTCATCCTTAATTGGTGTTGCGTTATTCCTATTCGATTGGATGATTGAATACTCAGTGATTGGCCTCTCTCTCCCCTAACTATATTGTATTCTAATAGGTTGACTCTCTATCACTCTATTTTGTAATTACAAGTGAGGGAATGCATTGCAATGGCTCAGTCTTCTTTTATAGATGTGACTTAATACGGTGGATTCAGTTGAATTCCTATGCTCTACTAACCTAAGTGACCCCAGTGTTAGCAAACAATAAGTGCAATGCAATGATGCAACATCAACTTCAGATGTATGGGAGACCACATCATCAAACAGTAGGGGAAAAAGTGCATGAAGCAAGTTTGCAAGTTGGGTGAATACACTCATCTAATTATGAGTAATACATTGTGCTCAGAATTTCACCCAGTGATTGGCACTATATCCCCATATATGTTATATCAAATAAAAACTTGCCTAATTCGAAATTATGTGTCACCACAACACCCTAAATTCTCCTGTTACATTAAGGTGTAAAAACCAACTTAGACACTTTTAACTATAAAAAGAATACCATGTAGTTTGAAGAAAATGAGTGTATGTATGTAAACATCTTAATTGTGCCCATTCGTGACGATCATTTCAGTTCAAGAATGTTGCTAACTAGGGGAAGATCAAGCTGTGACAGAGCTGGAAGTTGCATGAATAGGAAGGAGCAAGTGACATACTCCACCTTGTCTGTTCACTACCCATTTCTGACGCTTGTTAGCTATACGACTTCAATTTTCTCCATTTGTTTTCTATGCCTAAGCAATAGTATTCTCCTTTATTTTTCCTATTCCTATGTAAAGTCATATAACTGGGTTGGAGGATATCTTTATGAAGATGTGAAGATAATATATTGAATGAAAGCGGTAAAATTTATGATCTTACCTCAGAAAGTCGATCCTCTTCCTGAAAGCAATATCACAAATTCTGTGTATTTATTCATGAAGTGAAAACTGTAACAAAATCTATAAAATTCTCAACAATATTGATACAAGTAATTTCAACATTTTGTATAGGGAAACTGGTCTTAACTTAGATATGGGGATGTGGAATGACCAGATTGTGATGTAGCGACTGAAATCTACGATATGTTGTGGTCTGAACAGCCGTTGTATTCTACTGTATAGCTAACGAAACATTTTCTTGAGTTACGCACAGTCTCAAAGTACCCCGACGACAGCAAAATGACAGTTATTTGAGATAAAATCTATGGTACTATGTATAACAATAGTAAAGTAACCAAAATTCAAAATTACCACAACAATACCGCTGTGTAGCTATGGAGGTCCAGCGGTTTCTCAGGTACAAAACAAGTACTGTACAAAAAAAACTATTTAACCACCAAAATCAACTGTAAGAAGTACCTGAGAATCAAGAAGGATATTCCCAACAAGGTGGCCACAAAACTCTGTCAGCAAGAATCATTCCCCAAACACTTCCGGCACACAGTCCAAAGTCAGGATAACCTTCACTTCACTCAAACAAAATCGCAGTCGCAAATCAACATAGTATCAATATCACCACACAACCACATGCGTTGAATAATCGGTGATAGCAGATTTGACGCTTAAAAATTAACAAATTTCAACGATTGAATGTCATTTAAACTTTGAAATTAGATTGAGATTTACACATGGCTTTTTCCAGAATATCTCCAGCAGTGATCGAAAATCTTGTAAACTGCCTCAGAAAATCTAAAACTCCCTTATTTGCATCGGAATAGCCAGAATTCGGGTGAATTGAATTGATTCACTCTCTGATCTGTGTCAACCCATGTAGACCTTCTTTAACGGTTGGTCTTCAGAACACTTGGATCTCTCCCTACAAATACCATTGGTTGATGTAAGTGGTTCCCAACTACTGATATCGATCAATCAGTAGTATATGTTGGGAGGAAAGAATATCTATTCAAGAATAAGACTATTTCCAGTGGCAAAGTAATATCAGCTTTCGTTTGACCAATCATCAAACAAGCAGAAATTTAGCGTCATCTGACTGAATTTTATTCCACTTATTTCAGTAGTATAGATGGATAGAAACGTCAGAGTTAAATTTTAGTGTGTAGTATCCCGGGGAAGTCGATTACAACGATTATTACTCTCTGATCTTTGTGTTATTATGTGTATTATAACTGTTATTAGTTTATGAGTGATAACGACAAACATACAAAAGTTGTTTTTGCTCAAAGATAAACACTTTCACAAACAGACATTAGCTTCAGAGTGATGGGAAGTTATAGAGTAATAGATAGACGATTCATAGAAATTCCAGACGCGTCAATGTGCGACATTGTTTCATCTCTGTGGCTTGATTTAAAACACCTTAAATACGAAATATGAGAGGAAATGTTATCGACGTAGTCTGTCACTTGATGACAATCATTCATGATAACCAATATGCCTTAGGCTAAAAGGCTTCAAATCAAAAAATACTTACGCATACGCAAAATGAACAACCTCCCCGGGGAATTACACGGATAAAGTACTTATTATCCCACTGAAATGAAGAAAAAATAACAACAGCAAACAAAAGTGAGTAATCGGCCATTAAAACCAAGAAGTAAATAAACTCACAATAGATTGGCTATACAGTTAAAAGTGATAATGATCAGATAGACTGTAGTGCTGTACAAGAATGAGTTAACTAGAATGAGGTGTATGTTCAGGAAAGTTGAATTATTGCTAACTTTATGAAAGCTCAAAGTGCTTATATATCCTACTGTATGCTGATTAGATAGATAAGCCATGGATCATACCATCACTTGTCATAAATTCGAATTACAACGATCCAAACACACCTCACGTGACCGAGGGTTCAGTGCCTGGTCGACGCACTGCTACAACCTGCGTGGCCGGTGATAAGCCCGGCAAACATTTTGGGGAATGGTTGAGAGTGAGGCTAGCGACCATACTCGTAAAATATAAACATCACGGCTGCTGAAAATTCAAAGCTCAAGCCTGAAGTTCTATGTTTCACTTGGAACGCGAAGGAATAAAATTTTAAAAAAATAAATGAGCAATGATTCAATTCAGTCATGGGGAACTTGATTTCTGTTGAAAGTTTCAAATTCATGTTAAGCTGGACTTGAATTTGACAGATGAAATGAAAATTACTGGTAGGGTGGGAGAGCATATCCCGAAACGGTTAGAAAAACAAATGAATTGTGGGAAATCAATAGATGCAGGTGTCAGACTACCAACTTCGTCTATAGCTCAACATCTAATCGAGATGAACCATAAGAGTGATGTTAATTCAGCCTTTAAGGTCATCTATAAAAACGATCAATGGCGCTTATTGAAATACGCTGAAGCTATAGCTATTCATAAACTTAGGCCCCCTCCCCTGTGTATTCGAAAACAGTTTATTATTACTCTTAACCTACCTTGGTAATCCTTATTTGATTGGATTACCAAACGTGTTGTGTTAATCGTTCTTCAATCCTTTTTTTCTCACTTTGTTTAATTTAATTGCCCTTAATTTTTTCAAATATATCGACTTGACAAGTAAATGTGTGATCAGACTGTTGGAAATGTGTAGCGCAAATACATCAGATCACATTTTTCAGATAATCCCCGTCTTCTAATAATGCTATCCAAATTTATAAAAGGGACTAATTGTTTTAAAGTATAAATGTAGCCACACTTTAGTAAAGGGGAATTCATCTGGTTGAATAAGTTGTTAGGTTGATAGATGTATGTGCAATACAAAGTGGGAAATTAATCATATACTGCCATTTAATTAATTATACTTACATGTTTGAATCGAACGCCTGTTAAAGTAAAACCTGAAATGATAAATTTAAACAAAATCAATAGATCACGATGAAGTAAAGAGCAAAATATGAATTTTAAAAAAACCCAGAAAATACAACTCTTTTATATTCAATAAAAATGGTTAGTAATTTAAGATAATTGAGTGAAATTGCATATTACTACTAATAAAACGGTTAAGGGAGTATCAGTTCTTGGATGTCTATTTAAAATTAGGTTATCATAATCGTCATCTTCATCCGTGCGTCGGTGGCACAGAGGTAAAATGCTCACCAACTACGTCTCATGTGCTTCGGGGTTCTATCCTCGGCCAACGCCCTGCTTTATTTGCCTAAGCCATTAATAAGACTGGTAAAGAGGGAAGGTTGGGCATGAGGCTAGCAACCTTATCCCGTAAAAATAAATATCACTGCTACCAAAACTTCAAGCCTGTAGCTTGAAGCCGTATGTTCCACTGGGAACGTAAAAGAATAAAATAAGGAATAATAAATAATAATAATCGTCATTGAATAGTCTATGTTGTTTCACTAGACAAACAACAAACGTCCTTTATACTGAGCTCACTTCGTGTTAGTGAGGTAATGGTTCCTGATTTGCTTAGCTCATCCGGTCACTCACTTGTCGTAGCTTTCGTAGACACTGAGGGAGTGGTGTAAAAGGTTGCTTATATTTGATTTATAGTGTGCAGTGTTTTAAGATTGTGGCGTTGCTGTGATCGGAGTCAGTTTTCTGTGCGTCGGTGGCACAACGGTTAGGAATCTCGCCGACCATGCACATGGTCCGGGGTTCTATCCTCTGCCGACGCACACCTGATATCAGTGGTCAGCCTGCAAAATTCGGGCTACTGATATCACATGCTGGAAATTCCATACTTGTACCTAAAATACTGTGCGGTTTCAAGCTATAATCAAAATTAATTAATTAGTTAAATTATTCGTGTTCAATTGTGCAACTAAATTTGTCATGAAATTAGTATTGGAGATATCACTGAGAGGGGGGGGGTTGAAAAGTCCACAGTTAAATAAACACTACAGGTCTTCTAAGAACATGTAACAATCTCCGGAATACTTAATATGGCTAATTACGCAATCAATTTTAAACATTATTGAAGAAAATCTTCACTCTGAACGTCAAACGAATTAAAGTTTTACTTTGTGAATTCTCAGGTAAACTGATAACTACTCAAAGATCACTGCGTGATCATTTCATTTCGAAGGAAAACGTTGTGACAGATGCAAAGTCACATGAATAAATTTACTATTATTACTATTATTATTATTACCGCATATGTATTTACCACTATAATAGAGGAAGATGAAATACTAGTCAGCTTTGATGTAAACAGTCTCTATACGAAAATACCCATTCAAATGACCATGAATGCACTGAAAGAGAAACTAAAAGAAGATAATGGCCTGAAAGACAGAACACAGTTATCCGTAGAAGAGATAATAAAAGGGGTGGAATTCTGTCTGACAACAACATACTTCACATTCGAAGGGAAAATATACCAACAAAATGAAGGAGTAGCCATGGGATCGCCACTAATAGCTGACATATTCATGGATTATTGGGAAGAGAATGCCCTTAAACCATTCAGGTCATCACTAAAATGTTGGTGGAGATATGTAGACGACACACTGTGCGTCGGTGGCACAGTGGTTAGGACTCTCGCCGACCATGCACATGGTCCGGGGTTCGATCCCCTGCCGGCGCACACCCGATATCTATGGTATGCCTGAATTTGGGCAACCGATATCCATGCTGAAAATTCCACACTTGTACTGAAAATACGGTGTGGAATCAAGATATAGTGAAAAAACGATATTGAGAAACTCTTCTCACACATAAACAGCCAAGTCGACTCAATAAAATTCACTATGGAAGTAGAGAATGAAATTGGGGAACTGCCTATGTTAGACTGCAAAATACAAAGAATAACAGATGGTAGCATTAAAACGACGCTATATAGAAAAACCACACACTCTGGAAGATTCCTTGATTATCACTCAGCTCATCCACTCACGGTGAAACGAGGATTAATACAAGGTCTTGCAGATAGAATACATAGACTTACAACAACGCCAGAGGACCAGTGTAAAGAAATAAACGTCCTATTCAAAATGCTACTCGAAAACAACTACCCAAAAGAATTTATAAAAGATAATATAAAAAAGAGAAGAAAGAGGGTAAAACCGGAGAATAACAAGATGGAAGAATGCAAAAAGACAGTCACAATACCATATAAAAATGGTACATCAGAGGCAATTCAAAGAAACCTCAAAAATATCGGCATTCACACAACTTTTAAACAAATCTAATCAAAAATAAAATAAATCAACTGAAAGATCCCATAAAAATGATGGATAAAAACAACTTGATTTACAAAATATCTTGTACTGACTGTCCGACTAAATATGTGGGGCAAACGTCCAGATCACTCAAAATAAGAGTGAATGAACATAAACGCCTAACCAAAGGTCAACCAACAGGAACACAAGCCTACAAAAATCTTGAAAAAAATTCATCGATAGCTGCACATGCATGGGACAAAAACCACAATATCGATTGGAACAATGTGTGTATTCTAAAAACTAATATGAACAAATGGAAAGAGAGACTACTAATAACAGAGTCGATATTCATTAAGGTCACACCGGATACATGTAACAAGGGTGACTCAGTACAACTATCAACAACTTGGAATATAATTCTGAATACAAAAACATGAATGAACTATATATATGAGTACAAATCATAAATGTGTGAATAAAACAATTCCAACAGTGGTGTGAACACGGGCAGTAATTTTGCTCGAAATATTACCAATAACAAAACTTATCATTGTGTGTAAACTATTGAAATATAATTATACTTTTTTGATGTATTTACCTTCTATCGTATAAAATGCAAGAATTACATTGAATAAAAACAACAGTTTTGTTTCCATCTTCAACTAAAAGTAGCGCTTGTATCAGACTACTGATATAAAGTTATGAGAGTAATATGTACTGAAAAAAAGATATAAAAAAATAAATTGAAGTATGTATACATAAGAATTATTCTATACACAGTGTGAAAAGCTTGATATGAATTTGAGAAGAAATTCCACACTTAGAAGACAAAAAGAATGAACAAAGAAGTACTTACTCTCTGATTAGATACTCATCTATGGCTCTACACTAATACCGCATATATATATCGCATTTTTAATGCAATACAGCCTGAGATTTACCAATCTAATAGCTATGATTTTATTAAGAATACTTGATAAATACTAACACGCCAGGGTGGAGGTGATAATTAACCAAGTGAATTACATAATGCATAACTATGTTGGAAAGATAAGAAATAATGAGTGCACAAAATGATAATGTAATAAGTAATTAAAGGTGAACCAGTAAGAATATTGATAATAATAATAATAACAGTAGCGATTTGCTTTATTCTAAATAGTACTAATGATACAGCGTAGAATTCTCAGCATTTTGGCACACTATTACATCTAATTTACTCAATAATAATAAAAAACATATTAAAGGGTATAGGTAACAAAGACTGAAAATAGAAAATTATTTTGGCATTAACAGTAGCAATAAGTTTCACAAATCAGGCATAAATTCCTCTCGGTATTACTTAGTGTGTCGGTGGCACAGCTGTAGAATACTCGCCAATCACGCCTCATGTGGTTCGGGGTTCGTTCCCCAGCCAACGAACTCCTCTACTTCGCTAAGCCCGTAATAAGATTGGTAGATAGGGAAGGTTAAGCATGAGGCTAGCAGCCTCATCCCGTAAAAAATCAATATCACTGCTACCGAAACTCCTAGACTCTAGCTTGAAGCCCTATGTTCCACTGAGAACGTAAAGGTATAAAAAGGTAACCATCAGGTCAAAAATGAACGAAAAGTATAAAATGATAATAATAATAAAGACCAATACATCGCAAGCCAACATGGGCGGGACAGTTTATCAACTTCCAGAGCTTCGTCCCACTGATCCGAAAGCCAGATGTGGTACGTATAATACTGAGTTCAAGCATTAGAAAAATCTGTTCGGAATACATGATAGAGAAAGAATTAAATTCATTACTTGAAACCCTACTAGAAAATGTGTATCGACCATGATTTATAGACAAAAACATGAAAGAAAAGCCTCCGTCGCCAAAAATCACAACTGTTCCTAAGAAAACTCTCTTCATGAACCTGGAATTCAAAGGTGATATCGAAGCAGAGATTCTTAGAAACCGCCTTTCTAAATGTCTGAAGAAGACATTTCCAACAACCATCTTACGTATCGCATTCTCCAGTAGACAGTTAATCCAGTCTAACGTTAAGGATAAGATTCCGCTTTTGCTCGTGTGGAGCAAAGTATATTGGCTGCATGCAAAGTCAAGTTCACAGACGTATTCTGGAACATTGTCCAGCTTGTTTAGCCAGCCACAGGAGAAAAATAATTAAAATACCATAAATAACTAAAATTACATGATAATAGAAGTAGTGTCAACTACGTGAATATTAAGCAATGCTCTGATGAAGAAGAGATTTAGCTGTTGAATTCTGTCAAACAGTAAACCACTTAAATGTCTACTGACATTAATGGTGATGGTCTCAAGAAATCACTAATAATAATAATAATAATTTGCTTTATTCCAGAAACAGTACTAGTGGTACAGTGTGGAATTTTCAGCACATATCTACAATATTTGCATCTAATTTTATCAAACATTTAAAAGGAGTATTAAATAAACAGGAAAAAATACAGGATAAACACAAAATAATTATAAATGCGAAAAAATACCAAGAAGTAGAAAGGAAAATAAACAACATAAAATAATATCTCAGTGTTGGGTAGTGGAAGCTATGATATGATTATGCATGGTGACAGTAAAGCTGTAGTCATACAAGAAGTTATGAAATGATATTTAGGAATGTTTATCACCAAGATGATTAGTTAATTTAGGTTGAAACAACACTGAACAATCATAAAATAACATTTCAGGGTTGTTGTTTTGCTTTTTATTGTAAGGTCTAATGCAGTGTTTGTAGTGGTAGTGTGAGTAATCCTGCATAATACAAAATTTTAAGATGGTGATAATGGCTTTCACAACCAAGATTGTCACTTAATGTTGCCGAACAAAAAACAACAACAACAACCACAAAAACTAATAATTATATGATGGGTAATGACAGGACAATTTTGTAATACTCATAGAGCTAATATATTCGGAACCAGTAGATACACAAAAGAAGGAATAAAGTACAAAAAATTAAGCCAATGTTAATAATTTAGGTAGCTAAGTATGTTTAAGAAGGAGTTCACTATAGAATACAAAATAAGAGAGAAATAAAAGAGTCTAAAATTATGATATTAACAACAAAGCAAGTCATAGGTTTCGCGCTTAACATTGTCTCTGTCACTTACAACACAGGCTAAATATGGTATCGTTGAGTTTCTGTACTAGGTTGTACGAGCATAAATTATTTTATACTGATTTCTGGTACTACTTGATGAGATACTAGGCAAGAGTTGGGAATAGAGGGGTTGTTGGGGGTCGGAGAGTATGGTTTTAGACCATTTTTTGCATGTATTCAGATGCCTATCAACTAATATAGTGACGAGCTGACTGAGTTTTACACCACTGGTCCTACTAACTACCTTCAACATCCTTCTCAGGATGGTGTAGCCCAGGAAAGACTAACGGGGAGCAGTAAAGTAGAATATGTAAGATACAAGAGTTGACAAATTGTGAAAGTAGAGGTTGGGTGATTCCAGATTGTCTAAGTTTCTTAATGTAGTAGGTTAGACAGAACACTTTCTTAGAAATCGTTAGGATATGAGATGTCCAAGTAAGGTCAGAAGACAGAACTAGACCGAGGTATTTTGCATTAGACTTAGTTTCAATTTTAGTCCCCTCAATGCTACAGGCTTCATGAGAACTTACTAGTGTTTGTAGGTCTCGTTTATGCCTAAGGGAGAAGTCAATAGTCTGGCATTTTGAGGGATTCAGCATGAGACCATTTAGTTTAGAACACTCAGACACTGAAGTAATAATTCCATGTAGTTCCATGTAACATTGGGTTAAATTTAAGTATTTGAATTGACTGATCATTAAAGTAAGGACGAGTGCACTTGTCTATTCTTAAATACGTTCAGTAAGGTGGGTCTGACAAATGTTGTTTATATATATCTGTTTGATTATTATTGCCAATGACAAAAGCCAGGCTATGGTTGTGTATGGTTTCATGTTGGTTGGTAACATCAGACAGTGTAACACTGTCGTGGCACTTAACTTTCTGATTATGTTCTACATGTGAACAATTAATTTCAACCAATAGAATTTGTACTAAACAGTCACATAAAAATTTCCATCTAGTAAAACGTTCGCGTAATATTTCTCACCTTAACGTCAATCCATTAAACTGTAGGTTTTCAACATCAGTCTGATCATGTTAATCTGATCTCATTTTCCCTTACCTGATTCACTGAGGATAAATTCAATTTTGTGATTTGTCAAAATTGATTCACTCAAATTAATATTCCCTCAATCATTCAATAGATAACCAACGTCCAACCACCATAGGAAACACAGTGGACCATGTTTAAAAAACTGGGTTTTTCACTTGCATAAACATCTCTTAAACATTCACAAATAAGGCTGCTGGTTCAGCTAGCTTCAAAAATCTGAATATATCAAAAAATTTTCGGCGACATCAGGAGAAGAGAATAACATAATCGCGTCTTCGAAAATGGGGTATTTGTCAAGCAATTTATAGAAAACAGACTGACAGCCATTGGGAAGATAACCATTAAGTTGCTCAGTGGTCGTGTATTCGGCGATCCCACCAACAAACAGGTTCGAAATTCAAATACTGGTTTGTAGGGGTTTGATAGATTGGTTAAAGGGTTCTAGCGGGAAGTCGTGATCAGTAGAGTACAGCAGGTAGGGCGGGAGGAAAGATACTCCCCAGCAATGACATTCGCTAGTGGTAGTGCTATGTCGTAAAGTGGCAGAAGTTGGAATTGATGGACTAGCCGTTGGATCGGGTCCCATTGGCTTAATGGTCTGCGAGCTCGCTTTGTAACCAGAGGGTCCTGGGTTCTAACCTACTATGATGGGTGCGTGCTGATGAAGAGTCCCGAACTAGATGTGAAACAGTTTTCCAGTACACCCTCCTGGTTTTCCAGTGGTTCTGTAACCGATGTCAGCTCATGATAAAATCCTGTGAACAGATTCAAAGTTGATCGGTCACCACCCATCTGATTTGTCTATAGGTATCACCTCTAGTGGCTCTTTTGGAACCTCAGCTTTAGAGATTTTAGCCGTTTCTTCAAACTGTTCAGGTTCACCACCGTATCTAGCATGGGAGCAGGCAGCGTCTTATCCGTCTTATCCGAAGGAAACTCTCTTAAACTAAGTAACCAGGGAAGTTCATTATTGTCACAGCTTCTGATGCAGTGTTGCTGAGCTTGTCATGCTGAGCTATGGTCTATGTTGTCAACATTTCTGGCAAGGTAGCGGGGACATTCTGAATCACTTTTTCACTCTTGTGTTGGTGAGCTGGTTTTAGAAGAGTAGGCTTTGAATCGGCACCTTTGGTTTCCATAGCAATATGAGTTGTCATGAAATTGATACTCTCAACTTCTTTGTTGCAAGCATTATCGATGAATTTCGCTTAGTGAGAAATCACCACATGTTGTCCTTTCAAAGTCAAATTCAAGGAAATCTGTTTATTATAGCAGTCAGCTGCTGTTTAGAGCACAACAGTAATAGCCGGCTGTTCATCCTGGACAAATCTCGAATTGTGTGAAAGTAAAACCACACCAGCGTGTAATACTTCGAATTCCAGGTCTTTTGTGTCGGCCGGTAAACCCATAATTAGAGCTGTTTTATGTTGTGATCCAACCAGTAGTGAAAGTGCCAGTTTACCGCCATCAAAGAAAATTAGGCTTTGAGACGGCCTCCAGTCTGGTCTCTAGTGAAAGGAATTTTAAATAGGCTTTTTAGTTAAACGTCAATACAAGTTGAGAACAACTTGCGTGAGCTACGAAGATTACCCTTGAAGTTTGGAATCATTTTTGGGCTTTCTAGTATGTACCGAAGTTCTGGCTTCTGCATCACTTTAGCCTGCCTAGCCTGATGTATGCCAGGAAAAGTATTTACTTCAGGGTCTAGGGTTACACAAGTACTCCGGCCTTCCTTAAGAGTTTCCCTTACATTCCTAACTACTGAAGATGCATCAGTTTGTTTCACATCTGGAGGCTGTTGTCCTGAAATCTTTAAGTGAATAATAAAATCATCCTTAACCTGCGGTGTCTTCATCCTAAAGAACCAATCTTCTGAAAATAAGGACTGACTTTTCCGATGGCACTTTAAACTCTTTCGTGGCTTCTTCCCGCGGTTCTCTAGCTCTCTTTGTATGGATCGCATCTCAGGTTCATGTTTAGCCTGTAGCTCTCGAAACTCTCTTTCCTCTTTTCGTCTACACTCATCTACACCACTGTACACTAGAGTTAGACCTAAAATCATCACCAGCTAGACTGAAGAGATCCGTAATATGAAAATGCCAAAATAGGACTTACCGGCTTCCTGAAGATAAATCCCATGTCACCATACTGTCCTTATTCACAACAGGATCCGTAGACATCTTCTTCAATGGGTGTCTGTCAACCATATTGTCTCGGTGTGTTGACAACTGTAAGGACTGAAACCGACTCTTCATGGTCTGGAAGCAAGAAACCTATCTTTGCGTCCTACTGTTTACCTGACCGAAACTCCCGTGAGACGTGAACAGTCAAAAAACGCTCCAAATATAACAAGAAGACGGCTATTCATCGTAAAATCTATGTATCTCAACAATGCCTTTAGGCAGGTATACAGACTAGATGGTTTCCAAGTACAAAACAAGTAATTAGAATCAAGTAGAATATTCCCACCCATCAGGCGGGATCAAAACTCTGTCCACAAGAATCACACACCAACGCTTACTGTAGACCATCCAAGGTCAGAATGACCTTGATTTACTCAAACAAAATCACATTGTGAAACAACACAAAGAGAAGTATTAAGATCACAGGTTAAACAGAGTGGGGGGAGGGGAACATTGGCAAATAATTAGGTTCGAGTCAACATATGAAATACAAATGTCAGAACAATGATATACAGTCTAGGAGAAAATCGGATAACAATTACATAGTTAGCTAAAACATCCAAATAAGTATGAATATTGTGAATACATCGTTCAGAAGAGATTTTCCAGGCAATTATCCAATTACAATCCTTCCTTATCAAAGTTATGCGTTTGTATGTCATATTATCAGGTACATTTTTAATAGCGAATGTTCTGAAGTAGTGAACTAGGATGCTGCCACTTCGGCAGAATTGTAGGGTGACTGGAAATAAAACAAAGACCTGTTTCCCCCTATAAACAAAGATCGGAGAGAATCTTAACGTATTGAGAAGCTTTCTAAAGTGGAGTCCCCAACACATAAAATGTAACTGAAGTTGCCTAAAAATAAATTAAGGAATTTGATAAATTTGTCTTGATGTTCAGATCTTCTCGCTAACCAATGTTAGTAATGCGTCATTCATTGGGTTTGTCCACACATTTCTACCTACAATACGTACTATGAAGCGGCACGATGAAGTTTCTGCACGGTTAGGACTGGAAGTCTGATGGCGGCAACATTTTCTGTCTTTCTGGAGGCAGACGTTAAGCTATCACTCGATATAAGTGACAGTGAATGACACATTCAGTTCTATCGGCGCCAGTAATTGATCAATGTACATAATCTCTGTCGACAGACTTCATGCGCACAGTTTCTGAATGCTCACTACCAGAATGTTTCAGCGTCCTCTGTCATTATAATAATTTAGCCGGTATGAAATCTCATTGTTTAAACATTATGCAGTCCTTAATGATACTGAGACTGTGGTGATGGCAGAAGGATTTCTTGAGACCATTAATAATGTCTACTAATTCAATTAGACGAATATGTGAACTTCACTCACAGATATACACCACATTGTATCCAGTCGTTTTCATAAAGGTGAATCGCCAATATTCATCCTTTTCCCTTAATGTGTCTTCTAAATATTTACGTATGAATAACTGACGATGGGAGAGGCTGTCTAAGGTAGATATCCTTTCTTTGGGAGACTACTATTGTAGCCATGAGTAGTCCTGAGGTCACTGCTTTGAATCCTTCCAAATTCCAGATCTGAAATTTCATCATGCGTCCAATTCTTTACCTAAGGAAGAATTTAATAATAACAATAATAGTAATGATAGTAGTAATAACAGTGACTCCACCTGTGAAGTCAGTGCTACTATGCAGACCAGAGACTTGGCACCGCGCGGCGTCACGAAGGCCACTTCCAACAAACTACACACCTCCATCAACAACTGTCTTTTCTAAATTCTACTCAAGATCAGATGGCCGCCCAAAAAGGATCGGCGACTATGATCTCTGCGAACGAATGAACCAACCCAGCAGGGACCAGTTTTGCAACAAATAAGCAGGAAGAAATGGAGTTAGGTAGATTTGCCCTGATATGAGAAAACTATCAAGTGAGTGACATCACACACCAGACCAAAGCTTGAGTGGAACTGCAATGGGAAGTGGCGGATTGGTTGTGAGTGCGAGGGTGACATTTAGGAGTTGATGCGAAGAGGACATGGAAGCATGTGGCCAGACGTGGAGCCAAGTGAAAGGGTTGGCGGAGAACCAAACGCGATGGAGACGTGCGGCTGAACCCCTTTGTTTCTCGAGGAACTAAACGAGACGTAATAATAAAAATATGTGCGCAAGAAAGAAATGATTATAATGCAAAATTTTATTTCAAACGCCTACAAAACGCATAACTTATCATGAAACCAACATAGCAACGGACATTTATGCTACGGTTGGTGGAGATATGCAATAAAGCCACTCAATTTATTCTGTCAAACGTTTTTTCATTAAGATTGAATACAAATTTTGATTTCCTCGCAGGATGTGTTCTGTAAACTGATGAGGAGACATACTCCGCATTATGGCCTTCAGTTGACAGACTACTACTGTTGTCACTTGAGTTGTCTTGACTATTGTATTATTTCGAATCCCTCCACAACCCAGATCTTCAATCTAACATCAAACTGAACCTCTGTCTGCAATGAAGTAGTGTTGGACATCATGAAATTGAAGAACCACTTCGCATAAAATATCAACAAACATCTTAGTACCTACTACATTAGCTTTCTTTCTGTTATCAAGGTAGAATTCCTCCAAATCAGATTAAAGATTAACGTTATGGAGGAAGGAGATATTTTCCACCTTACATCATCTCTACCGTCGGCGTCTATCCGGCTATAGATGAAAAGCTGTGTGTGTTAGGTAGCAGTTTGTTCTGTTCTACAATACCGCTGTGTGGAGTGTTCGTTGAAAGTGAAATTCTAGAAGGACATGGCTGTATTTGAGAATATCAACTTGTAAATTATGAGTAATGTTAGCACACACATATTATCGCTTATCATGTTGGCCTCCCCTCCATTAGCATGGTAGAATTTCTCTACACTAAATTGAAGTTGAGTGCTTTGAAGCAAGCAAACAGAAAATTCTTCACCAACTGCTGATGATGTTGAGGGATGCCTTTCATCACTTTCATATTGACTCACTACTCACCATAAAAACTATTCAATTTATATCAGTTCATCTTACATATTTTAATATCCATGAAGTTTTAAGCATAAAATATGTGACGAATTGAAATCGGCAGACGTATTACACACGTAACATCATCCAACTCTCATTATAATTATCACTTTGTTTATCTGTGATTTCTGTTGAATCCTTTATTAAACTGCGTTATGTGATCACCAAATATGAAATAATGAGTGCACCTGTGTTGCTTAATCACGTAATTATCTGTTGGTGTATTATACCTGACTGAATTCTATGCCTTAATGTATTTGCTAAGACTGTTCACCTTTACTGTGGAATTTCTCTTCTGTGTACGTGATTTGTGCATCCGTCTGTGTATTAACAATCAATCGATGAATAGTGTATATAGTTTTACGCATTAATGCTTGCTCTCTTGATGACTATTTGTGGTGTCTAGTAGGTCACATACTGTGATTTGAATAATTTTCGTATCTAATGAAAAGTGTGGTGAAGCTTCATTAACTCTATCGAAGTGTGTAAATTCCATATGGCTAATTAGTTTGACAATAGTGAATTTAATTGAGTGCGTTTCTTAACTACTGCCATTCCACTACACTTTCATTTATATTCAATACAATATATATGTAGTTTTGGTTCATCTTCTAAGTAGAGATAACTTCCGAAAGAGCTAATTAGTTTATCAAAACAAATAGGCTGATAATTTCGGCATGGTGTACTAGAAACTCTTATAATCCTTATGTGATTGGTCATAATAAAGAAAATATTGACGGGATATGAGACGACCAAGAGAGATCAGAAGAGAAACTGTTAGCAAGATAAGGACTATTTGATATATTTTCTACTGTAGTGTCATCGATATTACAAGAATCGTGGAACTAAGGCTTTTTCAAGTAAATAAATATATTCTCTTCTATGTAAATAAATGCATTGGTCTTGTGGTCTGTAGAACGCTCGTCAAACACGTATGTGAACCGAGATTCGATCCCCATCTGATTTATCACTTAAACTCGATTCATTTTCTTTCCGGTTTCTTTTGCTACTTATTAGTAGTAAATATTTTATCACTGAAATATTTATCTGGTTGAGACTACTAATTTGTGACAAAATCTATTTGGAAGGTATATTACGTCTGAAATTCAGTCAGTCAGACCTACTCATTGCATTTACTGAGTCAATCGCAATCATTTGATCACAGATCTGGCATTAACTGCCTCTCCGTTTGAGCACTTGTCAACAGATAAATATAACGGAATATACACATTTGATCATAGGGAATAAAAAGACAGTTGCAGAGAAGAAAATTTTCTTTTCGACGAAGTCAAAAGGAAAAGAAAATTTTCTTCGCTGCAACTGTCTTTTTATTCCATAAGATAAATATAAGTTCATCGTTTTCAATGTTTGTACTATTTTAGATATCATTTTGATTTAATAATAATGATAAAAATGAATTTATACACAAGATAGAATTCGCAGCTTGTGTTATTTCAACGTGCTCACTCTTTATACAGGTAATATATCATTTGAAGTAACATTAATCTTCTTGCGAAGGCTGTTCCAATACTCTTCCATGTGATTTGAGGAGAATGCCGTTGCCAGTGTTGTTGAAATGTTTCATTGATTTGAATATTTGTGTCACATACAGTGTATTACGTCTTTTATTTTCCCAGCAGAGGTCAATCAAATTATTTTTGCGTGCAACAAGCTTTGCAGTTCACTTAGACAAAAGATTTAATTGTTACAGGATTTCATCAGTAACTGACATCAGTCAGAGGACTATTGGAAAACCGACAGGGAGTTCTGGACGCCTGTTTCGTCCAGCTAGTTTGGGACTCTTCGTCGATATGCACCCACCAGGGTTTTAACCTGGGACCTCCTGGTTACAAGGCGAGCTTGTAGACCATTAAGCCATTGGGACCCTATCCAATGGCCAGTGCATGAATTTCAACTTCTACCAATCCACGATATTGCACTAGTGACACTGTCATTGCTGGTGAGCATTTGTCCTCACACCGGACCTGCTGTACTTCACTGGTGGCGAATTCCCACTAGAACACAGATAACTACCTACCTGAATAGAGCCAGTCATTAGTGATTTGGAGGGGTTTAATTTGATTAGTTTCAAGATTTCATCATGAGCTGACATCACTGCACACAATCATATCAATGTATTTCACCCAATTGCATAACTTCCTTTCTATAGTTCAACCTAATGCAGAATAGACGTAGTGTCACTGCTTCTGTGTATTGAGTCGAAGCTAGTTAGATTATTACGACACAGGGAATTGGCTAGGTCTGAAATGATATACTGCGTTACATAAAGCCATCTAGAAAGAGTTAAGGCATTGAAGTGCATGGAATTTTATTGAATCACACAGTAGATTGAGATGGGGTTAGAATATTAAAAAGCAGTATAGTTAGGTGAATAAAGAGAGGTTGAGTATGGTATCTTTGTAGTAAAAACTCTAAGGCAAGAAGTTAGCACATATAATGTTAGTAAAAGTATAAAAATCAAGTTATGAAGTCCTGAGGAAAACATTGATATAGGTATGAACAATAAGTTGTTTTTGATTGGGCACTAGTCAGTAACTAGTGTAATGTGTCTAGTCCTATCTTCAGTGCAGATTGAATTCTATCAGTCAAGCTTGCAATGTGGCCACCATGCTTGGTGGCTAGCCATCACAGTGCACTGTGAATTATTGCTATTAGATGGTTGGAGGCAATCGGCCACAGGACGCCCTACCTGGCCTAGGTTTCGTGCTAGTTGGCACTCACCAGCCAGTCAGCAAGGCGTATCTGCAATCACCTTGAAGGAACTCATGTCCCTTCTGAGATTCAAACCGCATTGGCATATTGTAAACTTGACTGATAGAATTCAGTCTGCACGAAAGATAGGACTAGACAGATTACACTAGTTACTGACTAGTGTGCAATCAAAAATATCAAATACAGTCCTACAGGAGGTTATTCGCGAGTTTTAATAACTCAGTGGTAACTTCGCTGACTGCAGAAGTGGATGACACGGGCTTGAATCTCAGAAGGGATATGAGTTCCTTCAAGGTGATTGCAGATACGCCTTGCTGACTGACTGGTGAGTGCCAACCAGCACGAAACCTAGGTCTAGACAGGGCTTCCAGCCGATCGCCTCCAACCATCTAATATGAACAATAAGTTGTGTTGGAAATATCATCCAATTACTAGCCTACTTAATGTAAATGAATTCATCTTTCCGAGAAAAGTCTCAATCTGCAATTAATAGTGTTCTCTGAGCTGGTTGGTTTAGTTGCGAAGCTCAGAGAACACTATTAATTGCAAATCATCCACCTGAGCTACAAATCTTCTCTATTATTTCAAAAGTCTCAATCCTCATTATTTGTATCTTTTCTCTCTTTATTTCTTTCCCTGACTCCAAAATTGTCTCCTACAACTCCCTCTGCTCCCCTTGGAATTACCTTTAAATAACTGGAACCATCTTGTGAGTAAAATGACATTCATTGTCAGTTGGATGCTTATTATTATTATTAATAATAATATAATTATTATTTCGTGTTCCATCTTCCTTTTCCTACCTACTTCTGAAATTTCTCCTTTTCCCCAGTAAGCTCATCATATTTATGTCACAGTCTTTATAAATTAGAATATTTCGTGATGAATACTTGAAGGGATTATAAAATTGCATATATATATGTGTACGAGAAAGTTAGCTGCCATGCACAAAAGGTTCAATTTTAAATGGAGACAGGAATTTGAAGTATGAACACTTTTTTTTAGGAGACAGAAAATGATACCGATTATTGCTTGATTTGAAACAGCCTGAAAGCCTACAGCTGTGATAATACATTCATTCACAATAATAGTAATATGAATGATTATGAATGTCAAAAGTGAATTCTATCGCTTGAGACAATGATAGGCGAAATTCACTTAGGCATTTTAAAAATGACAAATTATCTCCTGCGTTGGTTTGAAATGAATCGAGTTTCTGAATTCAGTCAGTTAGGATACATCAATGATTATTATTATTACTATTCCCTTGGGTTCCACTTGGGGCATAAGACTTCATCAGCACACCTCCACTGTTTCCTGTTCTCTGTCGTCCACTTCAACTGTGCACGCACGCGATTGCCCATAACCTTTAATCTCCTCCTCACAGGATCTCCTTCATGTCAGCCTTGAAGTGACGCCCCACTCGTCGTTTCCAGCTTGGGCTCCCCTTGGCAGCCTGGTGTGCGATGTTATTCGATGGTCTCCTCAGTGGTGTGTGGTGCCCAATCCATCTCCATTCGCTCCGGCATGTTTGTTGAGGAATAGATTCTCGATTGGTTCTTTCGTTCCGATAGAGTTTCTTGTTACTAATTCTTTCTGGCCATTTGATCCTCAGTATAGAACGAAGGCAGCTGTTGACACACCACTGATGAGCTACACTTTAAAGCAGCTAAACTGCCATCTCGTACCTAGACCGCCTTGATCCAGCGAGTAATCAATATTCATTGATGTGGGTGGTCCCCAGCCGCCTAAATGAAATACTTGTATGCATCGTGTCTTTTCTACTAATGTCGTCTTTAAGACTTATTACAAATATATTAAGCTACAAATAGGTGGTCAAATAGAGTCTATCGTAGCAGATAGTAATTAACCACTTATACATGTAGATAGATTTTATGCAGGTGTTACCATTATATTAATTAGCAGTACAATTACAAAAATAATTCACCAGAAATCAGTTTGATTTGGTTAAACAAAGGTTAAGTACCATTTTGGGTGTCTTAAAAATTTAAAACACAGGTGAAATCTAGAGTGTAAAATGAAGGTTCAATTTTAGTGAGATTTTTGGCAATCAGAAATACAATTGTTTTGCTTTAGTTGCTGTTCTCTTGGGTTCCAAGTATTCCAAACAGTCTTGTTTAACTTGGTCCACAACTAACCATAATCTCTAATTTCCTCCTCTTCACACGACCTTCTCCATGTCACGCACGAACGCATAACTCGGCATTACGCATTCGGGTTTTAGATCGAGAAATGGCCTGTCGCGCAATGACATTCGACGGTCTCCTCTGTGATATGTGCACAATCCATCTCCATATATTCATACACACTTTGTGAGCGATTGGTTCTTGGTTGATTTGTTCCACTGCAGAGTTTCTTGTTGCTAATTCTTTCTGACCCATTGGCCATTTGATCTTCATTGTGCAGCCAGTAAAGGCAGTTCTTGATAAAATTTTGCGAAAGGCTGTTAGATATGCTTATTGTGACACTCAGTGGAAGTTTCTGACCCATTTAGAAGAACTGATACACTTAACATTTGTGCTGAAAGTCTGAATTTTGTTCTTCATTCTGAGTTAGTGAAGAAGATTTCTACACTGATGAGGGTCTGTCCTGCCTTTCCGATCCTGGTTTTTACATCCTCATCTGTTATGTCTGTAATTGAAACTGTTCTGCCTGCCTGGATAAGAGAAGGAAGTTACTTCTTTCAAATTTCTCCCAATGATGGCGATTTGTGCTGGTTGTTCTTGTTGGTGCACAGGTATCTTCATCGCCTCCATCTTCTAAGTGTTCTTCCAGAGTCCTGTCTTTTCTGCTTCTTCATTCACTTTGTCAGACACACTATGGTTATTGGTAATTAACCCTTATTATACACGAGTGATGACTGCCTTCTATCAGTCAGTTTCGTAAGTTGGTCATGTGCTGCGAATGTCATCCCAGAGGCTTCCGTACAGGTCTCTGTTCGCTAGCCCTGGGACGGCATGGAAAAGGGGGAAGGGTGGTCAGTCCATGACGTGGCGTCGTGGGGTGAAGGATATTTGTGCTAGATTAGCATCGGTTGGTGTGTCACGACTCCCTGGTTGGGAATATTATTATTATTCATCTTCTATGTGTCCAAAGAGTCTACGAAAAAAATTGTTACTTCTTGAAGAGTCCCCTAGTACAGACTCTCCGATGACATCCTCGGATTAACCTGAAGTTATTTTTAGTTGATAGTGACTAGCAGTATGTGCGTCTTGTTTGGGACTCATCATCTGAATACAGCTATATTCCCAGTGAACAGCAGTGATGCTTCCACTGGGACTCGAACCCTGAACTCATCACTTGAAATGCCACTGCTAGTCACCATCAGTCGAAAATGTTAATAATTCAGGTAAAAACAAAATCACTGAGAAAAACGAAGAATCCTAAACCAATGTATCATTTCATATAAATACTCTTGAGTGGCGCTTCTTCCTAAAGACTCGAATGAGTTACCGTAAGATCATGTTACATTACATGTAAAATTTTTCTGCTTAAGCAGTTTCCAATACAGTCTTATCAAGCTGCATGTTTGAATTCGACACACGCACACACGCATTGAGTACATTGTACGATGAATTTTAAGGCTGAAAATTGTTTGAACGCTAAGGCAATTTATGTTTCAAATTAACAAGAAGGATTGCATAACATTCTACTCTAGAAGTGATGAATAAAAGAGTGTAAGATGCGTGAAGAATTACTATTTACACTTTTTTCTAAGTCACGAAAGGAAGTTAGTAGATTGAGAACTAAAACAAAACGTTAGCGTAATTACTTTACAAAAACCAGAAAGCAGTTTTAAGAGGAACATGAAGCTATACAAGATAAAATTTAACACCTTAAAAAAGTATTAAATAATTTTCAGGGTAGTTTGGCCAACAGCTCAGTAGATTTTATGACTTGTAACTTAGTAGATAGCCAGAGTAATAGAATTATTGCCTTAGCTAAGACATCTCATTTGTCAGGATTTCTTTGAGTGGCTTATACAAGGATAAATCCGACTGTCTGGAGATGAAACTCTGACTAAGTATACACTCTTTGACCCACGTCCACTGGATAAAAATGAATAGAACTTGCAGTTGTAAGTTTAAACTGCAAGAGACTTTGAGGAAACTAAACCGTCTTAATAACTCACTGGATGCATTAGAATTACTAGATAAGCACACCTCTTCTTGTGGTTTTCTTCCCGCTACTGGATGTCTTGAGAAAATTTCTGACTGCCTTCTCTAATGATCAGTTTTATTCTGGAAGAATCATTTGAAATATTACTACTTACTATTTTTCGCTCGGGTTCTGAGTGAAACACAGGGCTTCGACCGAACAATCCTCTTCAGCCGGCTCCACGATTGGCCATTAGCTTTCATTTTGTCCTCAAATCATCTCCTTCATGACACTCTCATACCCACACCCGACTTGTCGTTTCCCATTAACATGACATTCGGTGGCCTGGTGTGTAATGTTATTCAGCGTGTGTCTGATATATTTCCATTTCAGCTTCTGCATATTTGTAGGGCGAAAGATTCTTGTGTGGCTCATTGTCAGAGTTTCTTGTAGCTTATTCTTTTCGGCCATCTGATCTTCAGTATGGGGTAGCCTGTTCAGAATGTTTCTTGGTCTCCGAACCATATAGAAGCAGTGACTTGACGAAGGTTGGTGTTGAAAATCTGAATTTTATTCCTTATGCTGACTGCTGCAGAGTAACTTCAGGTTAATGAAGACCTGTCTTACCCTTCCGATCCTGTATGACTTTGAAATCCTCATCTGTGCTGCCTTTCGTTGAAGTTAGATGGTGCCTGGAATGATAAGTGAAAGTAGAGACCTCCTTCAAAATTCTAGTTTACATAACGGTCATAAGCCCGGAAAAGGAGGGGAGGGGTTGAGCGTGCACCTGGAGACCGTATCCCTGAAAACCAACTCAGTCACTACAGAAAATGCTAAAGCATAGAAAAAAGGCATCTGAAATAAGGGAGTTCAGTCTTTGGATGTTAATTATGAGATCATCAAAGTGAACTTGTCAGATTTGCCATTTCGTTGTCATTCTAACTGTCATTTTTGGAGTATGAAAATGCCCTTGTGGTCTAAATAACAACATGTAGTTAGGATAGGAATACTCTTTTTGTGAACTCTAATCAAATCTGAGCAGTTACTTAGTGTTTCTGATGAGTGGTTATGAAAAAATTCCAATAGAGGTCATTGCTGATCGAAGTGTTGACTTAAGTGAAATTAACTCTTTGAAGTATTTAATAATACTTATTGATTTCCTCATTTAGATGCACAACTTCTCAGGGGAACTGATGGATGAATTCAAAGATCAGTCTACCACAAATCGGAATGGAAAGGGTAGTTTATTAACTTTCACAGTTTATTTTCCAATAAGTAGAAAATACTAAATAATTAAATTTGTGATTATATGAGTATGTCAAGGGAAGACGTCAGACCTTTCAACAGCTCTTTTTTGCAGCGATTTATTTTCTCACAAATAACATGGGGTCATTACAGAAGTTGTTCCTAATTGACATTAGTGTTGTTCCCTTGGGTTCCAAGTGGAATAAGAGGCTTCATCAACACCTCTCCACTCTGTTCTATTCTCTGATGTCCTCTTCAGCTTATCTCACGATCACCCATAATCTCTTACTTCCTACTCTCACAATCTCTTCCATATCACCTTCGCACTGATTATCCACTTGTCGCTTCTCATGGGGATTCCACCCAATGTCAGTAGACGGCCTTCTCAGTGGCGTATGATCAATCCATCTTCATTTTCTCTTACATATTTGTTGAGCGACCAGCTCTTGATTGGTTTGTTGCCGGCAAGAGTTTATTGTTATTTATTCTTTCTGGCCATTTAATCTTCAGTACAGAGGGAAGTCAGCTGTTGATGAAAGTCTGAAACCTGTTGGAAATTCTTTTCGTGACGCACAGTGCAAGTTTCTAACCCGTATATGAGGACAGACTTGACATTAACTTTGAAAATACGAATCTTGTTCTTTATGCTGAGTGTAGAAGACTTCCAAACCTGGCTTCACGTCTGCCCACATGCTTTAATCTCCTCGCTGTATGACCTCCTCCTCCTCCATGTCACCCTCGCACTGATGACCAACTCTATGCTTCCTATTCCGGTTCCACTCGACCGATGGCCTGGCGTGTGATGTCACTTCATGGTTTTCTCGGAGTATGGCCAATCCACCTCCATTTCTTCCTGAAGATTTGTTGCACGATTGTTGGTTCGTTCTTTCCCAGAGATCTCTGTTGCTGATATTTTCTGGCCGGCCATCTGATCTTGAGTATTGAGCGAAGACAGCTGTTTATGAAGGCTTTGTTCGAAGTGCCCTACGTGACGCTGTGCGCCGCCAAGTCTCTGATCCATATAGTAGCACTGACTTCACAGTGGACTTGAAAATCCGGGTCTTATTTTCATTTTCATGCTGAGTGCAGTTGATCTCCACACAGACTTAGGGAGAGTAACGAAAGCTTCCCTTGCTTTCCCAATCCTTTCTGCTTTGATATCCTCATCAGTAGGGTCCGCCTTTAGTTGAAACGATGCTTCCCAAGTACATAGGTAAGGGAGGTTGATTCTCTCAGGTTCCTCCCATTTATTCTGATTGTTGCCTGTTGTTGTTGTTGCCGTTGCTGTTGACCAGGAATCTTCATTACCTACATCTGTTTTCTCTATGTTCATTTGAAGTCCTTCCTATCTCCCCTGGATGCTTCTTCTGTCGCTCACTTGTTGCTTTTCACTTGTATATCTTCCAGCTTGTGGGAAATCAGACATATATCATCATCGGCGACATCCAAATCCTCCAAGTCTTCTCTGTGGGTCTTTCTATGCTTTTCTCCTCGTTGTCCTCTGTCTGTCGCACTATTCAGTCTACTGCAATCAGGAAAATTACTGGAATGGTTGTTGTTTCACTGTAACGAATAAACCTGACGTGTTGTGGTCAGAACTCTGGAAACTAGTGTTTGCTTTCTACTGTATAGCTAGTCTGACCTTCTGTGAGTCACGCACAGTATAGAAATGTCACGGCGACAGCAAAAAATAAACCCCAGTGATTTGAGATAAAATTTGTGATATTACTTAACAGTAACAACATATCAAAAAATCAAAATTACCTCGACAGTGCTGTTAGGCAGCTATGCGGGCAAGATATGTTTCTAGTACAAAACAATTACTGTGGAACAAAATGTCAACCGTTGGGAGTACCTTGGAACCAAGTAGAATATTCCCAACAAGAGGGAGGGGATCAAAACCTCTGTCATCAAGAATCAACCACCAAACAATTCACGCAAACAGCCGAAGGGCAGAATAAACTTGCTCCACTCAAACAAATCATATCGTAAGACAACATATTATCAATATCATCAAACAATCAAAAAGAGGCGCATTAAAATTAGCGATTCAACAAGATCGAAGACAAACAATAAGGATCCATTCAACATGATGTGCTGTGCAAATGTCAGGAAAATTATATAGATTCTTTGAAAAAAATGATAATCATTACAAAGTCAGTTAGAATGTTCAAGAGGGGTTTCACAAACAATTATTCCCATACACTTATTGCTGGTCTCTGTCTGACTGGATTCAACATAGAACTTGGCACCAAAGTGCAGCAGTTCGAGTTGCCACCTTCGAAATAACACACAAAGGTAGACAAGAGGATGATTGAAGAGAATCAATAGAGTTTTGACAAGTATAAGAGTGAAACAGAATGAGTAATGGTAGAAAGGAATATGAAAGATTACAGAGACTGAATATATCTGCGTACCACTGGACAACGATTTTGAGCCATGTCATCTAGTGTCTCCAGCCATTGATTCTTAGAGTCCCGAGAGTGGGCCCCAACCCGGAAGTTTGCATCTCCCTACCTGACTCAGTTTAACTGTCAAGGATTTCATGGATTGATGAGGCCATGTTTTTGTTTGGGCACCACTTATTCTTTTCCAACCTGCACCTATATCAGCTAGTAATGCCCATCCGTCGGGGGAGGCGATGGTTAGGCATGCACAGCACGTGACCTAGCCATCTCAATCTATGTAAGTTTATAGCCTCTTCGATTGATTTTCCCTCCTTGCCCAACACTCAACGACGGACGTCAACATTACTTACCTTATTATACCACCTAACGCGAGAAAGAGATCGTAGACATCTATGATCAAAAACAGTCAACGTTTTTGCATTCATTCCTCTTGATGAATTTAAATAAAGCAAGAACAACAGTGGTTTGTGCAGAATAATATGGTACCATCATTTATTTCGTCGGCTTCTCATCAACCGCTTACAGCCTAAATAAATTGTGAGGTTTACGTACAGAAAAGCTTTAACATACTTGCAAATTTTACATGTTGTCAGTTGACAGAAAGTTCAACAATTAGTGAAAAGTGCTCAGAAAATTGTGCTTATATTGTTTTTACACAGGCAGTTCAAGTCAAAATAAATGTATGCATACAATGGTAAAGGAGTTACCTAATAAAGACGAGAGGTGAGTAAGATGATGAGTAACTAATAAATTTGATAACGATGTACTGAGTTCAAATCACGTCATAGAAACAAGAGACAAGCAATATTACAGATTTTAAAAAAAGGAGGGGTGAGGTTAAAGACAAAGATTACGTAATCAGAGTAGAGAATAAAGACATCTAATTACCATGGCAAGGAAAGACTAATAACTGCTTCTTTCTGAACACATAAATCAGGTTTGAAGCGTTTGATAGAAATTGCTTCGGCAAACTTGAGGAGAATGGAGCTCCTTTGTCCATTGATAATTTTAAAGGATTCCTCGATTTCCACCTCATGACCCGTGTCGAGGAGATGCCTGGCAATGGCACTGTTTAAAGCATTTGTTCCCTTTAGACGTAAGCTTTTTGGTACATGTTCAGAAAATCGTAGATATGCCCTTCTTTCTGTCCTTCCAATGTAACTGCTCCCGCAGATACATGTAAATTTGTATATGCAGTTGAAGTTCACATGAGAAGGATATCTATCGATTTTTGATTGCACTAAAGATCAAGTTGTTCGATAGACGGGAACGAGCTTAGCTGCAGGACAGGCTATGGCTAATGATGTACTCAGCCTTCTGTTGATCATCGCTGTAATATTTTCACCTTTATAATCAAGCTGAAAGTTGTTTATTCTCATTGCTAAGCTGATAAAAGACCAGTTTTTAGTTTTGTGAACAGTATTATAAATGAATTTAAAATAATAATATTTTTTCCAGACATAGTATAAATTTTGATGAATTGCATTCATCACCTTTTTTGACAGTCTCTCAGTAAAAGTTAAGCTTGTTTTGTTAACATGATTGGGTGTTTAATAGAAAATAAGGCAAAGATGAGTGTTATGTCTGTCAAAAGACATAAGAAACAATCCCCTAAGTGACCTAAGTAAGTATGGTCACGTTTTCAATCTCTTGGGTTTTTTTAAATTAAACAATGAGACAGAGATGAATGTGGCTTACCTTGTTAAGTTTATTAGTGAGATCAGTTGACTGACTGATTTCTCTCTTGATTTCATCTTGAATCAGTATTATCAATGTGGACTGCATAAATGAGAAAATGGAACCAGTTACTCAGTATTTCTTGTTATTCAGAGATATTTTTTATGGTGTCAATTTGTGATGAATTTTCGTATGGAATAAAAATTAGTAATTCAAAGTCACACGTGACGAATTTTAGATTTCTTGAAATGCTGGTAAATGACAGCTTGTCAAATTATCTATCATAAGAGTTACTGATGAAAGACACTCAATAAGGGTGGCACTTTATTAAAAAAACTGACTGTTTTGAGTTTGATTGCCCATAGAGTGAATAATAGACACTTCTGAGTAGGTTTTTAAACTTGGAAGGAACAAATGTCTAATATTCAAGTATTGGTTTGTAGGGATTTGGTTAACTGGCTACAAGACTTCATCATGAGCTGACATTGGTTAGAGAACGATTGGAAAACCTGGGAGTACTGGACAGCTGCTTCGGCCTAGTTTGAGACTCTTCATCAGTACGCACCCACCGGGTTGAATCCAGACTTTTAAGCAGCTTACTATTACATGGTCCTATGAGTGATGGCTGAGTCTATAGTGTACGAGCTCGCCTTATACAGAAGGTCCTGGATTCGAACCCCGGTGGGTGCGTACTGATGAAGAGTCTCAAACTAGGCCGAAGCAGCTGTCCAGTACTCCCAGGTTTTCCAATCGTTCTCTAACCAATGTCAGCTCATGATGAAATCCTGTAACCTAATTTCTAATACCTTGATAAATTTGTAAAATGATAAGTAAAAATTTAATTAATTTTAGATTTTCCGTCGATTGATTGGACTGCAGTGCTCGGACTCAGGTTGATATATCGGCCCCTTTTCCAGATGCTTAAACAATTTTTGGTAATGTAACTTGAAGTTGGTGGAGAACAGCAGTGGAATCCAGGACAAAGCGTATTTCGTCTTATTTGAGACTGGTCAGATGGTTCATATACCTGCATTCCCTAGTGAGTCAGCGAGTGATGGTGTTACAACCGAGGCTCAAACCCAATGCACATAGTTTCAAATGTCAAAGAGTTATTCACTAGACTAATAACATCCACTATCTACCAAATGACTTGAAGTTATATGGCCAGACATCGTTGAAGCAACTACACAAGGAGACAACATTTCAACCTTAGACTGAGCACATCCGTCCAATCAATTGACGGGAAAATCTGTACAAAAGCTGGCTCTCGTGTCTCAAGTGGTCTGGTGAATAACGCTTTGGTGTTTGAATCTATGGAAACTGGGTCATCTTGAGAACATCATCGCTCACTGTGAAATTCAGGTATATCCGGTTGGCGAGTCCCAAATAAGACAAAATGCACATCTTGGATTCCACTGTTGGTCACCATCGACCAATTGACTTTAAGATTCATAGGAATAATGACAAATATTATTTTGTTGTGTGGTCAATATGGAAACGAACTAATGTCTCCAATAACTGTTGGTTTTAAGTGGTGAGAAGAAACGAAATGTAATTTGATTTAAAGAATTTCAATTTTCAGAGTTAGGTGTAATGAAATTTCACCGGGAACTGTGTAATTTAAAAGTTGCTCGTCCAAGCACTTTAGCCAAGTATTCTCTGATATTATTGATACCAGCTTTGTAACTTTTCCAGAAGGTAACTTGAAAATGGCACCCTTATACACTGGAAAGGATACTGTCCTAAAGTGGCTTCTAAGGCTCAATCCTGGTAAGTCCAGTGGCCCTGATGAACTCCACCCACGTATATTAACAGCATTGGCTGGAAACATAGCCGAGCCATTGTCGGTAATTTTCAATATATTTCTGGACCAGTATAAATGTCCAAGAGACTGGAAAGATGCCATCATTAGTCCGGTCTTCAAAACCGGATCTAGAAACTTAGTTCAGAACTATCGTCCTGTTGGTTTGACCAGTATTGTTGTTAAACTACTAGAAAGAATAATTCGTGATGCTATCATTCAGTTCATTGAAGGGAACAAACTTTTCTCTGTGGAACAGCATGGTTTTAGAGCAGGTCATTCTTGCTTGACCAACCTTCTTTTGGCCAGAGAAAGTTGGGCAAGCTCAGCTGATGCTAATACACCGGTGGATGCCATATTCATCGACCTTAGCAAAGCGTTTGACAGGGTTTCTCATTCAGGTCTTCTAGTAAAGTTAGGTAGTCTGGGAATCAATAAAGTGGTTGTCGACTGGATTCAAGACTTTCTAAAGGACAGAAGACAAAGAGTACGAGTTAACGGGGTTTTATCAACATGGGAATCGGTTAAGAGTGGCGTTCCTTAGGGTACAATTCCAGGCCCACTTCTTTTCCTGATTTATGTTAATGAGATTCCATCGATAGTCAGGTCATCCTGCTTACTGTTTGCTGATGAAATCAAGATATGGAGGGTCTTACACGATGACAGTGTTCAACTTGCTTTGCAGGAAGATTTAAACTTGTTAAGTGATTGGTGTAAGCACTGGACCTTGGAGACTAACTTAAGCAAGAGCGTAGCTATGCATGTATCTCATAGTCACGTGCACAATTACTCAATGAATGGCATTACTCTCCCAGTTGTCACTGAGTACAAGGACTTGGGAGTGGTTGTGCAGCATGACTTGTAAACAGCAACAAACTGTAGAGCTGTAGCCACTAAGGGTTTTCGAATATTATGGGCCATACGCAAGCCTTTTGCGAATTTTGACGCTGAAATATTTCGTATATTATATCTGACTTATATCAGACGTCATTTGGAATATGGGATCCAGGCAGCGAACCTGTGTTTCAAATACGAAATAGACTTATTAGAAAGGGTGCAAAGAGTAGGAATTAAGCTAATAAAAGGTTTCTCAACCCTCTCATATGAGGAGAGGTTAAGTCGACTGGGTTTATTTCCACTGTCATAAAGACGACTTAGGGGTGACCTAATACTGGCATACCGTATCCTAAGAAATGATTTTGGAGCTAACTTATCTAATTTATTTCTTCCTTCTAGCACCAACCAATTGCGAGGACGTCACCTCAAGGTTCAAAAACCACGGTCTAATCGTCTGCGTCTGGAGATCCGTTTTTCGCATCGGATTGTGAACCATTGGAACTCCCTACCAGAACACGTCGTATCAGCGCCATCCGTTGATTCATTCAAGGCGACATTGGACCTCCTGTGTGTAACAAATCGAAAGGATTAACACAGACATATAGCCTACTATTCTAAATAAATTGTAAACTGTAAACTATCAGCTAAGCAGCTAGCTAGGATTTAGTTCTATGGGCTGAGTAAAGTCGGCCACATCACTGGTGAGCTCCACGACGAACGAGCAACCATTGTGATTTGGTATCAAGCAGATGAGATAATATGATCAAAGGATTTTAATTTCCCAACTGCTGATTTGATTCGGCCAGATAATTCTTTTTCTTTATATGGGTGTATTATATGTTGATTATTCTGTGCTCCTACTAAGATTGTCCATTGTCATTGTCAATCAGACTTTAATGTACGGGATTATATAATTCCTAAACGAATTTATGTACAACGAAAATATTGTTTTTTTCCTCATTTTTCGCAAAGTGAGAAATTTTCACTTCATCAACTCTCATACTGAAGAAATATCTGTTAGGTGATTGAAAGTGATTGACTGAAACACTTGGGCCTTGGTTTCTCATAAAATAGTACTCACCGGCTCGATATGCTTGCAGTGGTGAGGAGACTAATTTCACCTCTAAGATCTGAACATTGTTCATTCAGTGTTGCAGTAAAAGGCGTTACCACTGAGCTCTTTGGATCATTTCATCAGATCGCAAAACTGTAGATCAAAGTGAACCATGATGACGAATCTTCTGTCTTGTTAACCACTTCCGAAACTTGATTGATAGAATTTGATCAGCACTAAGAACTAGAAAACATAATAATGGTTACCTTCTCATAACTGATCAGCATAAAGTAATTTCCTTTATTATTATTATTGTTTCCTTTAATTCCTACAGGAACATAGGGCTTCAGCCGTGCGTCTCCATTGCGTTCGGTTCTCTGCTAGAGTCTTCACCTGGCTCCAAGTCTGCCCACACGTTTTCATCTCCTCTTCACATGACCTCCTCCAAGTCACCCTTGCACTGACGACCAACTCGCCGCTTCCTTTTCGGGTTCCACTCGAGGGCTTGTCTGGTGATGTCACTTGATGGTTTCCTCAGAGTATGGTCAATCCATCTCCATTTCTTCCTGAAGATTTGTTTCACAATCAGTTCCTGCTGTGTTGGTTCGCCCCCAGAGATCTCTGTTGCTGATCTTTTCTGGCTGGCCATCTGATCTTGAGCGAAGTATTGAGCGAAGACAACTGTTAATGAAGGTCTGTACTTTGTTTTAGATGATCTTTATGACGCGCCAAGTGTCTGATCCATAAAGTAGCACTGACTTCACATTGGAGTTGAAAATCCGGATCTTATTTCTGATGCTGAGTGCTGTTGACCTCCACACAGACTTGAGAGTAGTGAAAGCGTGTCTTGTTTTCCTGATCCTGACTGCTTTGATATCCTCGTCAACTCCGTCCGCATGTAGTTGAAAGGATGCTTCCCAGGTAGGTGAGGGAGGTTGTTTCTTTCAGGCTCCTTCCATTTATGTTGATTGTTGTCTCTTGTTGTTGTTGCTATTGGTGGTGTTGTCCAGGAATCTTCATCACCTCTGTTTTCTCTATGTTCACCTGAAAGTCCTATCTTGGATGCTTCTTCTGCCAACTTGTTGCTTTTCGCTTGCGTATTTTCCAGTTTGAGGGTAATCAGACATATATCATCGGCGAAGTCGAGATCCTCCAAGTTTTTTGTGTGAGTCCATTTTATGCCTGTTTCCTCATTGCCCGCTGTTTGTCGCATTGTCCAATCTAAAAAAATTTCCTTCGGTAGTCAATATTTCAAAGATATTTCCTACACCAGTTTGTTATACAAGGAGGTTAGTGTGATTGTCTGAGACAGTCTCGAGTTTTTTTCATACCTTTACGTCCCTAGTAGGGCTAGTAGGGTTTCAGCCTTTAAATTCTCGAAACCATGTAAAGCAATTAACGGGACTGAGCATAACTCAAGTTAAGAACAGTGAATCCCCTTCAAATTCGGTTGAATTATACTCAGTCTAACCAATTAAAGTTACTCAATTTGCTCATTTGATGTTATTTCATTTTCTACCGATTAACGTCTTCTGTGTTACATAATCTACAAATTTAAAGACACTACTTTAGAAATATTCCTCTTATTGTTAAGATAATTTAGTGAATTTATGCGACTGTACAGTATGAGAATAATATCTCTGAAAGAGTAACTCTTCACTGAATGATGTTTCTTTTTAAATGACTAGACGGGTTTTTTTAAGGTTGCTTAAATATTTTGCACTTGCTATTTAACAACTAACATATTTGCATATTGGAACATTGTACTTCAGATGACAAGTAAGGACACCAGTCGTTCTCTTAGGCACACCACAAATTGATGAAGATCTTAATGTTTTCTAACATAAACTAAACAAAATATCATATAAATGTATGAATTTGGGGGGTGGGTTGGTGGGTTGCTACGTTACATATCAAAAGTTATACATAATAGAGAGAGAATTGAAAGTTTTGTTTACGTGTTCATGTGTATCGCCTCTTTCTGAATATGTGGACCTCTTCTACAGTCAGCCGTTAACCTATGCATGCTGTATGAATACGAGGCTATGAAACATTTGAGAAGATTTTAGTATTTTTACTAATAATGAATTAGTCAGTTATCAAAGGGTTTGTACTGGGGATTTTCTATTGTCTAGGGAATAACATGTCATAAGCAACGAATACTTACTTAAACTAGCGAATTAATATTTGGATATTTAGATGATAATGGGATTAGGTAATTAGAAAAGTGGACACTAAGATTGAAGGATAGACAAATATGCATACGTACAACGACCGTCAGTTACAAAGTATCCTTTCAAATGATTAATGTTTAGAAGAGACTGATGCATGTGTTTGACCATTTGAAGTTTGTTCATTTTCAAGTTGTTCTTTAAGGTCAGACGAAATTTTGAGATCACAATTTCTGTTACTCCAGCTACTTGTGTGTTCTATGTCAGATAAGTTTTTTTACTTGATGAACTTGAGTGTTAGGAGACGAAACAAACGCTTTGAGCTATTAAATAAAACGATTGAACAATCTCCAAGGTAGTATGGTATCTCAAGATCTGTTGGTTCAAATTATTACTCATCAGACCCCATCAGACCGACAAAGGAAGTGATGTGGCACCACTGTTTATTGTGATACACTGAATTTTAGCACAGAACAGGATACACTGAATGGTAATAGGTCCCGTTTCACTTGTCAGTACTAATCAACAAAATAGAGTAGGTGAGCAGTTTTCTGTGGAACATGAAGAAACAAATATTGGGATTCCTGATTCCTAGAGATACAATGAATTTTGTCGCTTTCGTAACCCATGGATTTCATTTAAAAATCATTGGGATCCAGTAAGAATCTCACGGTCTTTTGAGACTCCTCAAAGATATACGCTGAGAACAATAAGGTTAAAAGTCGATTATGATGACTATTAAGTGGTTGGAGGTGAAGTCTGTTGATCTATGAATTTGAACTCCTATTAGTAACCGATATAGCGTCACCGCCAACCAATGATATCGATTTGCATCTCCTTCACGTCGGATAGGATTTATCCAGCTGGCCACGACATTTCACTAGAAATTCAAGCTTATCCCGATGGCTCAATACTCAGCGTCCTGGGATCGTAACCTGAATGTTCTACGTCCAATTTTTGAAGATGTTATGTGTGCGGACTGCTAGAGAGCCACAAAGTGATATTGTTTCATGTTTAAATCTTCAGTGATACACATATATTGCTGATATCAGAATCTGGTTGTCTGTTGTGCTATAGACAATCTTTATATTTTTTCAAGGGAACTTTGCATTACTTATATTACAATGCTTTTTTCAGTTTTGGAATTACCTGTACGTACTACTGGCTTTATGTACATATTTCATTATTCTTGATACTGATGATCTTAAGGTAACTGTCGTAGCAGAATTCAAGATTTTTGTTCCATCCAGCTCGGATTTATTCAACTCTATTTGTTTTCACTTGACACCAGTAGCAATCGTCACAGCTATTATTCACTAAACCATTATGTTTCACCATTCACGTAAAGTATGATGAGATTCAGGTCCTAATAATCTGGTTGTTGGAATTTTCATTTGTTAGTTAGTCCTTAAAACTTATTGTAACGATCAAAACCAATTTGTTGTGGTCTGAACGTAGGAAATCTATCTCTGAGTCCTTATTTATGGCTGATAAAACTTCTTTGAGAGATATTTAGTTACAAAACGCTCCAAAGATCTGTGTTTTTTTCCCTTCACGTTTCCCGGTGGAACATAGAGCTTTAAGCTAGTAGCTTGAAGTTTCTGTAGCAGTGTTTATTTTACAGGATGGGGTTGCTAGCCTCATGCCCAACCTTTCCTCTTCACCACCATTATTTCTGGCTTAGCGAGGTAAAGGAGTGCGCCGGCCGGGGATCGAACCCCGGACCATGACCATGGTCGGCGAGCGACCTAACCGCTATGCCACCGACGCACTAGATCTGTGTAGCCCTTTATATTCAACATTAATAGCAACAAAAACGCAAAATCACCTCAACGGTGCTGTTATGCAGCTATACAAGAAAGGTAACATTTTAACTATGAAGCAAGTACTTAGAATTTAGTAGAATATTCAAAACATGGCTAAATCAAAGGCTCTCTTCACACTGAATCACACACCAAAACTTCCCACAGATCGTCCGAGGTCAGATGCACCTTGAATCCCTAAAACACAATTGTACATGTAACATAACGCATTATTGATGGATCACGCAACCATAAAGAGAAGCATTAAAATCAAAAATTAAGCGGGAACAAAGACGAATAATAAGGATAACGTCAGTATGCAGTATGTAAATGTAAGAACAGTAATATGCAGTCCAGGAGAAAAACGCATAATGAATACAAAGTTAGTTGGAACATCCAGATCAGTATCAATATTGCAACTATATCATTCAGGAGAGACCTTCCAAACAATTATTCCGTTACAAAGGATAACTAGTAATATTTCAAGATGGGTGGTTTGTGTACCTTGAGACTGAGTGAAAACATACTCGCTTTCAAAGTATATTTAGCAAGTGTCCCTACGGAAACACCAACATTTTGATGAGATGTGGAAACCCCGGTGAAACCTGAGAACTGATATGCATTTTAAATTGTTAGCATCTGAATTCCATTACAAGAATTTACTGACAGGCGGCTGACTTCATGACTTGAAAAACTTCAGAAAATCTTCATGTATCTCAAAAAGTTTTGAATGAACACCATAGTAGCATTTCAAAACTAAAAAGGAACGAATTCAAGCAGTTCTGTATTTGATGTGAGTTGGTAATGAAGTGAATCTTTAAAATAACGTAACTCTTACAAATGTGACTAGTAAAAACATAAACTACTTTTATCTACATTCATGACAATTTTGTCAGATATTCTTCTCTAAACAGAACTGTGACTGCGAGTATATATATTTATAATACTGATATGATTTAACACTTACTCATGAATGATGAAAATGCATATTTAGTGAGAACATTCATTACCTTTTCTGTGACATAGCATGTATTTTACACTGATTGACTATATATAACTGAGATACTGGATCCTTAATAACATATTGGCGCCAGAGACAATGTTAAGCGTGAAACCTATAACTTGCTTTGTTATTAATAACATAATTTTAGGCTCTTTTATTTCTCTCTTATTCTGTATTCTATAGTGAACTCCTTCTCAAACATACTTAGCTACCTAAACTATTAACATTGGCTTACATTTTTGTACTTTACTGTATTCCTTCTTTTGTATATCCACTGGTTCCGGCTATATTAGCTCTGTGAGTATTATAAAATTGTCCTGTCATTGACCATCATGTAATTATTAGTTTTGTGCTTGTTTTTTCTTATTTTTTTTATTTTTTTTCGGCAATATTAAACTGACAATCATTGGTTGTGAACGCCATAGTCACCACCTTAGAAAATTTTGTATTATTCACGATTACTCACACTACCACTACAAACACTCCATTAGACCTGACAATAAAAAACAAAACACAACCCCGAAATGTTATTTTATGATTGTATAGGGTTGTTTCAACAAAATTAACTGATCATCTTGGCGATAAACATTCTTAAATATCATTTCATAACTTCTTGTATGACTATAGCTTTACTGTCACCATGCATAAACATATCATAGCTTCCACTACCCAATACTGAGTTATTATTATTATTTGCTGTTTATTTTTCCTTTATACTTCTTGGTATTTTTTCGCATTTTTTAAAAATTATTTGGTGTTTTTCCTGTTTTTTTTTCCGTAGCTCTCTTTATATTTATTTGTATATTTTAGTTTTTGAAAATACTCCTTTTAAACGTTGCATAAAATTAGATGCAAATATTGTAGATATGTGCTGCAAATTCCACACTGTACCACTAGTACTGTTTCTGGAATAAAGCAAATTATTATTATTATTGTACAGACGATTCATTGACACCCGAGGATTAATTTGATGTTATTTGGCGGTTTTTTTTGAGATCTGGACTACAAAAATACTTCATCATTGTATCGGATATAATTCCCCTTATTCACTTTGTTTTAATCTATTAAAATATGAACTCTAATGGCGTTTTATACTCTCGCGAATATTCAATATGTCTACAGACTGCTGATTCTCAGATTTCTACTAAACTTGAGAAAAAGTAGAATCGCGTGGATGGCTACATATTCCAGTACATGAGGTAATAATTCCTGAGATTTTTATTACAAACTGTCACTGCCTGAGAAATAAAACTGAATACCTATAGTCTTCAACTATTCAGCTGTCTCTGGGTCAAAGATTTTACTGCTTCACCTTTCTTAAGTTTTGATTTCTACTGAATGTTGAGGATTTCCCGGAGAAGGCTTCATATCAGACAAATGTTTGTCAAGAGATTTACTGCCAGTTACTATTTCACTTAAAGATCCTGGATAAATCAATTTTAATTATATTTCTATACTAAGACCAACAAGAGACAATTCAAAAGCTAGAATAGTGCATTCATTAGAATTAGTGAGAAGGGTAATTAAATTGCGTAAACTATTGATATATAATTTTAATTTATTTGATCTGTCCCAGAATGCTCAAACTTTTCACTGACGTTAATCCTGGACAAAGGGAAACTATTATGTAATAATCTCCGCTGAAAATTCTGTAGATTGTATAAATACTGTCCAGAATAAAGCTATTATTATTATTGCTATTATGGTGATTAGTGGAGAACACTGGCGTTTGGAACAATCGATGTTGGGTTTGAGTCACACTGGGAACATCATCACTGACTGACCGGTCTCATATAAGACAAAGTGCTCATCCTAGATTGCACTGATAATTACCATCTATCAAAAAACACAGTAATTTGAAACCTTCGAGAGCTTCTAATATCCTACAAAAACTCATAACTTTATCCCAAAAACATTCCAAAAGTCTGTTTGAGTCTTTTCGAACATTCAGTGGTTTGTTTACTCGAACTGGTTTCCATTTGGTGGGAGACAACAGTGGCGACCATTGCTTAATCGTATGCTGAATGGCAGAGGAATGGAGAAATACATTGAGAAGTATTACTGCATATTTTGTTAACGTGTATTCACAGAATTTGCATATAGTAACTTTTAATCCTGTCTCCTGGACGGTGGAGAAATAAACAATCGTTTTTGTCCTTCCGTTTTCTGATGATCCGCGTTGGGTAATGTGCATGGTATATGACGTGTCAAGCCTAGTCTTCTGGAATCGGCGGTAGGTTGGGGATCTTTTACGATCTGGACGTTGACATGGTGTTAAAGTGGAAATTGAAGTCAAGATAGGAGTAATTTTCACTACAGTAAAATGGTGGACTATATTGTCTGTGATATTTTAAAGTTTTTAAGTTCTGACTTTGTGAGCATTTGTTTGCAAACATGGAGATTATTCAATGAATGGATAGAAGGTAGAGAACCACTGCAAACCGAAGCATATTGGACAGATGCTTTGTTATAGTTTACAGTTTACAATTTACTTAGGATAGTAGGCTATATGCCTGTGTTAATCCTTTCGATTTGTTACACACAGGAGGTCCAGTCTCGCCTTGAATGAATCAACGGATGGCGCTGATACGACGTGTTCCGGTAGGGAGTTCCAGTGGTTCACATTTCGATGCGAAAAACGAATCTCCAGACGCAGACGATTTGACCGTGGTTTTTGAACTTTGAGGTGATGTCCTCGCGATTGGTTGGTGCTAGGAGGAAGAAATAAATTAGATAAATTAGCTCCAAAATCATTTCGTAGGATACGGTATGCTACTATTAGGTTACCCCTAAGTCGTCTTTATGACAGTGAAAATAAACCCAGTCGATTTAACCTTTCCTCATATGAGATGGTTGAGAAACCCTTCATTAGTTCCTACTCTTTGCACCCTTTCTAATAAGTCTATTTCGTATTTGAAACACAGGTTCGCTGCCTGGATCCCATATTCCAAATGACGTCTGATATAAGTCAGATATAATATACGAAATATTTCAGCGTCAAAATTCGCAAAAGGCTTGCGTATGGCCCATAATATTCGAAAACCCTTAGTGGCTGCAGCTCTACAGTTTGTTGCTGTTTACAAGTCATGCTGCACAACCACTCCCAAGTCCTTGTACTCAGTGACCACTGGGAGAGTAATGCCACTCATTGAGTAATTGTGGACGTGACTATGAGATACATGCATAACTACACTCTTGCTTAAGTTAATCTCCAAGGCCCAGTGCTTACACCAATCACTTAACAAGTTTAAATCTTCCTGCAAAGCAAGTTGATCACTGTCATCGTGTAAAGCCCTCCATATCTTGATGTCATCAGCAAACAGTAAGCAGGATGACTTAACTACCGATGGAATCTCATTAACATAAATCAGGAAAAGAAGTGGGCCTAGAATTGTACCCTGAGGAACGCCACTCTCAAGCGATTCCCATTTTGTTAAAACCCCGGGTCGTAACTTTTTATTAGTGAGCATCAACGACTTCACGAGGATGCAGTATCAGTACATTTTCTTTAAGGGAATGATGGAGTAATTTTTGGCTGTTACGGTTAAAACAGTATTGTTTATCTACAATGGGAATTTTTAATTTCTGTGTCAGTAATTATGCGTACCTGCTTGTTTATCTGTTTGCGTTTATTTTTATAAAAAATTTCGAAATATTCTATGCTTATTTATGCAGTGAAAACACAAAGTGATTTGAAAACACAGGAAATGATCGAGCATACTTATTCAAGTGGTAAACTGTAATAATACCCCACTTAGCTCCTTCAAAAGTGGTGTTCACTGATGAGTAAAGAGCATTTTGAGTTATTCAACACTAATAGATGTTGATTTGCATTCGTATGTGGGTTAATATTCCAGTTTAGCAAGCATAAAATATTGTTTCCATCATTTATAATAACAAAGGAATATCTTTTCCTGATAGATAAACTGGAAAATAAATACAGAATTTGTAATTGAATTTCCCTCCCTTTTTTAAATTTATTTTTGCGCCGGATTTCGCCATTTTAGCTATTCAAACAAAACTTTTTGTAATATCGAAAAGAGTAGGTTTCAATTTGTTGATAATTGTGAAAACAAATTCTGTTCTGTTTATAAGATATCTAGATGTATACTGCTATAAAATAACAGGAAGTGTACCTCAGTGTATCATAGGATTGTTCACCTTAGAAATTGATATATTAACAAGGACCGAATTCTGTTCGTGCTGAAGCGTACTCTAAGTTAGGTTATCAAGTTTCGATGCTTCCATGCTCCATCAGTACAACATCTTCAACACTACTTTCACATTTATGTTGTCCAGAAGGACAATGAAGGCTTCACAACTGAACTACTCAATCCTGGGGAAGAACCACGTGGCGTTAAAAATGTCTCTATTATTTCAGGGGCAGCCTTTCAAACTTCAGGAAATTCAAAGGTATCAATAAATAAAATTTGGTGCCTGATGTGGCTTTCTCATCTTGTCAGCCTGGTGGGCCAACGCCTTGACGTTAGAAATAGGTGATCGTTGGTTTCAAATGTCTATCTCATTCAGGTACATCCAGTGGACAAGTCCCTAGTTGGAGAGATTTACTTTCTGACACATTATTATATTATTATTATTGTTCCCTTGGGTTCCTAGTGGAACATAGGGCTTCAACTGCACGTCTCCACTTGCTTCTGTCTTCTGCTGTACTTTTCACCTGCATCCATGTTAGTCCATACTGTTTCAACTCTTCTTCACACTATCTTCTCCATGTCACCCTTGGACGTCCCACTCGCCGCTTCCGTTTCGGGTTCCACTCGAGCGTCTGACGCGCGATGTCACCCAAAGGCCTCCTCAGCGAGTGTCCAATCCATCTCCACTTTCTCCTGCATATTTGTTGGGCGATTCGTTCTTGTTTTGTTTCTTCCCATAGCTTCTTGTTGGTGATTCTTTCCGGCCATCTGATCTTCAGTATAGAGCGAAAACATTTGTTGATAAAGGTCTGCAACGGGCTGTTGGAAATATTCTTTGTGACACACTGGCCAAGTTTGTGATCCGTATAGAAGAACTGACTTGACGTTTGTATTGAAAATCCGAATCATTTGTTGTTGATGCAGGCTGAGTGACGAAGATTTCCAGATTGGTTTCAGGTTGATGAATGTGTTTCTCGCCTTCCTGATTCTCGATTTGACATCCTCGTCCGTTTCTCCTGTAGTTGAGACAATGCTTCCTAGATAAGTGAATGAAGTAACCTCTTTCAAATCCCTCCCGTTGATGGTGATTGGCGCTGGATGTTGCTGCTGTTGTTGTTGTTCCCCTTTTTGAATTTGAATAAAGGAAGAAGAACAGTTTGTACAGACTGTAATGAATGGACTATAGTAAAAAATACGCCAAGAAGTTATTTATTTAGTTCAGATGCAGAAAAGATTGGAAACGGTATGCGAGGCTGAAATTTAACAGTCTAAAAGACTACAGTTCACTTGTGTCACTGTAGTATTAAATAGTTTCGTATCGGTAATAGAATTTGACAGTATCAACAATTTTCTATAGTTTGGTTTGTAAGGGTTAGTTATGTTTTTACGAGTTGATCACGGATTGATATCAGTTAGAGAACCATTGAAAACCAGGGAGTAATGGACAGCTGTTTTATCCTAGTTTGGGAATCATAGGCAGTACGCACCCACTGGGATTCGAACCCAGGACCTCCGTGAGCCATTGAATCGGGTCTCAGTGGCTGAATGTTACACGAGCTTGCCTTGTAACCGGAAGGTCCTGGTTTCGAGTCCCAGTGGGTGCGTACTGCCAGTGACTCCCGAACTAAGGTGAAACAGCTGTTCAGTACTCCTTGGTTTTCAATGGTTCTCCAACTGATATCAATCCGCGATCAACTCGTTAAAAGTATCAAGAATTGTAGAATGAATAATACAATGGTAATAAAATGAGCCAGGAGTGTAAGTTAAATGGAGGCTGAAACTAATTTATGAAAAATTCCAATCTAAACAATAATAAGAAAAATCATGTAGGTCAGCGAATAGGCTCTTTTTGGAGGCAAATTCATTTTCTCCAGCCGTACAGTCGTATTCATATACAATAGAAAATGAATCTAAAATCCCCTTTCTTGATGTTAAACTTGCAAGAAGGGCCGACGGAGTTGTAAGAAGGTCCACTGATAGGAAACACACATAAAACAGCCAACCGACGGGTTTTGTACATCTGGTTAACAACTGGACCTAAGCGGAAGCTAATTATTTCTCTTGCCACTCAAGTCCGACGCACCTGTAGCACTTATGCTCCCGAAAGGTGAATTAGACTTCATGAAAAAAAGATATACACCAAGGTTGACTGACAAGAACACCAAGCTGAAGATTCAGAAACAAGAGACTTAATCGGTGCTTAAAAAAAGAATACACGAACCTTGACTTCAAAGGTGACCTACTTTGTGTTTTCCTTAAGAGGAGAATTTTGGCTTCTTTAGGAAGAAATTTCTACGCATCAATGCTAGGAATAGTATTCTCCCGTCGCCAACTTATCTGCAGAAACTCAAGGGACAAGTTCTCTCAGCTGACCACTTCTGTGTATGTATATCAATTCACCAGCTTTTGTGGAGTCAGGAATATATATTCGTCGTTTGGCGAGAATCTTGTCTAAGAGGTTTCAAGAATGCTAGAATGCATGGCTGCAGAAAGATAGTAGTGATTCTATAAAGAGTGCAATAATTTAACAGTTTAACACAAACTGTTGTTCTTGCTCTATTTAAATTAAAAAGGGGGAGTAAATGTATGAAGTAAGGTGTTTGTTAATCGCTGATTATTCTTCTCAGTATTAACCAGACTTTTAGAAATTCCATATCAGTATTTTTGGTGTTTCATATTGTCTAAAATTTCTGCATTCTCCCAATCATCAAATTGTTGTCCGTCAGACTGTTTGAGCTGCTTCTTATCTCATACAGGTGCTAATTAGGTAGACGCCTAGATCTAGGGCGTTCTGACGATCATCTCCAGCCACGTACCCACAATCTATATAAATTTGTAATCCTATGGGATGCAATATTGTTATTAGTCGTTTGGAAAGCTTTTAGTAAATACAATCAGAGTATAAAATTATCTATTGGTCTTTAAGAATAGAGAAAATATTTCAAATATGTTGTTTATTTAGCATTTTTCCGAAGAAGTTTGTTTACTAATCTCCCTTCTACCCCCTCTCTGTTTCTCTTAACTCCATATCCTACTTCCTAACTAGAACATTTCTGGTTAGATAAAAACGGAGGATAAAGAATTTGTTGTTGTCATCAAAGTACACAAGAATAACTATGCCACATAACAAACCAAATAACAATAATAATTGTCTGTTATACTTGATGCAACAAAATAATTAAAGGCGATTACTGTACAAAAGGAATTTTGTTTTTACCAACTTTCTATTTCACAATGTTATTTTGTTTTTGTTGTTTCTCATGTCGAAATGTTTAGTGTGTGCATGTACCCCGGTTCTCTTTTCTCAAAACAAAAAAATGAATGTGAGACTACAGATTTTTGGCTTTTTTAAATAGTGATTTCTTTTTCAACAAGTACAATGAATGTCATCCTTGTTCAATAGGGGCTGTTATAAGGAATTTATATTTATGGTCCATTTGAACTTTGTATCAGTGTACTAATATGATAGACTCGCAGTGACTTCCTATTTTCATGTCTTCTTTTCATATAATTTAAAGTTTGACCACAGATTGATGTCAGTTTCAGAGAACGAGGGACTACTGGACAGCTGTTTCGTCGCGATTTGTGACTTTTCAGCGGTTCGCCTTCTCACCCACCCGGAGTTCGAACCCAGCATTTTCTGGTTCAGAGGGAAGATAGTGGATCGTTCAGCCCCTGGGACCTAATCCAGTGGTCCATGAAGTCTAAGTTCTACCAGTTCATGATTTCAGCGTGACTGCCGCCAACCAGTGTCATCGCTGGCGAGTACTTATCCTCACGGCCAACCTCATAGACTCCTAAGATTTCAGTGGTTCTGTAATTGACGTCAATCCATGATCAAACTTGAGACACATCAAATGCCTACAGACTAGATCTTGAAAAACATATTTTTCATAAATTAATATCAGAAATCAGTGAAATCAGTGCTACTATACGGATCAAAGACTTTGCACGTCATGAAGGCCACTTCGAACGAAGCACACACCTTCATTAACCGCTGTCTTCGCTCAATACTCAAGATTAGATGGCCGGCCAGAAAAGATCAACAACAACATCTACAGAAACGGCTATTTTCGTAAGGAGAAAGTCCTGCATGTCCTCCCTGTTTTGTTTACAGGGATTGAATTCACGATAGTCATTGAACAAACATTTGTTAGCTGCAAAACCGTTGAAAACCACTGATTGTCAAACAACTGTTCCGCCCTAGTTTGAGGTTCCTCTTATCAAGTGTCGAATCTACTGCCTTCTGATTACCATGTGACCAGGTTGATATTCAGCAACTCTGTGAATTATAACTTCTGCCAGTTAGTGATATGGTGTCATCGCCAGCCAGTGTCATAAGTATTTCTTCACTTTCATACCAGACTTGGTGGAGACGACTGGTTACAGTTTCATATTAGAATTTTAGGAAGGACATAGATTTTGCACATCATTTGTGAATAGGCATGTTGATTCTTAGCATACACGTTCATTGCCTTGATCAACTTTATTCTTATCAATAACAATTAGAAGTTTGAGTGGAGTGTATTTCACTTTTCGATTATAACTCTATCAAAAAGTAATTTGAGCATTCTGAATGCATCTAATGACACTCACTTAAAATCTTGAATTTCAAACCAATTAACGCGGGTTTGAATTATCACTGAAGAAAGTTGTGTATTTCAACATTCCCATAACCTAATTACTAAAAACAAAATAATCTCTTGGCTCATCAATTCAAAGGACACTACGACCTGCTACCACTAGCAACGCGTCCAGAAATACCATCATGGGCCACAGCACTGACAGTGGACACTGATCCCCCAACAAAAGTGGAAGTCTTCAGTGCCATAAAGCTACTGAAGGCCAGTCAGGAATGTAGCAGAACCAGGTGGAATTCTTTCTGAAGCACTTGAAGTGGATCCAGAGACATCAGAGGATATGACCATCTCAGTGTTGTATAAAGTTTTTAGGGAAAGAGAAGTACCTTTGGATTAGAGGAAGTGCCTTGTCTAACGACCGAAGAATAGTGAATTAAGCTATTGGAAGAACTGGCACAAAATCATGCTTCTGTACACCCCAAGCAAAATATAAACTCGCGTCACCTAGGAAAGACTAAAAGAAACTCTGGATTCAAAAGTGCGCCCGGCACAAGCTACATTTAGGGAGATCAAATGATACGCAAATCGAATGACAACGCTTTGCAGTCATTATCAAAAAGGGAATAGAATGGCAGTCAGAATTCTGCACAATCTTCATTGACTGTGAAAAGATCTTTGTCAGCCTTGGACATGAAGTAACTTGGAAACTGCTTGATTACCATGGAGTGCCCCAGATTTTTATTAACCCAGCTTAACAGCTATGTGGTGATTCCACACCGATGCGTCAGAGATGAAGACAGGAGTAAGACAAGGTAGACTAAATATTACCGATGATAGCCCTAATTGTGACGAACTAGATCATGTGGCAGACTGCAGGGAGCAGGAAGAATGATATAAGATGGACTGAGGAGAAAACTTTAGAAGATTTGGACTGTGCAAACGATTTATGTACACTGTCACACGCAGTCGAAGATCCACAGGCGAAAAGCGACAAATTATCAAAGGAAGCAGAGAAGAAAGGACTTAAAGTGAATATAGGGAAGGTAGACTTGATGAAAATACCCAGCGAAAAACAAAAAAACACCAAACACCATCAACGGAAAACATTTGAAAGAAGTCAAAGCTTTCACTTCCATAGGCAGAATCATTTTAACAACCGATAGCACGGACGATGATGTCAAAAGCAGGACTATAAAAGCCAAGGAGACATACGTTATTCTGGAATCAGTGTGAAAAACAAGATTTAGTTTTGGAAGTCCTCATAGTATTATCAGAGAAAGTTGATTTTGAGCAAATAGTTGTTTTCGACAACTTCTTTTTCAGTCTCTACATTTATCAATATTATTACTATTCCCTTGGCATCCCAGTGGAACATACGGCTTCAACAACACATCTCAACTTTGTTATATTTTCTGCGGCCACCTTAAGCTGGTGACATCATTGACCATAATCTCTCACCTCCTGCTCACACGATCTCCTTCATGTCAACATTGAACCACAGCCAAACCCATCGTTTACCATTCGCGTTTCACTCGAGCGGTGACCTTGCTAACACGGAATGTCGTTCAACGGTCTAGTCAATGGCTTGGATCCAATCCATCTCCATTTTCTCCTACATATTTATTCAGTAGTAGGCTCTTAGTTGGTTTGTTCCACTGCAGAGTTCCTTGTTGCTAATTCTCAGTGGCCAACCGGTCATTTGATCTTCAATATGGAGCCAACTAGCGAAGGTGGTAGTTGTTGATAAAAGTCTACAACAGGCTGTTGGAAATGCTTTTCGTGATGTGTATGCCATTTTTGTGATCCATATAGAAGAACTGACCTAACAGATACTTTTCGTCTGACAAATTTGCCGGAGGAAATGGAGATGGATTCGAGATACTTTGAGGAGATCATTGGGTGACATTAAGCACTAGGCGTTTGATCTTTATACGAATCGGAAGCTGAGGTTTGAGTGTCCTAAGGGGATATGGGAAGATAATGTAGTGAGACAATGGAAGCTTGTGGTCAGTTGCGAAGCCAGTTGAAAGGAATGGAAGAGAATTGAGTACATACAACAGGCATGCAGCCGATGCTTTTTTCTACTTGAAACGCAAGGAACGATTAATAATAATAAGAAGAATGACAATACTATAAACTAAGTCTGCTAAAATATATTCTCATTTACTTTAGCAGGATTTTGTTTTTTGACCTCTACTTTTATTCTGTTCAGTGAAATAAAGGACATATAAAAACAAACACTCGTTTGATTTATATCAGTAAAGCACTTACCCTGTTATTGTTGTTGTTGTTCTCTATGGTATTATTGACTTATAATGCAAATATGAATACAATTTGGCTTATAAATGCCGAGTGACAAAAACAGGTCATCGCTGTCGTAATCTGTTTACATAACAAGTTGAAATAGTGTGAAGAGAAGAGGCAGAGGAGTGTCATGCTCTCTGGAATTTCATTTTTCAAGTTTTAGTTACAATCTGTAACTGAAAACAAAACAAAATGTAATTTGATTGATGCTGGCTAGCAGTTAATGCCAACACAAGTGTTTTGTCCAAATTGGGACTCATCATATGAATGTACCTATGTCTCCTGTGAGTGACACTGAGACTCCAAATTACAAATCAGACTAGACAAATAATGATTGACACTTGTCTGATAGGTCAAAGTTCATGTGGCCTAGTTGATAGTCCTTTGAAACGATGAGTGCTGGATTTGAGACTGGGCAGAAACACCATCACTGATGGGGTATATCCAGGTGATGAATCTCAAATAAAATAAAGCGGATCCTACTGTTAGCTACGATTAATCTGATAACATCATCTTCAACTCCCAGATATCATTATGGCATCAGTGTTAAAATACGACATCTCAACAGAGATTGTGCACTTTGCTTAAGCAAACACCAATCAACCAGAAATACTAAGTCACTTAACCAAAACATTTCATTATTACTATTATTACTGTCAACATTATTAATATTATTATTAGAGTAACCATAAGGTGGGATACTTTTGTACTATAAGCTTTCAATAAGACATTATCACGTTGTTTGCCATCAAACAGTCCGAAGGTTTTTCCTAGCGACTTCAGCTGAGCAGCTAACACATTGATTGTTTGATACACTGGAAACGAATTCAGTAAATGGCAGAGAGTATGAAGGTAATGGAAACGTTATATTCTTGTTAAAACCATTATTAATCATGAGAATTGGAAATAAACAAATCGGGTTGGCCGTGTCCATTGTTTCAGGTATAGAAATACATGACTATGTTCTAAATCTGTGAGTCGGTGGTACAGCGTTAGATTGGTCGCCGACAAAGTAGGTGGTCAGGGGTTCGATTCCCTGCCGACGCACTTCTTTACCTCAATAAGCAAGTAATAGTACCGGTAAATGGGGATGGCTGGGCATGAGGCTAGCAACCGCATATTGTAAAAAATAATCACCATTGCTATAGAAACTTCAAAGCTTTAGCTTGAAGTCCATATATTTCACTGGGAATGTAAAGGAATAAAACAGTGTTATGGATTTACTTCAGAAATGAATTACACACGTTAATTGAGATAAGTTCGAATCACAAGTCAAATAAGATCTAATTTCATATAGAGCCACATCTACTGACTTACCCCTAGGCGGAAAAAAACTGGATAGAGTTTTCATTCTATTCCGATCATTATGTACATTTTCTCTCCATTTTAGTTTCCATTAAGTTTCTTTAACATAAATTGTGGTGGTTTTGTCAAATATCATTAATATTAATAAATGGGTTTTATCTACAGAAACGTTTTGCCGATATTTTCAGAATAATCCGATTAATATTATTATATTGTTATTATTAATTCATTGGGTTCCGAGTGGAACATAAGGTCTCAACAGTACATCTTCACTTCATCCTGTCCTTTGTAGTCCTTTTTAGCTGACCTGACGATTACCCATGAGCTTATATTTCCTCCTTACACGACTTCCTGCATTTCACCCTCAGACCCGCGCCCAAGTTGTCGCTTCCCATTCAGGTTCCACTAGTGCGTCTGGCCTGTGATTTCACCTCAGCGTGTGTCCTGTTCATCTCTGTTTCCTTCAGTATATTTCTTGGGCAACAGACTCTTGGTTTGTTTGTTTCCAGAGTTACTTGTTACAAATTCTTTCTAGCTGACCATCTGATCTTCAGTATGGACGCAGAGCAGAGAGATATTGATAAGAATCTTCAGTAGTCTCCAGGAATTGCTCTTCATGGACCTAAAAGTATCTGACTCATATAGAAGCACTGATTTGGCATTACTGCTGAAAATCTGAATTTTGTTGTCGGTGGCACAGTGGTAGAATGCTCGCCAGCCACCCATGGGGTTCGGGTTCGAGCCCAGGCTGATGCACTCCTTTACCTCACTAAGCCAGTTATAAGACTGGTAAAGAGGTAAGGCTGGGCATGAGACTAGCAACCCCATACCGTAAAAGTAAACACCACTGCTACCGAAATTTCAAGCCTCTCGCTTTAAGCCCTATGTTCCACTGGGAACGTAAAGAGATAAAAAAAGTGCTGAGAAGTGCAATAGATTTCCAAATTGATTTCAGAGTGATGAAAGTTTGCCTTGCTTTCTGATCCTGCATACCTTTGACATTCTAATCTGTGCTTAGATGAGTGGAAGGGGTGACCTCCTTCAAAACTGGCGCTTGTTGCTGTTGGTTTGGTATCTTAGTCACCACTGTCTTCTCTGTGTCCAATTGAATCCCTGCCTTCGCTGCTTCTGCAGTCGATCAACACAAGAAGTTACAAACCATCATTTATGATTAACTGATACCTGTCAAATCACAAGAAATATGATAACTGTCTAGTTACGCATATCAGAGCAAAATAAACTCAAAATATTTTAACAAATGAAAAACAAAATTGAACAAAACAGTTAGTAGTTTCTTGAAAACAAAATCTTTTACAGACACTAGAAACAATCACGTTAATTATAAACAAGTCAAAGAATAAAAAGATCTTTTATTATATTGTCAATCATGCATTCAATGACAAACTTACTCTTAAAAAATTCCAACATTCTGATAAATTGAAAAATCAAAGTGATTGATTCCCAACATCAATGTAAACACATTCACCCTCACAAAATCCAAGTTAGAACCATTTAGAAAGACAGGGAAAATCACCGTCTCTATCGATTAGGGATGTGGAAGACGAATCTACCAATTGTAAACAATCAAGGCCGAATTAATTTGAGTAAACTTGAAAACGACTAGAAATAACTCAAGAAGATTAAGTGGGAAAATTTACTCATTCATAGTTAATGTATGAAGTGTCTTATTAAATGATGAAGTAGGTAGGTGTGGCTTGGTGTACTGGGTCAAGTAATTATCTTATTTCTACCGTAAAACTAAAGAGTTTGTGAAACAAGGATGTGTGGTGGTTGAGTTTAATTTACCGTGGATGTAGAAGTGACTAAAGGATGAGGTTCGTGTTCAGTGTTTGAAGTTAGCTGTCATCATTACCAACTAATGTGGCTGCCTGTCAATATTGAATGGAATTATACCATATCAAATAATTATTTAAAGTGAACGAAGAGGTTGCGCTACAAAATCGAGACACAAGTGCTAAAGGCTTCCAGTCATGTTGGTGGCTATTTGGTTATCAGTTTTGTTCGTGTTGTGCAATCTAGCAGGTCATCTGTGCTGGAAATCGTTCGAATCCATAAAACATTTGGAATTGTCTAAATGTCATAAATACACTCCACAGCTATTAACTGATGGTCACTTAAATGGGATGAATTATGATTTTCCTGGTAGTCAGCCTTCACACATCCAAAACCGAACAAACATTTGACTTCAGTTACTATTGCGGTATCTTCGGCAGTCTGTAATCAGTTTGGAAATCTGCACTCAGAGCGTAAAGAACAAGATTCGGATTTTAAACACCCATGTTAAGTTGAGTCACGCGCGTCACGTAAACCACTTCGAACAGGCTACTACAGACTTTTATCAACAACTGCCACCTTCGCTGGCTGCCTTCATTTTGAAGATGAAATGGTCGGCTGGCCACTGAGAACTAGCAACAAGAAACTCTGCATTGGAACAAACTAACTGAGAACCTATCGCTCAACAAATATGAGGGCAGAAATGGAGTTGGATGGGGTACACATCAGTGAGGAGACTGTCGAATGACATCGAGCATTAATCAGGCCATCACTCGACTGGAACCCGAATGGGAAATGTCAAGTTGGGCATATGTTCGAGGGTGACATGGAGAATATCGTGTTAGGGGGAGGTGAGAGATTATGGGCAATCATGGTTCCAGCTAAAGAGGACAGCAGAAAATAGAACAAAACGGAGGTGTGTTGTTGAAGCCGTATGTTCCACTTGGAACCCAAGGGAACAATAAAAATAATGATCTAAAACCGAAAACGCATTTGACTTCACTCACTATTGTGATCGTTTTCAGCGGCAGTTTTGTTATTACTTAAAAATGTTCCATCTACCACAATAATGGCGATTTAGAAGTCAGTGGGAATCTCCAACTGCAAATATTGAACTTCTGAACCTTTGCGTTGGTTGACTTTCAGCATAATGTCAACACTACCAGTATCTGACATGTATCAACACCGAATATGGCTACGAAATGTACTCATCCATTAACCTACCACTGGTTAAACTAAGTACTGCACAACATATTTAAAACTTCATATTACTAGATCTAAGAGACCTAACCTAATGCTTACTGAATTTCTTAATGTACAAGAATTTATCCCACTAACTTTGCGTTCAATTTGCAGCCTATTCTGTGGACTAAAGTTGAAATCCCATTCTTTACACCATTTTTATTTTCTGTCTGTCTTTCTGTTTTCGACATAGAACTTTGCACATATGTGCACCAGTTCAAGTCACCACACTCCATGTAGCACACAAAGCAAGAGAAGAAAGTAGGAGAAATGCATAATATAGACAGTAAACAGAGGTGTGAGACAAAGAAATAGTAATAAAGAAGAACAAAACAGTTTGATTGGAAATCATAAGTCACAAGGAGTGGATGCATCTGCGCCAGCCAGCCATTGAGAATGAAGATTTTCAGCCATGTCACAATTGTTTCCAACCATTGGTTTTCACCGTCCCGAGGACCCCAACCAGTCAGGAAGTCTACACCTTCCTACGTGACTGGCTTAGACTGACTGTTGTAGATTTTATTGACTGGTGCCATGTTTTGGTTTGACCGCCGCTAGCTCAATTCCAGCCTGAATCTATGTCAGCTTACATTACCCGTCGAGGAAGGCGATGACTAGGCATACGTAGCACATGTCCTAACCATCTCAGTCGATGTAATTTCACAGTCTCGTCGACTGATTTCCCCGCCTTACCTAACACTCGACGCCTAACCCCAGTATTGCTCACCTTATTATGCCACTTCACGATGGAGATAGAACGCAGACACCTATGATCGAAGACAGATAATCTTTTTATGTCTTCTGCTCTCAATGGCCATGTCTCACAGCCATAAACGAGGACGGAGCGGACTGTTGAGAAGTACACACGCCCTTTTTTCGATAGTCGGATATCACGTCTACGCCAGAGACGGCGTAAACTGGCATATGCGAACCTAGCCCTCTGTATTCGTGCTGAGATTTCGTCGGGGATCAACCCGTTGGGGCTGATGGTACTTCCCAAATAAGTGAAGCGGTCAACGTGTTCTACCACTTCACTTCCTATTTCTAATCTAGGAGTCGGTGTAGTCCAATCCTGTAACATCATCTTCTTACATTTTAGTTCTGTAATATAGTCGGTTGAAATAGCATGCTAATATAATGTGAATTTCAAAGGTTTGCCTTCCTCTATATTAAGTGACCAGGCGCGCGGTCCGAGTTTGATTGTCGGTCGACACACTTCAAAACTTTGCCAGTTTTACTAGTTGGTATTGAGCCTAAAAAAGAGGCGAGGTTGGACAGGAGACTAGCAAATCCACCTCATAGGAAAAACAAAATCATCACTACTAAAAAACTTAAAAGTTTATGGCCATATGTTGTACTTGGAACACAAATGAATTAAAGAAGCCCATTTAACTGTGATTCTAGTTACTGAATAGTATTCAAAGTAGTAAACAAATAAATGTTTACTGGTTCATTAGTTTGTTTATTTCCAGAAACAAAACACCATTGAACTGTAAAAAGTAATGATAAAAATAATAATAACAATAACAGATTGACTTATTATGTTGTTGTGAATCAGTAACCAGCTTTCGTGATTACAAATATACACTGACAAATAAACACCGTTTTCATTGTATGTAACCTTTGCTAGTAGTATGTCATTGTGCTTAAGGAAAATAAGGGGATGTTATACATGAATATAGCCAATCAACAACAACAACAACAGCAGCAACATCCAGCGCCAGTCACCATCAATGGAAGGGATTTGAAAGAGGTCACTTCATTCACTTATCTAGGGAGCATTGTCTCAACTACACGAGGAACGGACGAACGAGGATGTCAAATCGAGAATCGGGAAGGCGAGAAACACATTCATCAACCTGAAACCAATCTAGAAATCTTCGTCACTCCTCAGCATCACTCAACAACAAAATTCGGATTTTCAATACAAACGTCAAGTCAGTCAGTTCTTCTATACGGATCAGAAACTTGGCGGGTCACAAAGAATATTTCCAACAGTCTGTTGCAGACCTTTATCAACAACTGTCTTCGCTCCATACTGAAGATGAGATGGCCGGAAAGAATCACCAACAAGAAACTATTGGAACAAACAAAACAAGAAACAATCGCTCAACAAATATACAGGAGAAAGTGGAGATGGATTGGACACTCGCTGAGGAGGCCGATGGGTTACATCTCGCGTCAGGCCTTGGAGTGGAACCCGAAAGGGAAGCGGCGAGTAGGACGTCCAAGCATGACATGGAGGAGATCGTGTGAAGAGGAGTTGGAACAGTATGGACTAACATGGATGCAAGTGAAAAGTACAGCAGAAGACAGAAGCAAGTGGAGGCGTGCAGTTGAAGCCCTATGTTCCAATAGGAACCCAAGGGAACAATAATAATAATCACCTGAAATAAAACGCCTAGATATCAGCATGTCTGTCATGAAGATTCACTCTGAATGATAAAGGTTTCAATCTTCATCAGTGTCGATGTAAGACAAGTCACATACAGATGAAGTCTAGTGACAATAGTTCATCAGGTCAGACATACAGAGACCAGTGCTTAGCCTGGCTAAAAAAAGGCCACTTTGGTCCAATCAGAAAAGATACCATCATCGAGCGACTTGTCGACATTTGTTTCAATATCTCATTTGACTTGTCAGTCAGTGTGATTCACAGAATAAAAATAGGGCTACTGTGTGACGTCATTCTGAAGTCAGCGTTGAAGATGTTTTCCACGAATGATAATAAAGGCTTAGCCAATAAACCTTCCAGCTCAGAGGTGACTAACATTTAACAGGCCAAAGCAAACACCAGTAGGTCAGCTTCCTTGTGGACTTTATTCATTGTGTACAGTATTTCAACAGGATGTAATATATGGTATTAAATTTTAGAAAACATAAGCCTGTGTTCCAACGACATATAATATTTCCCAAAAAGTAATGACAAAGTGTGTCACAAGCTTTGAGGAAGTTCTGGCTTTCTCATGAACTCTGATGAAACTGTATCATTTATTGCCACTTCCAGACTTTTATTACTATTATTATTATTGTTACCTTGGGTTCCGAGTGGAACATAGGGCTTCAACAAGACATCTTCACTTTAATATATTTTCTACCATTCTCTTCAGCTGAGTTCACGATTGCCAAAAATCTCTCATCTCCTCCTCACACAACCTTCTCCATGTCACTCTATCACTGACGACGCACTTGTCGCGTGCTTCCCATTCTGATCCACTTGAGCAATGGCATGTATTGTACGCGATATCATTCAACGGCCTCCTCGATGTATGCCCGACCGATCCTTCTCCTTTTTCTCCTACATGTTTGTTGGGTGACTGGCTCTTAATTCGTTTGTTTCCACAGTTTCTTGTTACTAATTTTTTCTGGCCATTTGATCTTCATCATGGAGCAAAGGCAGCCATTGATGAAAGTTTGCAACCCGTTGGAGATCCTTTCCGTGACATGTTGGCCAAGTGTCTGACCCATAGAGAAGGACCAACTTCACACTGTTGTTGAAAATTCGAATCTTGTTCCTTATGTTGAGTGCAGAAGATTTTCAAATTGGTTTCCAGTTTAAGAAGGCGTATCTTACCTTTCCGTTTCTGACTGGTTTTGACATCTTCATCCGTTCCTTCTGCTTGTGGTCTAAACGTTGAAGGAGATAACCCCTGTTGAATCTCTCTCGTTGATGGCGATTGATGCTGGTTGCTGTTGTTGTTGCGGTTCGTTGACTATCTTCATTGTCTCAGTCTTCTGTATGTTCACCAGGATTCCAGTCTTCCCTAGCAGGTTCTTCAGCCACTTTGTTGGTTTTCGCCTGTAAGTCTTTGAGTTTGTATGACATTGGTCATATATCATCTGCGAAATCTAGATCTTCTTGAGTCTTCTTATCGGTCGTCCAGCTTATTCCAGTCTTCTCACTCCCAACGCCCAGTCTCACGCACAATCCAGTCCACCACAATTAAGAATACCATCGGTGATAATAGGTAGTCAACTTGTCTTACTCTTGTACGCACTTCAAACACCCCACTGAGTTTACCGTTGTGGATCACCTGACACGTGGCATTGTCATATAGCCAGATGTTGAATGAGGTTGATAGAGACTTGAGGCACGCCTCAGTGTTTAAGCAATTCCCAAATCAATTCTCGGTCAACAACGTCTGTCGAAGGCCTTTTTGAAGTCAATGAAGGTAGTTGAGATAGAGGTTTGACTCTCATCTTAATTTTTGTTCTGTGGTGACGACGCGTAGAGTTGCAGTTTGATAAGCACATGATTTGCCTTTCCTGAACCCAGTTTATTCCATTGGGGGCGGAGTTCCGTATCCAGTGCATCCTTTATTCTCTCCAGGATGATGCGACTTAATGTTTTACTTGGCGTGGACAAGAAAATGATCTCCTCCAGACATAAACATCGGTAACTGAGAAACTGAAATGTGATAGAACTTTCTGACAACCAAATTTATCATATCACGAGGAAATGCAGTCAGAATTGAAGTTCCTTATATTTCATTCTATTTGAAACTAGTCAGGTGATTGTGCCTACTTTTGAGTGAGCGATGATTTTCCCACTGAGGCTCAGAGCCAGTATTCCATTGGTCCACGAGACCGCTTGAATCTACTTCTGCATTCTATGTGGTATGAGATAAAATCGAAAGATACTAGTTGGATTCCCCTGTTGGTTTCAGACTGACAGTTATGGTAACATTCAAACATTTATTAATGAAACCTATATGCTATAATAGGGCTGTTCATCCCGGTACAGGGGTTAATATCGAAGAAAGAAAACTACGCACCCAGAAATCAACTTCGTTTTCATTGAATGCAACCTTTATTAGTAGTCTATCATAATATTTAAGGGAAATAAGGGGCTGTGAAATCAATGAACCTGAAAATCTGACTCTACATAAAAAGAGTTATTCGTCTAAATATTAACCAGCCTCTCAATAAGACAGATTCAAAATAAACCTCCTGACTTCCACTAATTTCAATGTAGGAAGGGTTATACATAAATGAAGTTTGGTGAAGGTAGTTTATTAGATTAGAATGAGAGAACATCACGCAGCTGACTCACTTCAAAATCACTCTTAGTCAGTAGGAAGCGTACGACAGAGCGAAAGTTGGGTGTGAGACTGAAAACCCCATCTCGTCAAGTTGGTATCATTACTTCTATACCTTCAAAGCTTGAAGCCGCATCTTTTACTTCGAGCTTCAGTACGGATGATAAGAAATGACACTAGTTGAATCATCTTCTGTCACAATATCTTAACTGATTCACTGGTCAAAGTGATCGATAAAGTTAAAATAAATCTTCAGTTTGATTTCATGTTGAAGTTAGCGTTGAAGGTTTGTTTGTTTCCAAAAGGACAATGAAGGCATTGCAGTCAAATCATTCAGCTCAGAGGATGCAGAGGGACAGAAAATAGTTTCCAGTGATTATTTGTTCTTGCATTGTACCTCTGAGAAATAAACATTGACATCAATATAGATTTGTCAAGGTAACTAACATCTTACAGGCTAAAACAAAGACTATACTGTTAATTGTTCAATGAAATTTATTTCAGGTGTACAACAGTTCAACAGGATATAATATATATGATAGTAAATTATAGAAGTCAAACTATATGAGGCTCTTTTCCACCTACATATGATGCTTCATAACACACCCACTGGCAGAAGTGTACCTGAAGCTTTGTAGAAGTTCCGGCCTTCTCAAAGACTCGAAACTGTATGATTTAGTATTGTGTTCATACATAAATATTGGTAACTGAGAAACTGATGTATGATTTAACTCTCTGCCTAATAAATTTAATCATGTAACGCTGAAGTATAGTCAAACTTGAAGTTACTAACGTGCCTACTCTTTGAAGAGGGACACTGTCCCCACGCAGGGGGGTACTCATCAATCCTTATTGCACAGCGTTACTCATTAGACTACAAAGCCGACAGAAAACCTCCTCTGAGAAAGCTGTTAATTGAAATTAGGACAAAAGATACCTCTTGGATTGGCCTGATGGCTCCAGTCTAACATTCACGGTGATTTTTTAACAACGAAAATATTAAGAAGACTGTTACAACGAAGAAAACGTTCCTTTTGATGAAGTCATCAATTGGGCGGAAAATTCGTGTATATATAGTAAATAAGTGAGAATGTTACAGAACTATTCCCAGTCAAGGATCACATTATTAAAATCCCAAAGTGTAATAAACAGGAAGATCGGATAAAAAAACGGAATCATAATTACTGAGAAAATTGACCTTTTCTATTCAACTAGGGATCAAAAATGTAGTAATAAAAAACTTCCCTAATAGTCAATTCGTTGAATAACTATCATCCTACTATGTTTTTTTATTCGAATTTCCTGCCATTATTAATATTATTGTTCCCTTAGGTTCTGAGTGGAACATACGACTTGTACAACACAACTCTGCTCTGTTTTATTCTCTGCTGTCCTCTTTAGCGGGGACCATGATTGCCCATAATCTCTTACCTGTCTTTCACACGATCTCCTCCATGTCACCCTCTCACCGTCGACCCACTCGTTGCTTTTCATTCGGGTTCCAGTCAAGTGGTGTCCTGATTAACACACGATGTCATTCGAGGGCCTCCTCATTGATGTGTGTCCGATCCATCTCCATTTTTGCCAACATATTTATTGAGCGGTAAGCTCTTGGTTGGTTTGTTCCACTGCAGAGTTTCTTGCAGTTAATCCTATGTGGTTAGCCAGCCAATTGATCTTGAATATGGAGCCAGCTAGCAAAGGTGGTAGTTAGTGATAAGAGTCTTCAGTAGCCTGTTGATGATGGTTCTTGTGACGTGCGTGTCAAGTTTCTGACCCATTTGAAAAAACTGACTGATTTAACATGGGTGTTGGAAATCTGGACCTTGTTTTTTATACTGAGTTAGTGCAGAATATTTCCAAACTGATTTCATTCTGATGAAGGTGTATATTGCCTTTCTGATTCTGGTTTTGATATCTTCATCCGTTTCCTGTGTGATTTTAACAATGCTTAATGCCTAGATAAGTGAAGGAAGTGACCATTTTCAAGTTTCTGCCGTCAATAGTGAATGATGCTGTTTGTTGGTTAACTTCATCACCTCCATCTTCTGTATTACTACCCTTTAAATCCCTGTTTGTGATTAATTATTCAAATTATTTAAACCTTGACTAAAAAACGTTCTGGAACATTCTCACCCACTTACTTCAAATACAAGAATGTATTACCCAAATGATTTTTTTATTACTTGAAGTTTCTGTAGCAGTAGTGTTTATTTTTACAGGATGGGGTTGCTAGCCTCATGCCCAACCTTCACTCTTTACCAGTCTTACTACTACTGGCTTAGTGAGGTAAAGGAGTGCGTCAACCGGGGATCGGACCCCGTAACACCTTCGTGGTCGGCGAGTACTCTGCCGTTGTACATAGTCGATGACTTCGTCGAAAAGAAAATTTCCTTCGCTGTAACCGTCATTATTATAATTATTGTTTCCTTTAATTCCTAGAGGAACATAGGGCTTCAGCCGTGCGTCTCCATTGCGTTCGGTTCTCTGCTAGAGTCTTCACCTGGCTTCAACTCTGCCCATACGTTTTCATCTCCTCTTCACATGACCTTCTCCAAGTCACCCTTGCACTGACGACCAACTCGCCGCTTCCCTTTCGGTTAACCGTCATTATAATATTCCATATTGTGGTGAGAGCCGTCTGCTACCCATAATTGTAGACAACAATTTACGTCCCGAATTGGGGGCATGAAGCAAAACAGTAACAAAGCTTAACCTTGAGGAACTCATCAACCAATCACAGCAGACCTAACGTGTGCAAATACAATTCGCAGATATATGGCCTGACTTTCTAAGAAATGGCTACAAAGAGATGACAGAATAACCTTTAGCAAGAAAACAACCAATCAGAAGACGTTGCTTCTCTGCTAACAATAACGAATAATAATGTACACAAAATCCCATAAATATCTGTTGATTTTCTCAAAATAAACGATCTGTTTCCTGGCCCTTGTCTTCTGTCGTTACGCTATTATTAATGTGTTTTCTGTGAGTTTAAATTTCTCTAGCGGTTTGATGGGCTTATTAGTATGGGGTTGTTGTTCCCACGCCCAACCCAACCTCTTTATCCGGGCTTAAGAGCGGCTAGAAAACTAGCAAGCCAGTTAACTAGGCAAGGTTAATATTTCCTATAGTCTAACATTTTGAAATTTTTTCATGCCATAACAGTGCTTATCAGTTCGATCAAGAAATACCATAGGTATATGTGAATTATTTATTATCAATGCGATACTGGTAAAGTGATCAAAACTATTTGTCATGGATCATCTAGGGAAAAGAAATACCATCTAAAATAGGAAGAATGGATGACTCAAATATCATTACCAAGAATAAGTGAATGAGCATGCATCTCTTAAACAATAAGTCTATTCCTCACCTCATACACAAACAGATCGTCTAAAATGTTGGTGGAGATATGTAGACGACACACTAGTAATAGTGAATAAAAACGATATTGAGAAACTCTTCTCACACATAAACAACCATGTCGCCTAAATAAATTTCACTATGGAAGTAGAGAATGAAATTGGGGAACTACCTATGTTAGACTGCAAAATACAAAGAATAACAGATGGTAGCATTAAAACGACGCCATATAGCAAAAATACACACTCTGGAAGATTCCTTGATTATCACTCAGCTAATCCACTCACGGTGAAACGAGGATTAATACAAGGTCTTGCAGATAGAATACGTAGAGTTACAACAACGCCAGAGGACCAGCGTAAAGAAATAAACGTCCTATTCAAAATGCTACTCGACAACAACTACCCAAAAAGATTTATCAAAGAGAAAATGAAGGGTAAAACCGGAGAATCACAAGATGAAAGAATGCAAAAAGACAGTCACAATACCATATAAAATGGTACATCAGAGGCAATTCAAAGAAACCTCAAAAATATCGGCATTCACACTACTTTCAAACCGACAAATCTAATCAAAAATAAAATGAATCAATTGAAAGATCCCATAAAAATGATGGATAAAAACAACTTGATTTATAAAATATCTTGTGCTGACTGTCCGACTAAATATGTGGGGTAAACATCCAGATCACGTAAAATAAGAGTGAATGAACATAGACGCCTAGCCAAAGGTCAACCAACAGGAACACAAGCGTACACGAATCTTGAAAAAATTCATTGATAGCTGCACATGCATGCGACAAAAACCACAATATCGATTGGAACAATGTGTGTATTCTAAAAACTAACATGAACAAATGGAAATAAAGACTTATAACAAAATCGATATTCATTAAAGTCACACCGGATACATGTAACAAGGGTGACTCAGTACAACTATCGACAACTTGGAATATAATTCTGAATACAAAAACATGAATGAACAAAAATAATGAACTATATATATGAGTACAAATCATAAATGTGTGAGTAAAACAATTCCAACAGTGGTGTGAACATGGGCAGTAATTTTGCTTTCTTACTTTCTTACTTACTTTCTTTCTTTCTTAATTTTCCTTTTCTCTCTCTTCTTTTTCCGTTATGTGCTGCTTTGTTTCTTTCTATCGCTTACACCAGTTAATAAGACAGCTCCCACTTTTCTAACACCTTCAAACACTGTTTCAGCTTTACCTTTGCTACTGACATGCCAATATATTGTTGTCATAATGAACTGAGATTTCCTTAATCTATGTAGAATTCTATTTATTGATAATGTACAAACTGGATGCAATACTGTAGTAAAAATGCTGAGAATTCCATTCTGTATCACATGTACTGTTTTGAAATAAAGCAAATTATTATTATTATTATTAAATATTACCAATAAAAAAACTTATCATTGTGTGCAAACTATTGAAATATAATTATACTTTATTTGATCTAATCCACAATGCTCAAACTTTTTACTGATATTAGATCGTCTATAGTTTTGACAGATTCGAAGAAAAGGAATAAACGAAGAATGGTACAGTTTTGAGATTGGTTTAGAAAGCACTTACATCATTATTCATGGATAAAACACCCAGTCGGGTTTCTACCACTCAGCATCACCCTCATAAAGTCATAAAGAACTTAGTTTTGCTATGCAGAAGCCATATTTACCCATTCCTCCATACTTTGTTAACTGACGTACCACCCCTTGGCTGTTTTTAAAAAAATTAGATTCACTAGTTGAAATGATTAGAATACTTTCGAGAATGCAGGCTAATGAACGTAGGATAAATGAATATATTTCGCTGCTTAGTGTAAGGCTAATCATGCTTACCACAATTTTGATTAACTGAAGGTTGCTCTGGTGATCAGAGGGTGAAGTGTAAACACTTCACTTTTAGGCGAACTGAGTGTATGTGTTTGTAAGTTGGTAATTGGAGTGGTAAACAGATTGAGAATATAAAATAATATCGAAATATTTTTGAACTGGAGTCAAGTGGTGATATCAAACCTTTTGACTTTTATTCAAGAGGTAGGAATAATCTTAGCAAATGTCCTAAATTTAGTCACCATAATGACAAAGACCCCGTATCATATCGATTTTTTCGACAACCACCCTTATACGGGACATTTGTTATGATGACAGTTGAATTTTCAGCTCAACCACCACACCTCTATCCTCGACAGTGTCATTGTCTTTATGGTTGAAATATGAATAATTACACCACTCGATACTTCATGCCATCCTTACATACTTCAGAACTCAAGGACACTTAATACATCAAAGCTTGAGTGAGTAATTATTCCTCCTCATACTCACTTGAATTGTCTTTAGGCGTTTTTAAGTTTTTGTTAACATGAATGCGGGCCTTGATTGTAACTAGTTAATATATATATGCGTCTTCCTTATTATCCCTGATCGATAAAGATGTTGATTAGTCTTGAAATTATTGATGATTACACTTCAAATTTTGTGAGTTTGAATGAATTTTGTAAATATTTTGAATCAGTAACTTGGTGTTGTTAATTCAGTTGGATGGACGATGAGAGAACTTTATGTATGAACGATTCTATACTGGATGTCATAACAATCGCTGTCAAATGTTTGAATTATCTGACATTTATGTAATGAAGTTTTTTATGTCTGTGGGATTTTGTTTTCAATAAACGTATTTTTGCTTTGTTTTTCCACTAATGAACGTGATGTAATCCGGGATTTTTTTCAATTTTCAGGTTTCCGTATTGAACCAGATTTGACTGTACTGCTTTTGTTTATATGTATCTCAATAGGTGAAGCGCTTTTCCCTCGCCTAAATGTTGACTACAGTAGTTTAAGAGTGGGAAATCCAAGATATCCACTGACAGACGTATACCCATAGAACGCGACGTCATTATACTTGCCCAGAATTCTAGAATACACGGACCACTAACTTGCTACAAATGATATTTGCTTCGTAATGGACAAGAATACTGTGATGTACATTAACCATCTTATATTATTTCTAATTGCTCTTCAATGACGAGTCACCTGTCTTACGGACTGATCAGTGTGTCTATTGAAGTTCTACAGAAAGCTAATTACCGCCAGAATAGCTCATTGGTGATGCATCTGACTGCAGCACTAAGTGACCCTAGTTTAAATCACAGAAAGTGCACCACTTCCGTTGAGGTTACCCATAATCTCTCATCTCCTCCTAACATGATCTTCTTTACGCCACCCTTTGACCACGCCCAGCTTATCTTTCACTATTCGGAGGCCTGTTGCTTGATGTTTCCTTCAATGCTCTCCTACGTATGTGTGCGATCCGTCTCCATTTCCTTTGGCATATTTCTTGGATATTAGCTTCTTGATTGGCTCGTTCCAAGATTTCTCTGTTGTTTATGCTATCTGGCCGGTCATCTGATCTTCTGTATGGAGCCAGAGATGGCAGTTGTTGGTAAAATTCTGCAATAGGCTGTTGGAGAAGCTTTTCGTGACGCACGTGACAACTCTATGAAGCATACAGAAGCACCAATTTGACGGATAACTTCAATTTAATAATCCTCATAATATCAATACATTTGTTAAAGAAGTCCATATGCTATATTGAAGCCGGTCTATTTGTTTCAGATATGTCATCTGGAAATCATAAAGATGAATAAATAAGGCGGAATTTACTTAACCAATGGTGACTGATAATAGTGGAATCCATGATTCCCATTTTCTCATCTCTTTTGAACTCCTCAGGTAGTGGTTTTGCCTGCATCCTCAGTCAATAAATGTCATGCCCTTCACACTATTCTCATCACACAGAATGCATGTCAAATAATATTTTGTGCAGTATTTTTTACACTCAGTCGTTCAAACAGTCTTTTATTATTGTTCCCAGCTGTTGAAGGATTCCCAGAGTTCAAAAAGATAATATTCGACAATTTCTTGAATGAGTCCATGTGTCTAACTGCAACAATAAATAACGAATTGTGTTTATCAACACTCCATTCGACCTACAGACAGCTTCTGGTGCCCTTCGCTGTGTAGCAAAGTCTTTCATAAATAGTCCAGAAAAGATTACGGGGAGCATTAAAGAAGTATAGGTAGAATACAAGAATTAACAAACTTTAAATGTAGAGACTGAGTGACATCAGACTGTTTTAACTTCCTTATGTAGAAAGTTAAATGAAATATCATTCTAGAAACTAACATGATGTGGGAAGACGAGGAAAGATCAGAGGAAATAGAAAGTCCAAGATAATTAACATTCCACTAAGTTTTAACTTCACTACCATCTACGATAGTAGAATCATGGCGACGAACCAGTTCATGTAAGTCACGCTTGTGTCTGAAAGTGACATTAACAACCTGACATTTAAAGGGATTTAAACTTAAGACTATTTGATAAGGACTACTAACTAATTTCTAATAAAAAGTTATTCATTTTAGAATAATCTGACCGAAAGGTTGTGGTAGTGTGATACAAACAATGTGTTCCAACGGAATATTATTCTCACATATTCCCACAGTTCAATACTGCATTAGCAACAGAATGCTATATATATATTTGAACATTCTATTTCATGTCGTTTAATTTAAACCAAAATCACGCACTCAGTGATTGGTTAAAGAATATAAAACTGTATATATGTAAATATTGGTTTGATTACCTGAAAATATATCTTGGCTTCCGTGTCTTGTCTTTTGCTGTTACACGGTGACCAGCGTAGGAATAGTCAAATCATCGGCATACTTAACGAAATTAGCTTCTTCAGAATGGAGCAGGTCATATAAGAAGAAAGAAAAACAGAAATAGGAGTAAGAACAGCTCCCTGAGTTAGGAAAACCGGCTAGAGTGAGTAAAGTAAGCAGTGGAAGTCCTTTCATTTTCTACAGTAGACTTTATCCTATCAGAAAAGTAAGTAATTCCACATTAGTTTGTTTATTAGATATATCACACAGTGAAGAAACAGTATTATTTACTGGATGACGTTTCGAACAAAATTTATTGTTCATAATCATATCAATTGTAATCACACGACTTTGAAACTTGAGTTTTATAGTTTTCTTTGTTCTCTCCTATTTGTCGTAGGGGTAGTAGAATTTTCAAGATATCTGGGACAGGTGATGAATCATTCCTATTACACGTATTTGCAGTTGATTCGATAAACAAAGCTTCTGTTATCAATCTCTCCCTATACCCTGTGACATTAGATTTTAAAACTGTCATCCTATCCCATCCTATTGTATGGTTGTGTGTGACTGCATGTAGTGCTATAGCTGAACTATTCTCTAGATTTCTTATTTTATTCGGGTCAACCAATCTAGATTTTGTTAGGTTTTTATGTTCAGCTAGTCTGACTGCCCCTGTTCTACTAGTTTGACCTATGTATTTGACCTGACAATCATTCCAGCAGGGTATTAGATAAACTAAATTGTTTTGTTTTAAAGGCTCCACAGGATCCTTTAACCGACAAATAGGAGAAGACAAAGTAAACTATAAAACTCAAGTTTCAAAGTCGTGGGATTACAATTGATATGATTATGAACCACAATAAATATTTGTTCGAAACGTCATCCAGTAAATAATACTGTTTCTTCACTGTGTGATACATCTAATAAACAAACTAATATGGAATTACTTACTACCACAGTGCCCAAGTTTTACACATATAGAAAAGTGAGTAGTCGAAATCAATACAATCAGCACTGATAGATGATTCTGAATCTTAAACTGAATCCACGAAAACAGCATAAATAGCCAAATAGTTTAATATTTTCTTCAACAGCTCTTACGAATATACCAATTTACTTATTAGAAAAACAGATTTTTTCAATGTTTTTCCTCTCATCGCAATCAAGACCGTCTGTCTTTCTTCATTCTTTGTTTATATTAGAAAAATTTTAATTAAAATTATTGCAGAATTTACTCATAATTTTAAATACTTTGAGTCAATTCGTTATTAATATTGTGTTTAAAAGACTTTGTTGATGTCCAACCTTCAGTCATTCTTGTTGACATCTTTCCACTCTCATAATTACACACCCAAACACATACATACACACAAACGTACACAAAGATCCACACATATTCTTTGGAATTATTACAATGAGAAGAATAGAATGTTTTGAAAATCCCTTTAATTGTCCCCTGATTGGTGTTCTAGAAGGCTGTATATGCATGTTTCGACGAATGTGTGTCATTGTGTGTCGTCATAAATGTATCAGACTATGAAGTAAGACTTATAATGTAGATTTACAAGGTTGGATTTGATTGAAAACATGAGTATGCAGGCTTTCACCGCCATCATCATGTCATGATTGCTGTCATTATCGATATTATTACGATTACTGTTCGAGTAAACGGTCTGATGAATTTAATTTCGCTTCATCCAATCTCATAACCGTCACTCTCATCTTTTTCTGTCTACATGCAAACATCTCTAATTCTTCCGTAAACAAAATGTTTCATTCATCTGCTGTCTCTTTGTCTCTCTCTCCTTCATGACTTTGTGAGTTACTTCACGACTTCCACGCCATCAACATCATCATCATTCTTTTAAAAGCAAAAATTTCTACTCCTAATATTTCAAACTTCACTTCTTTTCATGAAAAGAAGATAGAATTGAAGGGAGAGGAAATTAATTTAATTATTCTGCCGATTGTTATTGTCTTAAATATAAGAATGAAAAAAGAAATGACAGCTGGAAATACACACATGTAATTAGCCTAATTAATTTTCAATTTATTTACTTTGCTTACTTAATTAATTTACAAGTAGTTAAATAACAAATCAGATAAAATAAACAAAGTTAACATTTCAAGAAAATTGGTTAATTAGTTTCTTTTTTTAGTGATAATGATTGTGGATTTTGCAGGAGAGGTGAGAGGAACAATGCTAGAGGTATATGTGATTGCATGTTTCGTTACGATCAACTATTTGTGTGTTAGACGCTTTGTTAATTTTTCACATCAACAATTGATATATTTGCTTACCTGGTCGGCAATCATTCAGGGTGGATGGATAGAGTATTCTGAGTAGATTGTTGATTGGTTGAGAGTATAAATAGAGAAGAAAAGAATTTAGAAAATAAAATGGAATTCAATATCATCAAAGTGATGAGTAAATTATAAGAATATCTCTGATGTGTTGTCATTCGTTAAATTGAGAATTTCATTCAATATGACTACACGGAAACCATTCATGAAATACTGTCGGGGTATGTACAGTGAAAGACCGTTTCAGATGATATGTGAAGAAAAGAATGCTGGAGAGTGAACGAATATTAAAACAAAAAGTGCATGACAGGGAAATTTTCTTTCCAAAGACAATGTCAGCTAAAAGCACATAGATATTTTTAATTATTATCACTATTCCTTGCTACTCAAGTGAAATGTAGAATGTGAGTAGGGCATAGGCATTGCACCTTGTTCTCTAACATTGCTTTCAATTGGCTCTACGAATTCCCTTAAAATCCCGTTTTCCCTTTGAATAATCTTCTTCAAATTCTCTTTATATGGGCGGCCTGCTTAAATTTGGGCTATCAAAAAATCCCACTGATATTTCACAGATATTTTCTCCCTTTCAGTTTGTTTAAATTTGATAAAATATGGCCTTTAATTACGTTTTATACTCTGGCGAGTATTTAATGTGCTTACAGCTTGCTGATTCTCAAGTTTCTCGTTATCGTGAGAGAAAAAAACATAATCGTAGGTTGGGGCGTATTGCAATGCAAGAGATAGTGCTGTTATTGGGTTATGTCCTTAGTTCACAGAATGGATTCCTGAAACTTTTCTAATTGACGTTCAACCAAATTATATGAACAAATTATATGCATTTACCGAAAAAGAAAAAGAAGAGACATTAAAATTCCTTAGTTTGCGCTTAAAGTCATTCAGAAGTGCTTCGCGTGGTCTACTGCAACGTGATATTCTATGTGAAGTTCCTGGATGAAGGAAAAATATCATGCAACAAACTATGCTGGGAATTTTGTACAATATATGAACTCTGTACCAAATAAAGCTATTATTATTATAAGACATTGAACTTGTTAGTCATATTGTAAATTGAAGGTCTCTGCAGAAGTAGTAACCAGTCCACTTCCATTTCCTTCTGCTTTTTTTATGCGGACGATAGATTGTTGCCTGGTTCTCAGCCTTCCAGTTTTACTTCTAGTTTATCTTCTCTGGCCAGTGATCTGATCTTTGATGTCAAGATAATGATGAAAGCCTGAAGCAATCTATCGGAATTCCATAGACTTATTGATTAGCTTGATATTGAGGTAAAATATTTGCATCTTATTATTGTTCTGAGTAACGTAGATCTCCACATCAATCTTAGAGTAATCGTATATTATTTACAAGGTTTTATTTCCCACCGGGTTGCACAGGAGCTATTTGACACATATTTACTTATAACCCACCTCACTGTGTCTGATGGAAAATTCAAACACACTGTGGATATAAATAACCGGCTGTATTAATATACGTGTAAAACTTGGGCACTGCTGTGGTAGTAAGTAATTCAATATTAGTTTCATCATTGGATATATCACAAAGTGAAACAGTATTATTTACTGGATGACGTTTCAGACAAAATTTATTGTTTATAATCATATCAGACATGCGCAGGATAATGACAACACCAACAATAAAGAATCCAAATCATCAGTAGTAATTTCATACAAAGAGGGAACCTTGGAAACCCTAAACAGAATTCTTAACAAGTTAGGAATGAAAGGTGGCATTCAAACCCACAAACTCAATTAGAAACATGCTTTGTCGATCAAAGGATCCTGTGGGGCCGTTAAAACAAAACAATTTAGTTTATCTAATACCCTGCTGGAATGATTGTCAGGTCAAATACATAGGTCAAAGTAGTAAAACAGGGGCAGTCAGACTAGCCGAGCATAAAAACCTAGCAAAATCTAAATTGGTTGACCCTGATAAGATAAGAAATCTGGAGAATAGTTCAGCTATACCACTCATTACATGCAATTGCACACAACCATACAATAGGATGATCGGATAAGATGACAGTTTTAAAATCTAATGTAACAGCAGGGTGGAGGGAGAGATTGATAACGGAAGCTTTGTTTATCGAATCGACTGCAAATACGTGTAATAGGAATGATTCAACACCTGTCCGAGACATCTGGAAAATTCTACTACCCCTACGACGAATAGGGAAGAAGAACGAAAACCATGAAACAAAAGTTTCGAAGTCGTGTGATTATAATTTTATTCGAAAAGTCATCCAGTAAATTATGCTTTCCTCACTGTGTGATGTATCTAATAAATAAACTAATATGAAACCAGGCTGTAACTCCATGACAAATTAGTAGACGTATATTTATAACATTGTAAGCTTAACACTTGACTACTGAATAGCTAAAATATTCACTGGAATCTCGTACTTATGAGGTTATTCAGCTGTATATCATTTACTCTGTTTCCCTATATGCTAAGTTTCTATGGAATGCTAACGTCTTTGAAATTCATTCTGAGCTAGCTAAAACTTACAGTTGAGTCTGAAGGCGAATTTCTTGAAGTGATATGTCAAGCATCCTTGCAAGGATTATTACACTAGATGCGTACTTTCCTTATGATGTGATGAAAAATCCGATTTAGATTATCTCCTTAAAACCTTCAACGCAGCATATCCATCAGTAGAATTCACTTCAGAAAGTTAACCGAACATGGCATTTCCATCCTTCGATGTACTACTTACTAGAAGACAAAACTGTATGATCCAAAGTTCTATATGCCGCAAGCCAACATAGACGGGACAGTTTATCAAATTACACAACTTCGTCCCACTGATCCGAAAGCAAAACACGTACGTACATTACGTTCGAGGATTGCAAAAATCTGTTCAGAGGACTTGATAGAGAAAGAATCAAATTTATTACGTGAAACCCTATTAAGGAACGGGTATGCACCATTATTCATAAACAAAAACATGAAAGAAGAGCCTCCGTAGGCAAACATCGCAAGTGTTCCTTAGAAAACTCTCTTCATGAACCTGGAATTCAAAGGTGATATCGAAGCAGAAAGCCTTTCTAAACATCTGAAGAAGACATTTCCAACAGCCAACTTACGTATCACATTCTCCAGCAGACAATTTACCCAGTTTAACGTTGAGGAAAAGATATTGCTTTTGGCCACGTCAATGCGTTTTTACCAGATCACCCATTCGTGTGGAGCAAATTGTATCGGCCGTACGCAACGTCAAGTCAACAAACGTATTCTGCAACATTCTCCAGATTGGTAAGCTAGCCAGAGGAGAAAATAAAAATACTGTCAGCTCCATACTCGAACGCCTACCTTGCCAGCTCTGGAAATCGAGTTCCCCACATGAATGCTTCACAGTTCTACGCAGAATCCCTCAATATCGTACAAAGGAACTTCGCATACGCCATCTGTACATAGCTGAATCATTGAATATTCGGTATCTGAAATCGAACCTCTGCATTCCAAAGCCATACATACATTCACTCGCCCTACCGTAGTCAGAGTAACGCTCGTTATATAATTTCGCTTCATTCTGTTATGTTTTTTCACTATTATTGTTATTTAGCACAACACATTTAAGCAAACAGTATTTTGTTTTCAATTAGATCTCATCAGGCTTAACTCTCAAATACCCACATAACTTTACAAATAAAAATTCAAATATAAACCAATCAAGATGTTTTATTAGTAGGATAATAGGATTGTGCATGTAAATTGTGCAATCAGTCATAATAGTAGTAATGACAATAATAATAATAGTGCTTCTATCAATAATAAGGATGAAAAAGTGAGGCGATCTGTGATAACACGAATAACGAAAAACAGCATGATTAAAAAAACAAATGTTCAGGTAGACGTAGTAGTCGATAAAGGCTAAGAAAAACAAATGAACCGATTATGTAATGCTAGACTGTAAGGGAAGTAAATGAAAATCATTTTTAATGAAAATGTGATAAGATTAAGAGATGATACATGAGTGGTTGTAAATATAAGTGAGGGATGGCAGAGAATTCATCAATTGGTTAGGTCTTAATATATCAGGTTTAGGTTGAATACTTCGAATGTCTATCGCCTCAGCTGCGTGCAACAGACAAATATGAAGTCTATTAGAAAGATTCGGTGGGATATGATGAATTACTTTGAAAGCTCTCGTTTTCTTCACTACATGACCACTATCAACTAAATGTGATAAAATTCTTACTTGTAATTAGTCATCCCTTCTAGGTTACACCCTACATTACGAAGTACATTTTCGAGACAAAGTTTACTGGTATCTGGTCGGTCTAAAGATTTCTATGTTAAATATAATTACGATTGTACATCCGATTTCGTTTGTATCTCCTCAACTGTTAACAACCCGTATTATCAAAGCGAATAGTGGTAGCACAAATTTAACTCATTTTAGTTCACTGGAAGACGCAAATCACAGGAAAGCAACTAAGAGGTAATCATCACTGATTGGTAAATTCAAACAAAGTAATATAGAGGTGTGATAAATTTCTGTAATTATTTATATTTAATGATACGAATTATTATTGAATGCAATGAAAGTTTTCGTGTTACATACTACTAATTGGTTGACAGACACAAGTAGTTGGACGCCACCTGCATAATAACGGTAGTAATAACAGCTTTATTCTGCACAGTTTTATATATATTGTACCTAATTTTCAGCGTAAATTATTACGTAATAGTTCTTCTTTGTCCAGGATCTTCAGATAAAATATTGGGATGCAAATGAAGGATAGATAGCTAGATAGATTCGCCAAATCTGTGTGCATTTATCAGTTCAACTGCACCTGCGGTGACAGTTATGTTGGATATACTAATAGACAGCTTAGCCAATGTGTCACTTCTGAACGTCTTCCATCGTGGTGGTTTGGCAAAGGACAGACAAAAACAATCCGCAGCTCAATTTTATCACATTTAGTTGATAGTGGTCATGTAGTGAAGAAAACGAGAGCTTTCAAAGTAATTCATCATATCCCACCGAATCTTTCTAATAGACTTCATATTTGTCTACTGCACACAGCTGAGACGATAAACATTCGAACTATTAAACCTAAACCTGATCTATTAAGACCTAACCAAATGATGAATTCCCCACCACCCCTCACTTATATTTACAACCACTCATGTATCTTCTCTTAATCTTATCACATTTTCATTAAAAATGTTTTTCATTTACTTCCCTTGCAATCTAGCATTACATAATCGGTTCATTTGTTTTTCTTAGCCTTTATCGACTACTACGTCTACCTGAACATTTGTTTTTTTAATCATGCTGTTTTTCGTTATTCGTGTTATCACAGATCGCCTCACTTTTTCATCCTTATTATTGATAGAACCATTATTATTATTATTATTATCATTACTACTATTATGACTGATTGCACAATTTACATGCACAATCCTATTATCCTACTGATAAAACATCGTGATTGGTTTATATTTGAATTTTTATTTGTAAAGTTAAGTATATTAGAGTTAAGCCTGATGAGATCTAATTGAAAACAAAATACTGTTTGCTTAAATGTGTTGTGCTAAATAACAATAATAGTGAAAAAACATAACAAAATGAAGCGAAATTATATAACGAGCGTTACTCTGGCCACGGTAGGGCGAGTGAATGTATGTATCGCTTTGGAATGCAGAGGTTCGGTTTCAGATACCGAATATTCAATGATTCAGCAATGTACAGATGGCGTATGCGAAGTTTCTTTGTACGATATTGAGGGATTCTGCGTAGAACTGTGAATCATTCATGTGGGGAGCTCGATTTTCAGAGTTGACAAGGTAGGCGTTCGAGGATGTAGCTGGTAGTATTCTTCTTTTCTCCTCTGGCTAGCTAAGCAATCTGGACAATGTTCCAGAATACGTTTGTGGAACATTGTCATCAGCTGTGTACCCACTTTGACTCTGCTCAAATAGGCAAATCACTTCAAGGATTTCTGACTGGCTACTTGGACGAATCGGTGATACCATGAACTGATTTCGCTCAAATCAGGTACACCACTGATTAGGTCGACCTCAAACGAACTAAATGGCTGTCCGGTGTTAAAATCTCTTCAATCTGACCGGTTAGCAAGCACTCCTGATTGATGTGAGTGGCATAGAATTATTCATCTCAATCAATCCGTAGTATAGAGTGTTTATGAGATCTATTACTTCTCATTAATAGAAGAGCATCTAATAATAATAAAGAGCATCTCAAACAAACTACACACCTTCATTAACAGTTGTCTTCACTCAATACTCAAGATCAGATGGCCAGAAAAGATCAGCAACAGAGATCTCTGGCATTGAGCGAACCAACCAGGAACCGATTGTGAAACAAATAGGCAGGAAGAAATGGAGATGGATTGGCCATACTCTGAGGAAACCATCAAGTGACATCACTAGACAAGCCATTGCTCGAGTGGAACCCGACTGAATGGGAAGCGGCGAGTTGGTCGTCAGTGCAAGGGTGACTTGGAGGAGGTCATGTGAAGAGGAGATGAAAACGTGTGGGCAGACTTGGAGCCAGGTGAAGACTCTAGCAGAGAACCGAACGCAATGGAGACGCACGGCTGAAGCCCTATGTTCCTCTAGGAATTAAAGGAAACAATAATAATAATAATTACTTCTCATTAATGACTGAATTCGAAATAAACTATTTTAGACGTGTCTAAAAGAAAATAGTGACAAGCTTTTGGAGGCATAGTTCACCGCATACTTTCTATCTAGTTTACTGGACGCACTGAACAGGAATAAAATGACGTCATTGTATTTCGTTGGATCTTCTCGACAAATTAATATTGATTTATGAGAATGTAAAAGCTGTTTCTGAAAAGTAAGTCAGACTCTTCATAGAATATTAAACATGATGAGAGAGAATAAAGCCTTACTTACCTTTCTTCCTTGACATGTCAGTTATGTTTAACGCGTAAGCAAGTGACAAATAAAGCAAAAATGACAATTGTTAAAGGTCCATTTTGGGCGCACATGCCAAAATACACAAACACACACAGTCAGGTACACGAAGATAACTAAATGTTTGGTGATGTCAATAGATGTCATGTAATCGATTGCACATATATATATATAATATCATAAAGGTCAACGACGTAAATGTACCAGTTGGCATATGCGGCCAAATACTGTTGGATGTTCACTGAAGTTCTCTTGTAACTTTGCCTTCACGGAGGTAACAGCTTGATTGTTTAATTCAATTTGATCACGTAAATTTGTTTAAATATCACACATAACTACCAGCATTTGTCCTTTCTTTTGAAACATTAAGTGCTTAGAAAGTCATATCAATGGATTTTGGACATTAGTATATATATATATATATATGACATTTCATGGTGGGATTATAAGAAAGGTTATCTGGAGAGATAAAGAAAAATATTCCACCCGAACGTGTGATTTAATTTCTTATTTGCTTTATCGAGCTCGAATAGCTCACTGGTTACGTCACTGCCTACTGTACTGACTGTGGTGGTGGATTTACGTTTGGTCTGCACTTATCGTGACGTTTCATGCTAACTAGACTGTTCGAAAGAAAGTAGCTCTGTACCAAGGCTGCCTGTTAAGGCGCAACAACTCCTGGTGATGTGAAGAAACCACTCAAATCATGTTTCACATGCTACGATGAAAAAAACGGCTCTAGTGTGATCATCGATGCTAGGCAACAATGAGCCTAGTCAATATTTACATGGGTGACTGACTTGGAATACCAGATGTTGCTGGTTTCTTTGCATTGACAGCTACATAGGAAGTCTAAGTTCAGTTTCCGGTCGATGCACTACTAAATCTCAGCTTGTCTATAGTAGAATAGGAAATGAGGGAAGGAAGCTAGCTGCCTCACCTCGAAAAACCAACACTACTGCTTGTGAAACTTTAAGGCATCAAACGTTATTTTCCACTTGGAACTCAGAGAACGAGAAAATGTCACTAATAGTTAGTTTGTGGAGGATTTGATCACGAACTGTCATCATTTAGAGAACTCATGGAATGCCAGGGAGTACTTGGCAGCCATTTTGTCCTAGTTTGAGACTTTTCAGTAGAAAGTACGCATCCGGGTTCGAACTCACGACCCTTCAAGTTGGAAGGAAACTTCGTAGGCTGTTCAGATACTTCAGCCCTGCTTAGTGGCCTATGGATTTTAGTTCGGACACCAGCCAATAAAACTGGCGAGTATTTGTCCTAACACTCTACCTATTGAACCCCACTGATTATGACTTCATACTAGAGCTCCAGGCAATTGGGTCTTGCAGCCAGTCTCCAGTGAACATCGAAAAAGAGAATTTAACTGTATTTTTTCATCTGTTTGTTGGGTTAGTTGGTTGCTTCATCGTCTCTCGGTGTTTCGCTATGGCTCATACAAAGCAGACTGCTCGCAAACCTACAGGAGGAAAGGCCCCAAGGAAGCAGCTGGCCACCAAGGCTGCCCTTAAGAGAGCACCAGCTACCGGTGGTGTTAAAAAACCACACAGATACAGGCCCGGAACCGTCGCCCTGCGAGAAATCCGTCGTTACCAGAAGAGCACTGAATTTTTGATCCGCAAATTGCCTTTCCAACGTCTTGTCCGTGAGATCGCCCAGGACTTCAATACTGACTTGCGTTTCCAGAGCTCAGCAGTTTCTGCTCTCCAAGAAGCCAGTGAAGCCTACTTGGTTGATCTTTTCGAAGACACCAACTTGTGTGCCATCCATGCCAGGCGTGTGTAACCATCATGCCAAAGGACATCCAATTGGCTCGTCGCATCCGTGGTGAGCGTGCTTAGATGTGTTGTTGGTTAGGAACCCAGAGAACGATGCAAAGGCCTTTTTTAGGGCCACTTGTGCGTCGGTGGCACAGTGGTTAGGACTCTCGCCGACCATGCACATGGTCCGGGCTTCGATCCCCTGCCGACGCACACCCAATGTCTATGGTCGGCCTGCAAAATTTGGGCTACCGATATCATATGCTGAAAATTCCATACTTGTACTGAAAATACGGTGTGGCATCAAGCTGTAATCAAAAATATAAAAAAATAAATATAATAGAGAGTGATACAGAGATGATAAATGGATGCCATTTCATGTACAGTCGACTGTCCATAATCATATTATTATGTATTTATACGATGAACAAATATTCAGCGGTCAACTTCTCTTTCTCTCTTCCTATTTTAATGCTTTCACTCTTCTCCATCGTATTGTATGATAGATACCATGGAAGTAAATGTATTATGACGACTGAAGCTTTATTAATGTTGCTTAATCTAAGCGGCATCTAGAAAGTGGGAAACTTCATCAGAGGAAGGAAAAAGCAAGTTATGGAATCCTATGAATACTTTGATATGATTATCATCAACAAAATTTTACTCGAAAGGACGACATCTCATTATTACAATTATATCTCAAATGGACTTATCTGATATAGGATTATTTCCCGCCAAAATGTTCAAAGTCGACCTTGTTTTGCAACAACTCTTCAGTAATTAACTGTTCAAATTAACCTAAAACAAATTACACAGATAAGATAATAACACATGTGACAGTAATGAAGCCAACCGATTGTTTTTGTTTTGTCGGTATATTGTCAGATGAAATACAATCTGAATAATGAAAGTTAATCGTTCGATTACAGTTTTAACATACTTTAGTTGATTGGCGGTATAATGGGGAAAATTAATTAAATATGATGACGGGATAGAGATGAATTGGAATGTTAAGTTAGTAAAATATTAAGGCATCTCTGCACTTTTCTATACATAGTGTGATCGTAGTTTCTAGTATAAAATGAAATAAATGAGGAGAGACTGAGTGGCAGCAGGATATTCAGATACATGAATTATCGAACTACGTAAATCTTGCTCACGCCAAACAGAATACTACGTCGCATCATCCTGGAGAGAATAAAAGATGCACTGCATATAGAACTCCGCTCCCCACCCGGAACAGGCTGGATTCAGGAAAGGCAAATCATGTGCTGATCAAATTGAAACTCTACGCATCATTGCCATTGAACAAAGCATAGAATGTCAGTTAAAACTCTACCTCAATTTCATTGACTTAGAAAAGGCCTTTGACCACGTTTACCGAGAAGTAATTCGGAAACTTCTCTCAACACTATGGCGGGCAGTGTCGAAGTCTTTATCAACCTCATTCAACAGCTGGTTATATGACAGTGCTAAGTGTCAGGTGATCTACAACGGAAAACTCAGTGGGGTGTTCGAAGTGAGCATAAGAGTGAGACAATGCAGTCTGCCTATTATCACCGATAATATTCTTAATTATGGTGAACTGGATGATGGTTAAGGCTGTAGGCAGCGAGGAGACCGGACTACGTCTGCCCAATCAGAAGGCTGTAGAAGATCTGGATTTCGTGTATGGATGATTTATGTTTAGTGTCATAAAAACTCGAAGACTTATGGACAAAAACCAAAAAACTGTCAACAGAGGTAGGCAGAGATGATAGGACTCCGGTCGAACATAGAGAAGACGGAGGCGATGTAGATAACCAACCACCAGCAAAAACGATGGCAATCAACTCCCATCAGTATCAACGGGAGAGAATTAACAGAGGTTACTTCCTTCACTTACCCAGGCAGTAAACATTGTTTCAACCACAGCTGGCCGAATGGCTGAAGATGTCAAAGCTGACCAGAATCGGAAAGACAATATGCACCTACATCATTCTGAAATCAGTTTTTGGAAATAATTTGCACACAATCAGCATAGAGAACAAGATTCGGATTTTCAACACAAATGTAAAGTCAGTCAGTTCTTCTATATGGGTCAGAAACTTGGCTAGCGTGTCATGAAAAGGATTTTCAACAGCCTGTTGCACACGTTTATTAACAGATGCCCACTTTGCAGGCTCTCTACTGAAGATCAAGAGACCTGTCCAGTCAGAAAATATTAGCAAAGAGAAACTCTGCAGAGGAACAAACTAACCAAGAGCCTATTGCTCAACAAATATGTAGGAGAAAACGGAGATGGATTGATCAGGAATATATTGAAGAGGCCATCAAATGACATCGTAGGTTAGCACGGCCATCGGTCTAGAGGAATTCGGATGGTAAGTGATCAGTGGGTCGTCACTGTGAGGGTTACATGGGGGAGGTCATGTGAGAAGGAGATGAGGCATTATGGGTTATCGTGGCGCCAGATGAAGAGGACAGTAGAAAATAGGAAAAGTGGAGATGTGTTGCTGAAGCCGTATGTTCTACTCAGAATCCAAGGGAATGATAGTTTAATAATAATAATAGTGGGTTTTTATGCACCATTAGTGAAAAATCGTGATGTCTGCTCTTGTTTGAGTGCAAATAAACCGTTATTCCTACTTCTTACTGGCGGTCTGCTAAAATCACTAGGCTGCCTGAATTTTCTCCCCACATAACGTCTAAAATTTCCGCTAATGCTTATTATTTTAACCATAAAATTATGTGTCAAGGCGCTTCTGGTTAAAGGGGTCACACGGTTGAAGCTCTTCAGTCACCAAACACCTGATAGACGCAGGACCTCACCCAGGTGCGCTGGCATCACTAAACATAATTAATACACAAAATGACTCAAATCTTCTTTGGTTTACTGAGGCTGTCTCCGTAAAACCACTGGAACCTAACCCATGTGTTCAGAAGAAATCTGTCGTTGGACTTCAATTAGCCTATTAACTCATCCCTTAACAATTCTTTGTTTTATAATTTAACTGTCGTATTTTTTAATTTCCAAAAGAGATAACTCTTCTTGATCTTCTGAGTTCTACTCAACATAATACATCATCACCTTTCTATTTGATCTCTTGAACACTAAATTGTGATCTCCTCTTATCTAACTACTTAATTGTTACTAATTTTTTGTTACCAGCTTAACAATAAATTTGTCATTTAATTCTCGAGAAAGTTCTCTCTAGCAAGATATTTATATATATACACACTGTGATACCTCAGCTACCTTGTCATCCTGATAGTTTATCTCACTATGATGCTCTTACAATATGCCTCTTGGTAGACAAAAGTATGTTAACAATTTTACACCGACTTATTTGAATAAGGTTTATGCGGTTGATGAGAACCAACTAAATAAATTATTACTCCACACCGATGTTTGTTCTTTTTCTGCTCAAATTCAGTTATGTCTTTGAAAAACAAAATATACTCAATCACATTTTGAACTGACTTTCAAACTACAGGTGTGTATTACTCGGAGATCAGGGAAAATATCATAAGGCGTTAGTTCGTGTTTCAGATCGAAGAGGATTTCGTCATGTGGTTATACTATAGGCTGGCATTTCACTTGAAGATCCTAGATGAGGAGAAACTATTATGTAATAAATTACACTGAAAATTCTGTGCATTGTGTAAGCATCTTATCCAGGATAAAGTTTTTTTTATTATTACTATTATTATTACTTCTGTGGTTATTTATTGCTTGTGTTATCAACATTATTATTATTGTTTCCTTTAATTCCTAGAGGAACATAGGGCTTCAGCCGTGCGTCTCCATTGAGTTCGGTTCTCTGCTAGAGTCTTCACCTGGCTCCAAGTCTGCTCACACGTTTTCATCTCCTCTTCACATGACCTCCTCGAAGTCACCCACCCTCGCACTGACGACCAACTCGCCGCTTCCCTTTCGGGTTCCACTCGAGCAATGGCTTGTCTAGTGATGTCACTTCATGCATTGTTTCCTCAGAGTATGGCCAATCCATCTCCATTTCTCCCTGCCTATTTGTTTCACAATCGGTTCCTGCTGTGTTGGTTCGCTCATTGCCAGAGATCCCTGTTGCTGATCTTTTCTGGCCATCTGATGTCGAGTAGTATTGAGCGAAGACAACTGTTGATGAAGGTCTGTAGTTTGTTTGAGATGCTCTTTATGACGCGCAGTGCAAGTCTCTGAACCGTATATTGGCACTGACTGCACATTGGAGTTGAAAATTTGGATCTTATCTTTGATGCTGAGTGTTGTTTACCTCCGCACAGACTTGAGAGTAGTGAAAGCTTGTCTTGCTTTCCTGATTCTTGCTTTGATATCCTCGTCAGTTCCGTGAGCCTGTAGTTGAAACGATGCTTCCCAGTTCGGTAGGTAAAGGAGGTTGTTTCTTTCAGGTTCCTTCCATTTATGCTGATTGTTGTCTGTTGTTGTTGTTGTTGTTAGTGGTGTTGGCCAGGAATCTTCGTCACCTCTGTTGTCTCTATGTTCACCTGAAGTGCATTCTATCTTTGATGCTTCTTCTGTCAACTTGTTTTTTTTCGCTTGCATGTCTTCCAGTTTGTGGGAAATCAGACATATATCATCGGCGAAGTCTAGATCCTCCAAGGTTTTTGTGTGAGTCCATTTTATGCCTGTTTCCTCATCGCCCGCTGTTTGTCGCATTATCCAATCTACTGCAATCAGGAAAATCATTGGCGATAGTAGGCAGCCAGCTTGTCTTACTCCTGTCCTCACTTCGAAGGATTCAATATCAACATAGTAACAATTTATTTCCTTGAAAACTTCTGGTGTTCTACAGGCGGCTTATTTAAATCAGTGGGTTGCTTAAATTTCCATCCAATATAGTACATAAACGCTTCTCCATCGTTTCATAGGTATCATTAAAAAGACGGTTGTAGCGAAGAAAAAAAATGTCCTTTTCGATGAAGTCATCAACTAGGTTGTACATTCATGTATTTTTAGTGAGTGGGTGAGAAAGTTGCAGAATTATTTCTGGGCAAGCATCAAACTGATATAATTACAAAGTGTAAAAACAGGGAGATTAGATAAAAAGCATAGTAAGATTATAATTACTAAGAAAATTGACTTTTTTTGTACAATTAGAGAATAAAGACGTAGTAATAACAAAATATACAGACAGTTTGGATAAAAAGAAGCTAGTAATGCAGATAGGAATTTCGAAAAAATGTGAAAATAACAAAAATAAACAGGAAGGTTGGATAAGAAAAGTAAGAAGGGATAATCATTAATGATAAGACTGACTGTTTATGATGGCCATGGTAGGGACAACAGTTGAGCGTTGGCTTAAATGTTTGGTTCGTTAGTCCCTCAGCTTTTCCCTGATGTCTTGATTTCAATCCTTTATATAGGTTTGATCGGATCTTGAATGTGACTTTGAAGGACTTTACAAATGGAGCTGAAAGTCCAGAATTCACCAGATGTTCTGTTACCAAAGTGTATAAACCCTTGCGTTTTCCCTTTGCTTACTATGCTGGGTAGTGTTCTCGAGTGCATTTTACAAGCGGACTCATGGTACGGCCAATGTACTCGGCTACACATGAGCAAGTGAACTGGTATATGCATGTTGAAGTGGCCCAATGCTGGTTGAGTAGTTTCTTGTAGGAGAATGTTACTTGTAGGCTGGCGGCGAAGTATGCTTTGCAGAAAGATTTCGAGCGTCGTCCACAGAGAAGTTCTGCTTCAGTATCATTTTTAAATTCGAGATTAAGCATCACTGTCTTTTTGTTAGCAACATGGACTTTTGCGGACGTTGTCTATGATCTTAGATTCTTGTCTATGAATCTAGGTGTGAAACCATTTTCTATCAAATCACCCCCCTAGAGATTTCCCAGTTCTCCGTCAAGTGATTCTTCAGCGCATATTTTCCAGATCCTCGATGAAATAGAGCATATACGGTGTCAATGGACGCGAACATTGAACCTTTGTTTATTGACCTTGATAGCCATTGGCGGGAAACTCGAAGGCGCGAATGGTTCAACTGTTTACAAGTTGGAAGAAGACGAAAGAATACCAATAAAAGTACATTATATTTACTTGTAGAACATTTGTTTATAGACTTATAACTATCTTGATTTTAATTGCCAAACAATACAACCTTCAAACAAGTACTGGTGATTTGGAGTTAAAGTTGAGAAACATACATAGTAATTATCGGTTCGGAGCGTCTTCACAAATAATAGGAACTTAGGGTTAAGTTCCTTGACACACGGTTTCTCTTTCTATTTAAAAGAACACAACTTTAAAAGTCTGCCAGCTGTCCGTCACATGTGGGCTTTTGTAGATGGATCTTCTCAGTGAGATATCAGCATTTCTTTGGAGTGGAACATCGAGGAAATAAAATATTGAGTCACATTCAGATTCTCCACTTCTTGTTATTTTAATAATCTAATTAATGTTTAAGGATCGCCATATGAGCTCTAGCATATTTCTAGTTTGCCTCTGACACACTTAAGATTGCATCTTAAAAGAAATTAGTGGCCAATATTATAGAGGGTTGGATACCGCATCCGGTAGAAGAATATAGTGTGACATGATGTTTAATGCCTAATACCATTTCAATTGAAGTTGCTATACAAAAAGAGTAGATATTTTGCACTGTAAATGCTCTAGAAATTCTGTACCATATATATGCAGGCATTGTGTAGAATAAAGCTGCTGTCATTATGTTTGTTAGTGGTCAGAAAGAATTAGAAACAAGAAAATATGGGAACGAACTAAACAAGAACCTATCGCTCAACAAATATTCAGAAGAAAATAGAGTTGGATCGGGCACACGTTGACGAGGCCGTCGAATGACATCGCGCATTAGCCAGGCCATCACTCAAGTGGAACCTGAATAAGAAACGACAAGTGGGTCGTTCGATGGTGATCAGGAGGAGATCGTGAGAGAAGGAGATCAGAGCCTATGGCAATCATGGGGCCAGTTAAAGAGGACCCCAGAGAGTACAGCAAAGTTGAGATGTGTTTTGTTGAAACCGTATGTTCCACTTGGAACCCAAGGGAACAATAAAAATAACTTGTCTGAATCGTGTAATGTGTATTTGCGCAACACATTTCGAACAATCTGATCACACTCCACGGACTTGTCATAAGAATATATATATGAAATTAATAAAGAGTTAAGAGGTGGGTGAGAAAATAGACAAGTTAGGTGAAGTTAAAAAGACATATTCAAAGTCAAAATAACAATGAAGATCACTAAACCAAATAACAGAGGTAATAGTACATTTGCCATGGTATCACAACAAAGTTTACCAAGGAAGGTTTAGTGTGATGACGAATTGTGGATTTGAACGCATAAAGGTGGTTTAAACTTTCTAATTGCCAGCTAGGGCTTCCACAAAACTTCAACGTACGCTCAAGACACGTTTTATGGATAGGTTCAAAATATCTGTTAATGTCAATTTTCTGTCCTTTCTCTATAATATGTTTCGCAATAGAGGAGCTAGGTCTCCTGTTATTACCATTAATGGGTTCTGAAGATTCCATTTGTTTCTGGAGCCATTCAGTAATATGCTCTGAAGCCATTACTTTCAGAGATCGATGAGTCCTCCCTATGTATATGTGTCTACACGTACACTGAAATTGGTAAATACAATGGGATGTGACATCATTTTTCACATGTTCAGAGGGCTTAGATAGACATATTGGCTTCACATTCTCAATTACTTTGATATTAGCTGCATAAAAAGTCTTTTTAACAGCAGCGTTCAGTCTTTGTCTAGTTATAAAGCTGCTATGATGTAGCTTGATTTTCACGTCTTTCTTAGGGGCGAGTTGGAGAGTGGGTCTTGCTGTTCTGACTACTTTATATCTCTTGATGAACCTGTCTGGTTAATTGTTATCAACCAGAGTTTGTGTCGACTTTCTTTCCTCTTCATCAAGAGTGTCTTCCGTGCATATTCGTTGGATTCTACTGAAGAGGTACCTTACTAAGGCTGTTTTGTACCGAACAGGGCAGAAATTGTGATAATTAAGATACTACTTTCTGAAATAATTCGTCATCACACTAAACCTTCCTTGGTAAATTTTGTTTTGATACCAAAGCAAATGTACTATTACCTCTGTTATTTGGTTTAGTGATATTCATTGTTATTTTGACCTTCAATATGTCTTTTCAACTTGACCTAGCTTGTCTATTTTCTCACCCACCTCTTAACTCTTTATTACTTTCATCGTATATATTCTTATGACAAGTCCGTGGAGTGTGATCAGATTGTTCGAAATGTGTTGCGCAAATACACATTACACGATTCAGACAAATTACGTCTTACTATTGTTTTGTCTGAATTCATAAAAGGGAAATAATTGTTTTAAATAGAAATAACGAAATAGTATGTAAACGCTTTTTCTTCAAATTATTCTTCAAAACATTTTAATCTTGTTTTGTATTCTTAGTAATTTTTGAACGGGTGTGATGTATCTTATTTGCCTGTCATCTTGACTGTTGGTACTTTAGGTTTTTCACTGATTTCTGTTTATATTCCTGTTCTTTCCAATTTATTTTATTATTTTAATTCACATTATAACTGTTGTGGTTGAGTGGTTAGTGCCGAGTGTCTGGTGTTTGGTATGTGTGTGTGAATGCGCGCGCGCTTGTGTGTGTCTTAAGTTCAACAGTTTAATGGACTATTAGTCAGTTCTGTTGATTTGCATAACGGTGTACTGTATAGCCGTTAATCATCATGTTTATACTTACACTTTATTTCCCAGTTATTCAGTCTAATAATTCGCCATTATTTTGTCTGTTAAGCGTTATTCCAGATAAATTAGTAACCAGCTGCATACCACTGGTTCAGTATGAATCTGCAAGTTCTGAATGGTAGCGTGTGTGTGTGTTTATGTGTGCGTGCTGGAATGAGTTAAAAGGTTATTAGTCAACTTATAGTGGTGTAAATCATTAATCAATTGACTAACTAGCATATGGTTTATATCACGGTTGCAGTTCCCATGACGGAGAAGAAACTGATGCAATCTGGAGGAATATATGCATACTGCAAAACAAATGGGGAACATTTAGAGTTAAGTTAAAAAATATAAAGAATTTTATGTGAATAATACAGATGAATTTAGCATAGATTCTAATAAATACATATGATGGAGTTATTCTGTGAAGTGAGAATTAGTCATGTATAATTTGTCTATTTGGTTATCGTATTATTATTAATATTGGTGAAATGGTTATACTAGGCTTTGTTTCATTAGTTGTAGTTAGCATCGTATTTTGGGCATCTTTAGCTGAGTGTGTCTGCATCCTAATCAAAATAACGTCAGAGTAACATCAAAGTATCCGTATTGGGACCTAAAGGAGGGAAGATCCAAAAACGGCTATGGAGAAGTGGAGGTGTTGAAGATAACCAACCAACAACAACAGCAACAACCATCACCATTCACTATCGACGGAATAAATTTGAAAGAGGTCATTTCGTTCACTTAACTGGATAAGAAGCATCGTTTCAACTACATGCAGAACGGATGAGGCGGTCAAAACCAGCAGGTACACCTTTATCACTCTGAAATCAGTTTCGAATTCTGTTGCAATCAACATAAACTACAAGTTGGAGAACCATTGGAAACCAGCTTGGAGTACTGGACAGCTTGGTTTTGAATCCAGGATCTGGTTACAAGGCAAGCTCGTATACTGTTCAGTCACTGGGGCTCGATTCAGTGGCTCATGAATTCTTACTTCTAGTGATTAGCTACAGGAAGAAGTTGCCTGGGGTTCTAGTGAGAAGTCGTGACCAGTGAGGTCCATCTAGTTGGGAGTGAGGATGGATTTCCCACCGATGAGATTGGTGGGTGGTCAAGCTAAATCACGAACTGGAAGAAGTTAGAACTCATGGGCCACTGAATAGGGTCCCAGTGGCTAAATGATATACGAGCTTGCTTTGTAACTGGGAGGCCGTGGGTTCGAACCCTAGTGGGTGCCTACTGCCGATGATTCCGAAAAACTAGGATGAAACAGCTGTCCAGTACTCCTTGGTTTTAGATGGTTCACTATGTGATATCAATCCATGGTCGAACATGAAACTAATACTACCCATACAAACTTATTTCTGAAAACAAACAACAAGATTAATGGTCTACAACCAGAAGATCCTGGGTTCGAACCCCGGTGGGTACGTACTGATGAAGAGTCCTAGCTGCCCAGTACTCGCAGGGTTACAAATTGTTCTCTAACGAATGTCAGGTCATTTAATTAAACTTTAGATTTCCCCGTCGATTGATTCGGCCAAAGTGCTTGGTCTCAGGTTGACATGGCTTCTTGTGCAGATGCTTCGACGATGTCTGGGCATGGACATCATTGCTCACTGCGGAATCCAGATACATCCAGATGACGAGTCTCAAATAGGACGAAATGCGCATCCTGGATTCCACTGCTAGTCGCCATCCATCAATTAAATTCGAATGTCAGCACATGATGAAATCCTGTAACCAGTCAATCAAATCCCTACAAACCAATACTTGAACAAAATGTTAAGTCAGTCACTTTTCTTTATGGGTTAGAAACTTAGGACATACGTCATTGAAGGCATTTCGAACAGGCTGCTCCAGACTTTTGTCATTAACTGCCTCATCCAACCCCCTGTCGAAGATCAAATGGCCAGAAAGAATTGGCGACGAGAAACTTTAGGAGCGAATCAAAGAAGGACCTGTAATCCAAAAAATATGATCAGTGAAGTGAAGATGCTTCCGACACACGCTGAGAAGACTGAGAGATGACATCACGTGTCAGGCCATCACTGGAGTGGAACCCAATTGAAAAGTCACGAGTTGAACGTTAGATTGAAAAATTCAGACGATTGTGTAAAGAAGAGGTGAGAGTTTATGGGCAGTCGTCAAACCGCTTGAAGAAGACCACAAAAAACAGGATGGAATGGAAATGTACTTTTGAAAGCCTGGGTTGCACTCGGAACCTAAGGGAATAACGATAATATATAACTGATGAACTTACTAAATTGCATCTACTGAGAAATTCAAGACACTTCAGGTTTGAATTGGTTTAATTAAACAGTTTTTGTTTGCATTTCCTTACAGTAAGAGCTGCTTATTTCTCCTGAAATTCAGATGCTTTTATGCCATTATTTTAGTTGCAACTATACTCAAATTATTATTAGTCATATTTTCTGAGGTGGACGCAGAGAACTCGAGGATTTTCCTGTCCCAAATCTGACTACTGAATATAAATGAGGTAATGAGCCGTGAGTTTTAGCTTCCTTGTTGGGCGAAATGGTAACCCTGTCAACTTGAGCTTTATTCTCAGTCACTTAAATGTTTCCGTATCTTCAGTAGAAATTCATAAAGAAAAGAAATCAGTTGACTATGCTAAGGTAACTTTTGAAAGACTGTGTTATTTGAATTCAACCTGATTGACTGTTTCATAAGTGCCTATTTGGTTGGCTTCATTTCATCAGTGAAATGATTCCCCACTATCCAAGTAAATTCGCCTCAGGATCTTATTGGAAAACGCTGGGTTTTGAGTGAGATATCATCAACCTATTGAAAGGTGGGCATGTCCGGCTGATGATCCCTAATACAGCGTAAGTGGCATCTTGGGTTCCACTTCCAACATTTTATATCCAAATAACATCGAGTCTACCTCGAAACGTTTTCGAAATACCCACCCCAGGTGGCGATAGGCCAGCAGAAGACAGACATTTTGTTCCATTTAAATAAAAATTTTCAAATCACGGAATATACACATTTGATCATAGGGAATAAGAAGACAGTTGCAGCGAAGAAAATTTTCTTTTCGACGAATTCATCATCTAGGCTGTACATTCGTGTATTTATATCAAATGGATGGGAAAGTTCCAGAACAATTTCTGGTTAGGGGTCAAATTAATAAAAATTATAATTAAGAATTAGAATGCCATGATAAACAGGGGGGTGGGTAAACATCAAACATAGTAGCATAATAACTAAGAAGATTGACATTGTGCAGCTGGGGGGTAGAAATGTAAAAATAAAAAAATATACAGGATGTTTGACATTCAGCACCTTTCAAAAAATCCTTCAAAGTAATATACAAGATTCGATCAAACCAATCAAAGGGAGCGATATCAAGCCATCTGGGCAAAGCCGAGGCACTAGCTATCCAAAAGCTCAAACCCACGTTTTGTATCCAAAAGAAATACGTCCAACCCCTGTCCCTGTCATAGCCACCATAAACAGGTAAATTATTTTTAGTAATGACGATCTCATCACCTTACCTAAACTTCCTGCTTATTTATGTTATTTTAAGTTTTTCTTAATCTCTGTCTACACTACCATATTTTCATATCCACACTTCCTGTTTATTTTTTCTTTGTACTATTTCTACATATTTAATCCCTGATTGCATAAACAATTATTCATCATATTAGTTTTTTATCCAAACATCCTGTGTATTTTGTTATTTTTACATTTCTAACCCCCAATTGCACAATGTCAATCTTCTTAGTTATTATGCTACTATGTTTGATGTTTACCCACCCCCCTGTTTATTATGGCATTCTAATTCCTAATTGTAATTTTTATTAATTTGACCCCTAACCAGAAATTGTTCTGGAACTTTCCCATCCATTTGATATAAATACACGAATGTACAGCCTAGATGATGACTTCGTCGAAAAGAAAATTTTCTTCGCTGCAACTGTCTTATAAAAATTTTCAGCAAATTTAAAGAAGCCCATTGAAGTTACTTTTTTTGGTATTAGCTGGAGTTTTGGTGACATGGAAATTTTTAGCTTCAGTTAGTTTGCATTCTCCTGAGAATAAGGGATTATTTGTAATACTCTAATGGTTATGAAAAAATGTTCATAGCCTGTCCAGAATTATTTGAGAATTTTATTTATTATACTGATAAAATCAAATTATTCAACCATGATCTTACTGTTTTTAATCCTTCCAGTCTTCAACAGATTTAGTTGATTATAAATTCGTACATGACCTATTTTGTTTTCAGGGAATTCCCAAAGGATTTCAACTAATTACAGGAATTATACAAGCAGTATTAATAACAAACAATATCGTATTACGGGAAATGTCTGTAAAGACTTATAACTTACGTTGAGACAGAACTTGAATTATAGATTATCTCATCCTGAAAGTTGAAAGGCGTTTTGTTGATCAGTAATATGATGTCCTCGGGACACAACTGTACACTATGATGCATTATCACCTGAAATTTAGTATCAGGAGAAGTTAGCAGATAGACACAGCTTTTTTAAGGCATCATATTTTATCAGAATTAATGGGATTGAAATCCTGAGAAAGATTTATGGCTCAAATGAATACTTTTGGTGTTGCTGTAATCTCTGACCTGAAAGGTTTGATTGCGAAGCTTTCATCAAACTTCTGGACGTAATGTCCGATTGGGACAGTCATCACATTGCACACGTGACTAGTTCAATCGTATCAAAACACTTTAGATTGGATAAGTAGACTAGAACTCTTAGTGAGAACAACTTGTACACAATAGCCAAACTAGCTAAGACTACCAGATAGTAACATTTTTGGCATAAAGCGCTTACACTGAATGAATCATGAGTTTCTTCAGACATGACACCTCCTGAGGGTTTACTTCTGACCGGATTCCTAAGAATAATTTATTAAATGATGTCTCATTAAGTGATAGCATGGTGGATGGCTTCTTCATACCATACTATCTACTTCTCAGAGTACAGTATGAAAGACTGAACAATGTGAAGTCCATGATGATTACTCTAAACAGTAAATTCATTTTACAAGATGGAATGTAGCACGCTTGAATTCTTTGAGTAAGTTTGTCTCAATTAGAGATGAGGTAAAGTTTTTGGCTGTGCCATGGTCGCTTGAAGATTCCTGGACAACACCACCAACAGCAACAACAACAACAGACAACAATCAGCATAAATGGGAGGAACCTGAAAGAAACAACCTCTTTTACCTACCATGGGAAGCATCGTTTCAACTACAGGCAGACGGAACTGACGAGGATATCAAAGCAAGAATCGGAAAAGCAAGACAAGCTTTCACTACTCTCAAGTCTGTGTGGAGGTCAACAGCACTACTCAGCATCAAAAATAAGATCCGGATTTTCAACTCCAATGTGAAGTCAGTGCTACTATACGGATCAGAGACTTGGCGCGTCACAAAGAGCATCTCAAACAAACTACAGACCTTCATTAACAGTTGTCTTCGCTCAATACTCAAGATCAGATGGCCGGCCAGAAAAGATCAGCAACAGAGATCTCTGGCAATGAGCGAACCAACTCAGCAGGAACCGATTGTGAAACAAATAGGCAGGAAGAAATGGAGATGGATTAGCTGGCCATACTCTGAGGAAACAATGCATCAAGTGACATCACTAGACAAGCCATTGCTCGAGTGGAACCCGACTGAAAGGGAAGCGGCGAGTTGGTCGTCAGTGCAAGGGTGACTTGGAGGAGGTCATGTGAAGAGGAGATGAAAACGTGTGGGCAGACTTGGAGCCAGGTGAAGACTCTAGCAGAGAACCGAACGCAATGGAGACGTTTGGCTGAAGCCCTATGTTACTCTAGGAATTAAAGGATACAATAATAATAATGCTCTCTTAACATCCCTGAATCGTCTCACCTGTTTGAAACCCAATCCAACATTGTCACAATTCTAAAGGCCTACTATTGAAGATCAATTCAGTAGCTTCCTTGATAAACTATTTTAGCATATTTCGTTTGTCAGGCTGAAGGGATTTATTTTTAACGATGTATATCACGATAATTGATAACTCGCTAAGCGAATGGGACTAAATAATCATCTGACCATTTATAATCTGATTTTATTTTAGGAATAAGAACGAACAATTCAGTGAAGATTCTGTTTTTTCGGCGAATTAATCCACATAGTTATGCAATCGCAATTATAAATAATTATTTTTTTTATGTATGTGTACATAGAATATATTTCAAAATATGATGGATAATCGAAGTGGTTACTAGGGGGCTGAAGATTAGTGAGTTTTGACTAAGGTTGCGTGATATGAAACATCCAGAAAAACTGGATGTTGATGAAAAGGCATGGAGATAAACATGAAAACAAGTTATGTAATAGCTGGAGAGAGAGAACAAAACAAAAAGAGAGAGAGAAAATGATGTCGATAAATGTCTTCTGAAAAATGCACAAAACAGCATTAATAACAAAATGTTGATAACAGTTGAACTTGGAGTTTTACTCAAGGTACAAGGAACCGGAGAATTTTCTTTTTTGTTTATAGTGAAAGGTTTTACATCCAAATCGCAAAGTCCTCAGCGATATAGAGTGTACAGAAGCATATTGATTTTAGGAGGCTTCTTTTGACTTTTTAGGTATTATTATTGTTCCTTTGGGTTCTGAGCAGGTACTAGGGCTTCAAAAACACATCTGCACTTTGTTCTGTTTCCTTCGGTTTTCTTTAGATGGCCGTAAAATTATTTTTAATCTCTTATCTCCTCCATCTCACACGATCTCCTCCATGTCACCCTCGAATGCATGTCCACTTCATCGTTTCCCATTCGAGATCCACTCCAGCGGCGGCCTGCATAACACGTGTTGTCATTCGACGGTTTCCTCAGGATGTGTCCGATCCACCTTCATATTTCTCGGAAAATTTATTGAGCGATAGGTTTTTGGTTAGTTGGTTCCCACAGTCTTTAGTTTCTGATTCTTTCTGGCCAGCCGGCCATCTGATCTTCAATGTGGAGCCAGCGAAGGCAGCTATTGATAAAAGTTTGCAATGGTCCATTGGAAATGCTTTTGGTGACGTGCCTGTCAAGTTTTTGACCCATGTAGAAGAATTTCCTGACTTAACATTTGTGTCGAAAGTCCGAATTTTGTTTTCATGCTGAGTTAGCGCAGAATATTTCTTAACTGATTTCAGACTGATGAGGGTTTGTCTTGCTTTTCCGATTCTGGTTTTGACTGCCTCATCCGTACCGAATGTAGTTGAAATGACACTGCCTAGATACGTCGAGGAAGTGCCCTCTTTCAAATTTCTCTCCTTGATAGTGATTGGTGATGGTTGTTGTTTCTGTCGGTTGGTTATCTCCATCCCCTATGTCCTCTCTATGTTCACTTAGAGTCCTGTCTCCGCTGCTTCTTCGGCTTTAGCCTGCAAGTCTTCGAGTTTGTGTGACATTAAACATAAATCATCTGCAAAATACAGATCTTCTTGAGTCGTTATATCGATCCGGCGTGTTCCTGTTCTCTCTCTCTCCCGACACACAGTATGATGCATGATCCAGTTCACCACAATTAGGAATTTCATCGGTGACAACTTTCCGGGTAATTTTGAATGAATTTTCCTCACATATTGAGTGACCAGTGTTGAGTGTTCGCTGAATTACAGAACTCCTTATTGTTGCCAATCAGGATGATGTGACTTTTTTGGTAAGACATCTGAAATTGGCCTCTTAGTAATTCTTTCATATAAAAATGATGATACGTTTAGCCATTAGATAGTTCGTATAATGTAGGCAATGTAGGTGCGTCGGTGGCGTAGCGGTTAGGATGCCCGCCAACCATGCACATGGTCCCGGGTTCGGTCCCCGACCGACGCACTCCTTTACCTCGCTTAGTCAGAAATAAGACTGGTAAAGAGTGAAGGTTGGGCATGAGGCTAGCAACCCCATCCTGCTACAAAAACTTCAGGCCACTAAATTGAAGCCCTATGTTCCACTGGGAACGCGAAGGAATAAAAAAAATAATGTAGGTATCAGTCCTATCAATGTCTCAAGAGCTATACGAGTGAACTGATGAATAAAACTTCTGCACATCAAATTTTCAGCACACCCAAAAATAATTATACTATTAAGTCGTTTGAAAAGATATGAAGGTATTTAGGTAGCTAAGTGACCTCCAACTTTAATTTCAAATAAATTCATGGCACTTTATTGCTTTCTTGATGAATGAATTATCTTTGTTGAATTAATATTCATCCAGTGATGCATTCTACAAAAAGTTATCATCAGCCATTTAAGAAAGTATCCGACTTGCGTTAACCAACCTTATCTAGAAAAATGTCCGGTGTATTGATTTCACGGGCTATAATTATTTATTATACTTTTATTCCTTTACTTTCCCAGTGGGACATAAGGATTCAGTCTGGTGCTTTGAAGTTTCTGTAGCAGTGGTTTCATGTTTACGGGATGGAGTTGCTAGCCTCATACCCGAATTCCCCTCTTGACAGGGATTACTACCAGCTTAGTAAGCATCGGCCAGGGATCGAAATCCAAACCACCTTTGTGGTTAGCGAATGTTCTACTGCTGAGCCACCGACGCACTGACAGGCTATAAAAGTGACCGTATTTGTTCATGCTTGAAAATTATTCCTGAAGGCATAACAATGTATTCGTATTCATTAATACTGCAATCAATTAGGCATTCAAATCCATGTAACAAAAAGAGATAAACATTGCGTGCGTAAAATTGTATATTCATTCATAAAAGATTTATAAATTAATGAAAGGCTAAAATTATTCGGTTAATGATCTCCATTAGAATTTTCATTCATACTGAAAATACACCATTTTATCTATGCAAATAAGTAGAATATTCTTCAAGCCGATGATGTTGGTTAGATTTCTCAGTCAATGTTTTCGATCGTTCATATGCAAATGATGCTTTAATCTTAGGAGTCAATTGCAACTGCCCTAGATAGCTTATGTAGTATTATTATTGTATCTTTTAATTCCTAGACGAACTTAGGGCTTCATCCGTGCGTCTCCATTGGGTTCGGTTCTCTGCTGGAGTCTTCACCTGGCTCCATGTCTGCCCACTCATTTTCATCTCCTCTTCAGATGACCTCCTCCAAGTCACCCTTGCACTGACGACCAACTCGCCGCTTCCCTTTTGATTTCCACTCAAGGGCTTGTCTAGTGATGTCAGTTGATGGTTTCCTCAGAGTATGGCCAGCCAATCCATCTCCATTTCTTCCTGCCTATTTGTTTCACAGTCGGTTCCTGCTGGGTTGGTTCGCTCATTGCCAGAGATCCCTGTTGCTGATCTTTTCTGGCCAGCCATCTGAACTTGAGTATTGAGCGAAGACAATTGTTAATGAAGTTCTGTAGTTTGTTCGAAGTGCCCTTCGTGATGTGCCAAGTCTCTGATCCGTATAGTAGCACTGACTGACTTCACATTGGAGTTGAAAATCTGGATCTTATTTTTGATGCTAAGTGCTGAGAGTAGTGAAAGCTTGTCTTGCTTTTCTGATTCTTGCTTTGATATCCTCGTCAGTTCCGCCTGTAGTTGAAACGATGCTTCCCAGGTAGGTAAAAGAGGTTGTTTCTTTCAGGTTCCTTTCATTTTTGCTGATAGTTGTCTGTTGTTGTTGTTCTTGTCCGGGAAACTTCATTATCTCTGTCTTCTCTATGTTCACGTAAAGTCCTATCTTTGATGCTTCTTGTGCCAACTTGTTGCTTTTCGCTTGCATATCTTCCAGTTTGTGGGTAATCAGGCACATATCATCGGCGAAGTCGAGATCCTCCAAGTTTTTTGTGTGAGTCCATTTTATGCCTGTTTCCTCATTGCCCGCTGTTTGTCACATTATTCAATCTACTGCAACCAGGAAAGCCATTGTCGATAGTAGGCAGCCAGCTTATATAACTCCTCTCCTAACTTCGAAGGATTCCGTAAGTTTACCGTTGTGGATTACTTGGCATGCAGCATTGTCGTACAGCTTTTGGATGAGATGTATAATTGTCGGTGGCACCCCGTAGTAGCGAAGTAGTTTCCAAAGCACCTCTCGATCGACGCTGTCAAAGGCCTTTTCAAAGTCGATGAAGTTGAGATAGAGAGGTGACTGCCATTCGAAGCTTTGTTCAATGATGATCCGTAATGTGGCGATCTGATCAATGCATGACTTGCTTCTCCTGAATCCAGGTTGGCATGTTTGATTCTTTCCAGGATGATATGGCTTAGTATTTGGCTGAGGAAGAACAGGAGCATAATTCCGCGCTTATGTATAGCATAGTATAATTGTTGGCTTTTAATAATAGAGGGTTATTTCATAAGATAAACGTGCACTTTATGCTTAGTCCATCTATTGAACCTAAAGTTATTCACACTTAAAACAGGATCGAAGGAAAATAGATATTCAAGGATGTTTAAATTGTAATTTGGTGGAAACATCTGTTTACCACTCAGAGGACTGTTCACATGGCTATTTGAAGAATCTTATGCCTGGACTTTTATGTCCCATTCGCAGTCAAGCAGTCCAAATGCATGATAGAATGAAGATGAGAGATAACTGTTTTTATCAAAAGACTCAAGAGAGTCCGCTAACCAATAAACTGTTAAGTGATGGGAGGAGCCTGAAGTATTCGAAATCAAGTAAAATGACAAGCTGACTTTGTTTATCCTAAGTAAACCATAATTATTCGTTTGTCGGTCTAATATTTTCACACAAAAGTCTTCACTAATTAAGTGATTGCTCTGAAATCTTTTTGAAGACTTTCATGGGTCGTCTTTTAACCAGTTCAGTTATGTTAATTTCAATGGTAGATTATGAGAATTTATTGCTGTCCGAAATCATGTTTGAAATTTTGTCTGTGTTATTAATCTTATGTGATATGTGATTACTATGCACGTTGGAAGATTTTTCAGGCCATTGTGGGTAAAATTTATTTTGATAAAGTCACACTTAGTTATCCAACAGTAATATTTACTGATGAACGCGTTTCGAGTACAATTTATACACTGCCCATAATCCAATATCAAGTCACTCACAGAACTTTCCAACTTCGTTTATATGGTTCCACGATTTCTCATCTCTTGATTTGATTGGTAGTAATAATTTCCATATCTCTGGTTATGATAACGAGTTATTCCTATTGCACGTGTTGGGTGTAGATTCGATGAACAGAGACTCAGTAATCAACCTCTCTCTCCACCCACCCTGATTAATTTTTAGAATTTTGACCCTATCCCACCCTCTTGTGTGGTTGTGTGTTAATGCATGCAGTACAATGCAGTGCTGAGATTTTTTCTAAATTACTTAGCTTCGTGGGGTCAACCATTCTAACCTTAGCTAAATTCTCATGTTCCAACAATCTGACTACACCCGATTTACTAGTTCGACCTTTTTAGTTGACTTAAATCACAGTTGTTGCAAGGTATTTTTTAAATTATATTATTTTGTCCAATTGAGTCAGCTGGTTCCTTTAACCTACAGAGCTTGTCCAACCTGAGTGAGTTTGTAGGTTTAAACGCCACCACTCTAATTCCTGCTTTATTCAGAATCCTACTACATAGGGTCTCAGATGTCCCCTCCTTATATGGTAGAACTGTAGATGACTTATATTCTCTCTTATTTATGCTATTATTACTAGTTTCCCCATTATTTTTATTTTGCTTTTGACCTTTCTTGATCTTCCTAATGAATTTTATAGGATAGTTAGTTATTTAACACCAATGCTCCTATTCTCCTGTTTCATTTCATCATTTAGGTCTTTTTGTACTACTTAGTGCTACTGCTCGGTTTGTTAGACACTTAACTAAGCCTGTCTTAACAGATAACGAAGGATGAAATGAATTAAAGACTAAATATCTATTCGAATGCCTTGGCTTTTTATAAGCGCTTGTGTGCAGTTTACCTTTTTCTATTCGTTTCATTTTGCAATCTAATATAGCTAATTCACCTTGTTCATTTCGGCTTCAAATGTGAATTTTATTCCCTCCACTAGTGAGTTTATGTGTGTCAAGATGCTAGAGATATGTTCTGTTTTTAACACTGTGTGTGAAAGTGTCATCTACATACCTCCACCGTATTTTTGGAGTAGGATTAAATGTATTAAGAGTAACATTTTCCTAGCTGTTCATAAACATATCTGCCGCGATAGGGGATATTAGTGATCCCATTGATACACCTTCTATTTGTCTCAATCTTTGTTCACAGAATCTACACCAAACACGTGCTACAGGAATTACTAGTTGTCATTGTCAGAGATATGGAAATTATTACTACCAATGAAATCAAGAGATGAGAAATAGTGGAACCATATAAACGAAGTTTGAAAGTTCTGTGAGTGACTTGATATTGGATTATGGGCAGTGTATAAATTGTGCTCAAAACGCAGTTATCAGTAAATATTACTGTATAACACTGTGAGACTTTATCAAAATAATTTTCAGTAACAGTGCCCAAGTTTTATTCTTAGATTTTTTGGGCATTTAAAATTCTCCTTTCACTGCTGTTTGTACAAAGTGATCTGCTTTGTTATTGCGTAAACAGGATTACGAACACATTATAAGATTCTATTTAAAAAATTTGAGACTATCATAGTGGTACTGTTACATGTACCATTTATACATGAAGAAGTCAACAGAACTCTTAAATTTACCGCGTACTTTCACAGTAGTGAATTTCCCGTTACACCAACTGCTGTTTAAGTTGTATAACTATTAGTATTTGAAAACTTTACAGAATATCTTACTCACAACTGGTGTACTTTTGAATCTGAGAGGGGAAATCAATTTACTAAAGGTCGCAGATATGCCTTACTGATAAGTGCCAATAGGGATGAAACTTATGTTCATTAATTCCTGCCCAGTAGCATCAAACTAACTTATTATTATTGTTCCCTTGAGTTCCTAGTGGAACATAGGGCTTCAACTGCACGTCTCCACTTGCTTCTGTCTTCTGCTGTACTTTTCACTTGCATCCATGTTAGTCCATACTGTTTCAGCTCCTCTTCATACGATCTCCTCCATGTCACTCTTGGACGTCCCACTACTCGCCGCTTCCCTTTCGGGTTCCACTCGAGCACTGGCCTGACGCGCGATGTCACCCATTGGCCTCCTCAGCGAGTGTCCAATCCATCTCTACTTTCTCCTGCATATTTGTTGGGCGATTGATTCTTGTTTTGTTTGTTCCCATAGTTTCTTGTTGGTTCTTGTTCTTTCCGGCCATCTGATCTTCAGTATAGAGCGAAGACAGTTGTATCAAACTAACTAGCATGAGTAAAACTTCCTACAATCCTTTCTATATAAATAAACTTAAACAAAGCAAAAAACAATGAATGTACCAGGATAATATGTGCTCATCTTTTATTTCTTGGAGGCTTCTTCTCAACTATCTGCAACTTCACAATATACAAAAAACATAAAAATTACATTGTAGATTTAAACATACCTTTTTTGCGATGACAAGGAGTCCTCGTGATAACAACTAAGAGTAACTTTAATGCAGAATGATGTAAGTTGTTAAACTGTGAAAAGTTAAAAGAATTAATTGAAAACAATAAACATGTAGTTCCGCGAAGAGTCTCTTCGACGAATTCATTCTTCCCTTTACCTGTACAATCGCAATTATAATTATAATTATTTTTGTATACGTGTGTACATTCGGTTTGTCAGACAAAAATAAAAACTAGTTAGGGCAAATGTTTACGTCATCAGAATACTTCAAAAAAAATGTGACGAATAATCAAATTATAATTAGAGGGGCGAAGATAAGTAAAACGGAAATAATAATTTGCTTTATTCCAAAACAGTACATGTGATACAGAATGGAATTCTCAGCATTTTTACTACAGTATTGCATCCAGTTAGTACATTATCAATAAATAGAATTCTACATAGATTAAGGAAATCTCAGTTCATTATTACAACAACACATTGGCATGTCGGTAGCAAAGTTAAAGCTGAAACAGTGTTTGAAGGTGTCAGAAAAGTGGGAGTTGTCATATTTACTGGCGTAAGCGAGAGAAAGAAACAAAGCAGCACAAAACGGAAAAAAGAGAGTGAGAATAGGAAAAGAAAGAAAGAAAACGTTGTACCTATAAATGGTATGCGTTGGAAAGACGAGATCCAGTTGTTCTACTGACTATTTAATGAATTATAGGTGTCACGCCTAATGCTTTCTTTATCACACAGAACACGAGCTAAGTAGGGTATGGTTGAGTTTTTGTACTTGCTGGTGCGAGCATACAATTTTCGATATAGGCTTCTGGTTTTGCCTGATGAGATGCAAGGGAAGAGTTGTGAATAAAAGAGGATGGTTTGAGTTAGATAAAATGGACTTGGCCTATTTTTCACATGAGTCCATGTGCCTGTCGACCAGAATATCAACAAGCTGGTTAAGTGGCACGTTGCTTACCCTGCTGACAACCTTCAGCATCCTGCGTAATAAGGGATAGTCTTTCTTCAGTAGCCCGGGAAAAACTAAGGGGGAACAATAGAGAATAATAGGCAGAATGCGAGAGTTAACAAGTTGTAGGAGTAAGGGTTGGGTAATACCAGAATGTTTTAACTTCTTGATGTAGAAGGTAAGACGGAATATTTTCTTAGAAATTGGTAAGATATGACACGATCAGGAGAGATCAGCAGATAGAATGACGCCTAGGTATTTAATTTCCGATTTGGTTTCTATTTCAGTGCCGTCTGTGTTGCATACCTCGTAAGAGCAAAACAGTTTGTTTAGGTCGGATTTATGCCTCAAGGTGAAACTGACTGTTTGGAATTTGGAGGGGTTTAGGGTAAGACCATTTTCCTTGGACCACTGGCTGATTTCTGACAGAAAGCCATTAAGTTTAGAGCAGTCGCTTTGACATTTGATAGGCAAAGATACAGACAGATGGTCAGCGTATTTGACAAAATTGATGTCATTTGAAGATGGAAAGTCAAGCAGAAAGAAAGAAAAGAGAAGTGGGGAGAGTACAGCGCCTTGGGGGACTCCGGCTTCAGTGAGTACGGCAGAGGATGGTTCGCCTTTGTATACTGTGTACTGCATTCTGTTAGAGAAGTAGGAATGCAGCCAGTTAGTGACCCAGGACTCAGTTTTTGTCAAAGAGAGCTTATTTAGCAAGAGACATCTAGGTACAGAGTCGAAAGCAGAAGTGAAGTCAAGAAACGTGCAGCGAACGTATTTGGCACCTTTATCTAATGATGAGACGATGTTGTTGTGTAAGACGGCTGCAGCGTCTAAAGCGTTCCTACACTGTCTATAGGCAAATTATTTGGGGTCTTCAAAGTTTTTAAGGGAGGGTTCAAGTTTTAGAAGTACTAGTTTTTCCATAAGCTTTAGAAACGGGGAAGTGATGGCAATGGGTCTGAACTTTACGTTCTTGCCGTTTCCAGGTTTAGGGACAGGGACAATTTTGATGTCTTTCCATGCGTCAGGTACGATGTTTTTGGAGAAAGAAGCATTTAGGATGTTGGTTGGTGGAGGACACAACGCATCTGCACATTGTTTTAGAACATATGCAGGTATACCATCAGGGCCAAGGCTACGTGAGGGCTTGAGCTTTTTAAGACATTTTAGAACATCGAGAGTATTAAAGTAATGAAAGTTTTCAGCTACATGATTGGTAACAATAGAGGTAGTTAAAGTAGAAGGACAGCGTGTAATGGTGATGAGTTGTCGAAAAAACAAACAAACACTGTCTGTAATGTTAGTTAATTTGGTGAGTGAGTTGTGATTAGGCTTTACATAGAAACGAAGTAAAATATGGAATTATGTAAGAGTTGTGAAGAAATACTAGAGTTAGAAGGAGTTGGAAAAGCAGGCATACAAACATCAAGTCAGTAGAAACCAACACGATTGTAACCATGATAGTAGGAATGGTTGAATGATTTTCTTTTGAATGCATAACAGTGGCTTTTCCAACCGAATGGCTAAGGCTTCATCAATACAAAGGTGATGAAAGCGTATTGCCTTTTGGTAGGTTGTTCTTCACTTTGTGGATCACTTTGAAGGAGGCATTTATTGAGGTGGAATGGCCGGTGTTGACGAAGTATTCGATTATCACACTCCTTATAGAGCCACTACCGCCCTTCTGTAGCCATGCGAGATAGTGTTCATGAACGCTTTTGGATAGAATATGCGTTTAAAAACCAATGTACTGATATATACACATAGAAGTGGTCAGATACGAAATCTTATCCTTAAGGCTTCTGCAGATCAATAAGTCACTGTAGAACACTACTCTTAGCGTTGCTGAGATGAATGTTCTTCTCAAAGATTCTGCGCTTCTTCTCCGAAGGATATCACAGGCTAAGTCTCCCTTGAAATCCAGGTTCATGTAAAGTTTCTTTTTTGGAACAAGTAATGTTTCATTCCTCTGAAATTTTGGTTTCATATTCTTGCTGATGAACTTTGGTGGGTGTCCATTTTGAATGCAGATTTCCTTCAGAAGATCCAGTTCTGATTTCAGAGCGTCTGGACTACAGGTGCGTCTGATCCAAGTAGCAAGGGATTTCATTTAATTTTATCTTCGCTCAACTGGCAGCCACCTGTAAGAACTTGTTAGTTGGCTGTTCCAAGTGGATTTTCTATGGACTGATTTTCTTAGGGTTCCGTTGGGTCATCTCTTTAGTTTCACATTAAGAAAGGGAATTTCAGATACGTTTTCCATTTGTAGAGCGAATTTAATTGCTTGATGGTAGTTTTTAAATACTTGTAGCAATTGACTGGGGTCGTAGCTATTGTCGCAAATGATTAAAATGTCATCTACGTAACTTTTATACAGTTGTAAATTGTTAATGGTCAATTTTAATGGATCATTCTGGAAGCTACCCATGAAACAGTCTATTAGTAATGAAACCGAAGGAAATCCAATTTCAATGACGTCATTTTGTGAGTGGATGGTGTCATTGAGAGTGAATTGTACATTGATAGTACACCATAGCAGAAGTTCTTTCAAACATGCTCTTGGAGTGACCATTTGTAGAATATCCAAACCAGTAATCTTAAGAATAGAATTTAAGTCATTTTTGGGTAGAAACAAACTTTAACTAGAAAGAGCATAACATTAAAACAGGTTACGTAACTGCTAACCGGTTACTAACTTGAATAAGTTAAACTTTGTGGTTCCCTGTTACCAACCACCATTGGACATTGAACAAATTCATGAACGGAAGTACAAATGGATAAACAAAGATTTCATCATTAGCTGACATCGGTAAGAGAACCATTGGAAAAGTAACATGGAGTACTGGACAGCTGTTTCGTCCTAGTTCGAGATTCCTCATGAGTACGCACCCACTGGGGTTCGAATCCAGGGCTTCCAGTTACAATGCGAGATCGTAGACCATTCAACCACTGGGACCCAATCCAATGACCCTATTCAGGTAGGTAGTTACCTGGGTTCTAGTGGGAAGTCGTGACTAGTGGGGTACAGCAGGTCAGGTGTGAAGACAAATACTTGTCAGCGATGACATTCGCTAGTGGTCGCGCCATAACATGACTTGGTAGAAGTTGGAATTAATCTACTGGCCAATGGATCGGGTCCCAGTGACGGAATGGTCTACGAGCTCGCCTTGTAACCAGTAGGTCCTGGGCTAGAACCTCCTGTGGTGGGCGCGTACTGCTGAAGAGTCACAAACTACTCTGACGAAACAGTTGTCCAGTACTCCGAAGTTTTCCATTGGTCATCTAACCGAGCGCAGCTCATGATGAAATCCTGTAACCAATCATATAAAATCCCTACAAACCAACACTTGAATAAACAAAGAGTTGATCGTTTTAATTCGATCGTAAACACCATCCATTTCACACAGTTGTACAGTTAATTAATTAATTAATTAGTTAGTGAATTAAAGCGAATAAATTTTTATGTAATTACTTTTGTTTTTTGGTTAATTATTCCCTGAAAAAGAGAGAGCGAGAGAGCGAATTACTCAATCATATGACGATTAGTACCACTACAGATGGTGTTCATTGCCTCAGGGTGTGAATACAAAAATCATTTTATTTACATTGAAAATTACCGAATACATTTATCAGTGTTTGTTTTTAACAATCCAGATGTAACCTCCCTTTGTTTAGGTGTCTATGTATATTTATGTATGTTTGTATGTATGTATATGTGTGGATTCTTCCCTATGGAAGAATTTAATTATTTCAATTGTCTCCAGTTGAACTGTGATTCACTTCAATATCCCAAAGAGAAGAAACATTCTACCTACTTGGTTGTCGTAGTTTATGGGTAAAAAGGAACTTAAGTGTAATAGCTTTTTATTCTTCAAAAATCCATAGGAGTGTTGAAATGAAAAATTAGTAAATGTTAGAATTCATGGGTGATTTCGTCGGGTCCCAGTGGCTGAATGGTCTACAAGCTTACCTTGTAACCGTAAAGTCCTGTGTTCGAACCCTTGTGTTGGATGCATGCTACCAATGAGTCTCAAAGTAGGGTGAAACGGCTCTCTATTACCCCACGTTCATTTTTAATGGTTTTCAAACTGACATCAACCCATAATCAAACTTAAAATACCTAAATTTGGTATATATATTTTTGATTTTGATTTTGATTATAGCTTGAAACCATACAGTATTTTTGGTACCAGTATGGAATTTTCAGTATGCAATATCGGTAGCCCGAATTTTGCAGGCGGACCATAGATTTTGGGATCACGTTGGCAGGGGATCGAACCCCGGAACATGTGCATGGTCGGCAAGAATCCTAGCCACTGTGCAACCGACGCACATATTGATTAGTTATTTCAGAGAAATTGATGTCATCTTTTCCAAACCAGTAAACACGAAACTTAGGAATATGGCTTTTCCAGTGACCGCTTTCAACTATCTAAGGTCAAACTGTCTAGTAGACAACTTTAAAGAGACTATTTAAGCTGGAACTGTAACAACAGAAGACAAGGGTCAGTCAACAGATCGTTTATTAAGGAAATCAAAGCATATTTATAAATTTCATCTACATTATTATAAATTAGTTAAGCAAACAAACACAGTCTTCTGATTGGGGGTTGTTTCTCACTGAAAGTTAATCTTTCATCTATTTGTGACTGTTTCTTGAATGTCAGATCATCTATATGTTAACTATATCCGCCTACGGAAAGTCTGCTCTGGTCGGTTTTGAATCAGTCTTTCTTCATATTTTCTCACAACATATTTTGAGAACGTAAATATTGACGTAAATTACTGTCTACCAATTTGGCTGGTAGACAGTTCTCACCACAGAACCACTATTAATATTTGTTTTATATGTTCCATGTGAACATAGGGCTTCATCAGCACTTCTCCTTTGTATTCTGTTCTCCACAGTAATCTCTAGCTGGCTGCACGCCTAGCCGTAAGTGTTCATCTCTCCTCTTCACATGATCTCCACAATTTTACTCCCGGAAGCCAAACGTGTGACGTCACTTGGCGGTTTTCTCATTGTGTGTCAAATCCATGTCCACTTCGTCAGATATATTCATTGAATGATCGGTTCTTAGTTGATTCGTTGACAGAATTCCTTCTTCTTTACTCTTTCTGGTCAGCCATCTGATCTTCATTGTGGAGCAGATCCATCCATTATTGATTTTTTGGTAATGCTATTGGTGACAGGTATGTTAAGTGTTTCAACCAAATAGAAGAACTGCTTCGAAGTGAGTTTTGATTACCCAAACCTTGTCTTGTGTGGTGAGTACAGCAGATAACCGAACTGATTTCAAAGTAACAAATGACTATTTACGTTTCTGTGTGCTGGATGGCCTTGAAATCCTCATTCGTGTCACCTGTAGTTGAGATGGTACTGACCACGTCAGGTACGTGAAACAGACCACTTCCTTTAGATCTTTTTCATTGATATTGATTGGTAGTTGTCAGTAGACCGTTGATATTCATGCATAACCGTGACTATGAAAGTTGGTACATTTGCTCGACAAGCTCCCAGAACAACAAATTAAGAAATAACCAAGAAACAATTACTGAGAAACGTTTTTATAGGAGGTAACACTACTATTGCTGCTTGATAATGGTTGATGTTTTATTAATAAATGTGTAAAATTTAGGCACTCTTGTAGTGTTTTTTATTCATATTAATTTGTTTATTAGATATACCACACAATGAAGAAACAGTATTATTTACTCGATGACAAAGTTTCGAACACAATTTATTCGTGTCCATGATCATATCATCAGCTATAACTACACAATTTCGAAACTTGAGTTTTATAATTTTCTTTATTCCTTCCTATCTGTCGTAGGCGTTGTAGAATTTTCCAGATGTCCGACTGGACAGGTGTTGAATCATTCCTATTACACGTGTTTGCAGTCGATTCGATGAACGAAGCTTCCGTTATCAATGTCTCTCCCTCCACCCTGTTACATTAGATTTTAGAACTGTCATCTTATCCCATAATCCTATTGTATGGTTGTGTGTAATTGCATGTAGTGTCATCTACAGCTGAACTATTCTCCGGATTTCTAATCTTATCAGGGTCAACTAATTTAGATTTTGCTGGAGTTTTATGCTCCACTAGTCTCACTGACTCACTAACCCCTTTCTACTACTTTGCCCTGCGTATTTGACCTGACAATCATTCCGACAGGGTTTTAGATAAACTAAATTGCTTTGTTTATTTGGCTCCACAGACAGGATTCTTTAACCAACAAAGCTTGTTTTTAACTCATTTTACCACTCCTATGACTTCCTCTTCATTAGGTGCTAATGCTATATAATCCATAACAATTGAAGAATAATTACCAGTGACAAAATTTACGTTTTTAAATAAGCTGGGAAGATTAAGGCCTGAAAATATGCAAACATATAACACTAAATCGAATATCATGTAAATTAAGATGATAATATAGTACTCATAGATTCTACATCAGATCGAATTCGCGATATTGGCTGGATCTGTTTCTTTTGTGCACATAGACTCGGTTGTTTCAAAGAGAATTGCGATGGCCTCTGTTGCTTGGAGTATACAGTACCTAGTAATTTTTCGGCGATTTGTTTGTTCAGTACGCAACAGATGACAGAAAAATGGTTCTACAATGCTGCCTTTTAGCCCATTTTAACTGTGGATAGCCTTCACTAAATCTCTATTCAGCTGCATTGGTAAGTGTTCTAGAGTACGAAAAATAAACTTCGCAGAGCAACTGTTCATCGTATTGTCAATGTCTTTATTATTTTTCTTAAATGTTATTCATATATTACTGTAGAGCCTGATGAAGAAGTTTTTTTAAAAGCGCATTCTTTGTTCTTTAATCAATCTTTTGAAGTCTATATAAGGCGTCTTTAATCATTTAAAAGCGTTTGTTCAAACTTGAAAAATATTTACGTAGATAGATATTCACAAATGAATAAACAAAATTGTTTAAATGAAATTGACTCAAAGTATGAAATATTATTTTTGTTTTGGTGAGAACTTATGATTGTATAAATTTTGGAGATTTGACTTCCGGAAGCATTCTGATGAAAATGTGTGAATCAATCACGCTAGTATTTCGAAAAAAAAACACTTTGCTAACAAGTTTACGTTTTTATATGATTCAAAAATAAGAATCTAATTCAATGAGACGATCATGAGTAGGCGCAAAAGTCTTGAAGTTGGTACGAAGGGTTGTGCTTTTTTATTTACAATGGTATTAGCGTGTGAATCTGTAAAATGAAGGCGGTATTCATTGAAAGAAGACAGATGGTTTCCTGTGACACTGATTAGTAGGGGCGCCAAATCAATTTAGGAGTTGGGTTTCATAGGACATCAGATTTTGACTCACTGTCTGAATAGTGAGGTGCTATACTGGTAGACAGAATGTCTTGAGCTTGGTCTGTGATGTTGCTGTAGGTGCCTTTTTCCGGAGAGTATCAAACAGGGATGATTCCTGTCTGGCAATTAATTTTTATGTAACCTACCATCAGATCAATCATATCTTCATAAGGCAACTCTTGGAATTATATCATACGTGTTTAATTAATGTAATTATTATTATTCCTTATGCTTCTAAGTGGAATATAGCTTTCAGCAGAACATTTCTAACTTTTCCTGTACTGTGCAGTCCATTACGACTATCCATGTGCTCTCACTTACTCCTTACACGATCTTCTTCATGTTAACTTTGGACATTTCAATTGTCACTCTTCATTCGGGTTCAACTAGAGAACACGGCGCGTGGTATCACCCGACGGTCACCTCACCATGTGTCCTATCCATCTCAATTTTCTTCGGAATATTTGTTTCGCAATGGATTCTCGATCGCATCGTTACCAGAGTTTCTTGTTGCTAATTCTTTCTGACTGTTCGACCTTCAATATGTGGTGAAGCCAGCTGTTGACAAAAGTTTGCAGTGTTTTGGAAAAGCTTTCGGTGAGGCGTGCGCTTAGTTCATGACCCATACAGAAGAAGTGTCATTAGTTCTATTGTTGAAAATCCATGCTTCGTTACTCGTGTTGAAATCAGAAAATTAACAAACTTATTTCATAAAGTTTGGTTTGCAAGGGTTTGTTAAGTTCTTACGAGTTGATCACGGACTGATATCAGTTAGAGAACCATTGAAAACCAGGGAGTACTGGACAGCTGCTGTTTCATCCTAGTTTGGGAGTCATCGGCAGTACGCATCCACTGGGATTCGAACTCACGACCTTCCGGTTACAAGGCAAGCTCGTATACCATTCAGCCACTGAGACCCGATTCAATGGCTCATGAATTCTAACTTCTACTCCTGGGTTCGAATCCCAGTGAGTGCGTACTGCCTATGATTCCCAAACTAGGATGAAACAGTAGCTGTCCAGTACTCCCTGGTTTTCAATGGTTCTCTAACTGATATCAGTCCGTGAACAACTCGTAAAAATTGATTTCAGACTGATGAAGGTCTATCCTGTTTTATCGATCCTGTCTTTCTTTGAAATCATCATCTGTGCTATCGTTCGTGATTGAAATGATGATTCGCAGATAATGGATGGAAATGACCTCATTCTAATCTCTTTCTCTCTGACAGTGATTGGTGCTTGTTGTAGTTGGTTTGATATTTTCATCACTACCGTTTTCTCTCAATGGCAGATATGCGGACTCCATTATTGCAAAAGGTCTGCAAGGAGGGAAAGGTTCCTACTGACTGGAGGAAAGGTTACCTCGTGAAACTACCAAAGAAGGGCGACCTAGGACCATGTAAGAACTAGCGAGGAATCATGCTCCTGTCGACGCCAAGTAAAATCCTGAGTCGCATCATCCCGGAGAGAATAAAAGAACGCACTGGAAACAGAACTCCGACCAGAACAAGCTGGATTCAGGAAAGGCAAATCTTGTTCTGACCAAATTGCAACTCTACGCATTATCATCGAACAAAGCATGGAATGGCAATCAAACCTCTACCTCAACTTTATAGACTTTGAGAAGGCCTTTGACAGCGTTGACCGCGAAGTAATTTGGAAACTACTCGAGTACTACGGCGTACCCCAAATATTCATCAACCTTATTCAACAGCTGTACGACAACGGCACATGTCAAGTGATCCACAATGGAAAACTCAGCGAGGCGTTTGGAGTAAACACAGTAGTCAGACAATGGTACTTATTATCACCAATGATATTCCTAAATGTGGTGGACTGGATTATGCGTCAGACAGTGGGAAACGAGAAGACAGGGATATCCTGCCTGACCGACGTGAACAACCTAGAATACCTGGATTTCGCGGATGATTTATGTTTGATGTCACACAAAATCAAAGACTTACAAGCAAAAGCCGACAAACTGGTCGAAGAAGCAGCAAAGACTGGGCTCCAGGTGAACATAAACAAGACGGAGGTTATGAAAACAACCAACCAACAACAGCAGCAACATCCAGTGCCAATCACCATCAACGGGAGGGATTTGAAAGAGGTTACTTCATTCACTTATCTAGGGAGCATTGTCTCAACTACAGGAGGAACGGACGAGGATGTCAAATCGAGAATCGGAAAGGCAAAAAACACATTCATCAACCAGAAACCAATCTGGAAATATTCGTCACTCAGCATCAACAACAAAATTCGGATTTTCAATACAAACGTCAAGTCAATTTTGCTTTACGGATCAGAAACTTGGCGGGTCACAAAGAATATTTCCAACAGCCTGTTGCAGACCTTTATCAACAGTTATCTTCGTTCTATACTCAAGATTAGATGGCCGGAAAGAAACGAGAAACTATGTGAACAAACAAAACAAGAACCAATCGCCCAACAAATATGCAGGAGAAAGTGGAGATGGATTGGAAACTCGCTGAGCGGAGGAGGCCGCTGGGTGACATCGCGCGTCAGGCCAACGCTCGAGTGGAACCCGAAAGTGAAGCGGCGAGTGGGACGTCCAAGGGTGACATGGAGGAGATCGTGTGAAGAGGAACTGAAACAGTATGGACTAACATGGATGCAGGTGAAAAGTACACCAGAAGAGAGAACCAAGTGGAGACGTTCATCTGAAGCCCTATGTTCCACTAGGAACCCAAGGGAACAATAATATAATAAGAATATACCGTTTTGTCTGCGTTTACGTGATTTCCTATCTTTGATACCTGTTATGCTAATTTGTTGGTTTTCGTTTGCTAGTCTTTGAGTTTGCATGATATCAGAGGTGTTTATTGCTTTGATAATTAACAAGCATTTAAATAATCAGTATGAACGAACTGGAATAAATCTACTTTGTTAACGAATCTTTTTTTTTCAGTAAAACTATTGGCGTCATTCAGCACAGCAGTTCAAATTTAAGTCATTAGATTAATAAACTTTGTATAGACAAAACTGAGACAGTATTCTGTAAACCATTTTCTTGTTTTATTCCTTTACGTTCTCAGTAGAACAAAGGGCGTCAACCTAGAGATTTCAAGTTTCGGTAGTAGTGGTGTTTATTTTTACGGAATGGGGTCGCTAGCGTCATGCCCAACATTCCCTCTCTACCAGTCTTTTACTGCTTTGGCAAGGTAAAGGAGTACGTCGGCCGGGGATTGAACCCGGGACCACCTGCATGGTTGGCGAGCATTCTACCGCTGTGCCACTGACGAACAAGCTGTTACACATATGCTATTTAGCTATCCATTCCAATAATAACGTCTTATCGTTTTATCCTATTTAGGGGAGATTTAAAGAACAGTCAACGAAGTGATTTCACTTAAGTAGACAATATTCAACGCCTTAACTCTACCAGTGCGTCGGTGGCATAGTGATTAGGATGCTCGCCGACCATGCACATGGCTCGGGGTTCGATCCCCGGCCACCAACGCACTCCTTTACCTCGCTAAGTCAGAAATAAAGCTGGTAAAGAGGAAAGGTTGGGCATGAGACTAGCAACCCCATCCTCTAAAAATAAACACTGCTACCGAATTTTCAGGCCTCTAGCTTGAAGCCTTATGTTCCACTAGGAACGTGAAGGAATCAATAATAATAATAGTAATATTAACTCTACCAGTCTTCAGCAATGAGGTCATTCAGATTTTAATGATAAAAATCAAACATTGACAAACAAGAATTGAGTGGTCGTTTTCAGTCATTCGGCGATAATGAAGATCATATATGTAACGTAATAATTATCTGAAAAATTCCTCCACTTCAGAACAATCTAATTACAATAATAGATAGTAATACTTATTGGAATGTTTCAATTAACTCTATAGTTATTTTATTCTTTTTTTCCCAGGCTAAATAGCAGCATTCTTCTAATGTTTGCATACCACCTGTTAACTTAATCCCCATTAATTCTCCTTATCCCTGTTTCATCTCTAATTTTAATGCTTCTATTTGTGATTGTCTGATGATATTGGTAATGGGTTGTATTACGACTGGGATTTTGTTTGAGTGAATCAAGGTCATTGTGACCTTGGACTGTCTGCGGGAATTGTTGGTATGTGATACTTAGAGACAGGGAATTTTTTCTAATCCCACCTTGCTAGGAATATGCTGCTTGATTCTACTCTGTTTCTTACAGTTGAATTTGGGTTAACTAATTTTGTTCGATAAATAATATTATATCCAAAGATTCAGTGTTTCAAAGAAAAACAATTGCAATAGTTTTTTGCAACTTTTTGGCAAGATATTCCACAAAAATAAGAGTTTTAGGTAACTATGTAAATGTAACGTAGTAATCGAAAAGCACGTCAAGCATCGTTTCAACTACAGGAGGAACAGATGAGGATATCAAAGCGAGAATCGGAAAAGCAAGACAAGCTTTCACTACTCTCAAGTCTGTGTGGAGGTCAAAGCACTCAGCACTCCAATGTGAAGTCAGTGCTACTATACGGATCAGAGACTTGGCCAGTGCGTCATAAAGAGCATCTCAAACAAACTACAGACCTTCTTCAACAGTTGTCTTCGCTCAATACTCAAGATCAGATGGCTGGCCAGAAAAGATCAGCAACAGAGATCTCTGAGAGCGAACCAACCCAGCAGGAACCGATTGTTAAACAAATAGGCAGGAGGAAATGGAAATGCATTGGCCATACTCTGAGAACACAAACCATCAAGTGACATCATCAGACAAGCCACCGCTCGAGTGGAACCCGAAAGGGAAGCGGCGAGTTGGTTGTCAGTGCAAGGGTGACTTGGAGGAGGTCATGTGAAGAGGAGATGAAAACGTGTGGACAGACGTGGAGCCAGGTGAAGACTGTAGCAGAGAACCGAACGCAATGGAGACGCACGGCTGAAGCCCTATGTTCCTTTAGGAATTAAAGGAAACAATAATAATAATAATTTTGTTCGATAGTATTTGTTTTATACTCGAGAAACAGTTTTTTTGCGATTATAGCTTGATTGCACATCGTATTTTTGGTACAAGTATGGAATTCTCAGCATGCGAAATTGGTGGCCCAAATTTGCAGGCCAACCATTGATATCAGATGTGTGTGTCGGCAGGGGATCGAATTCCGGACCTTGTGCATGGTCGGCGAGAGTCTTAACCGCTGTATAGCTGCCTAACTTCATTGTTGAAGCAAATTTGGACTTTGATATGTTTGGTCATAAGAAACAGACGTACACAGTGAAGAAGACAATTTTCCCTTTTCGAAGACTCAATTTCATAAGCTCCTGTACGATCGTAATTGTATTTAACAACGAATTCATAAGACTAATCAATCAGATAGTGGTAAAATTCTCCTAGGAAATATATTACATAATGTAGGGTGTAATCTAGAAAGGTATAACTAATTGGAAATTTAAAAAGGGGTGAAGAAGTTGGGATGACGTAATTAGTGTAAAAAAATTGACTAATCAGTATAATTGTGTATTTAAAGTGACGTTAAAGCGTTTTTATAAAATTTGTGTGAAAATGCAATGTTATGAATAAATAATAATAGAGCGATGGGTTACAGAATTTCACCGTGAACCATTAGAAAAGCTGCAGGGAGTAATGGACAGCTGTTGTTTGAATATCAGTGAGACGCTCACTAGCGACTGGCCCTATTCAGTTAGGTTGTTACTGGATGTTCTAGTGGGAAGTCGTGACCAGTGGGATACAGCAGGTCGGGTGTGAGAACAAACACTCACCAGTGATAACATTGGCTAATGGTCGTGTTGTGTAACGAATTGGCAGTAGCTGGAATTCATGGAATGGTCATTCGATTGGGTCCCAGAGGCTGAATGCCTATGAACTCACTTTGCAACCAGAACGTCCTGGGTTTGAACATCATGGGGTGGGTGCGCACTGATGAAGAGTCGCATACTAGGCTGAAGAAACAGCTGTCCAGTACCGCTTGTAGGTTTTGAAATGGTTCTCTAACCGACATCACCTCATGATGGAATCCTTTAACCAGTCAATGAAATCGCTACAAATCAATACTTGAAATGAGTGTCAATAAAATAAAAATGATGAGAAAGGAGTGTGTCGGCCGGTGTTCGATCCCTAGCCGAAGCACTCCTTTACCTCGCTAAGCTAGTAATAAGGCTGGTAAAGAGGGAAGGTTGGGCATGAGGCTAGCAACAGAATAACAATGATAATGATAGTAAACTAACATAATAAAATGAAGCGGGATTATAGCAGGATCGTTTCTTAGGTCACGGTAAGGCGAGCAAATGTATATATTGCTTTTGAATGTGAAGGTCCAGTCAATTTCAGTTCCTGAATAGCCAAATATTAGGCTTTATTTACAGATGGCGTATTCGAAGTCTTTTCTTACGATACTGAGGAACTCTTTGTAGCACTGTGAAGCATTCATAGAGACGGGTGCTCGGTGTTCAGAGTTGACAAGGCGTGCGATGATACAGCTACTGCGATTTTATATTTAATGATTGTTGAACAGTACAGCATATTGTATTGCAAATAACTGTCTTTTTGCTGTAGTTGGGGCATTTCATGACTGTGGGTAACTCAAGGAAGCTTTGATCAGCTATGCAGTAGAACACAAGAATTGATTTCCTACTTTCAGATAACAACAAGGTCTTAGTCGTTGCAACATACACTCTAGCTGACCTTACAGCTGGGGTTTAAATTACGGTTGATCAGTAAGCACACAATATCTACTACAGAAGAGTCTCAAGCTGGGACGAAATGGTTGCCTAGTTCTCCCAGGTTTTCCAATAGTTCTTTAACCAACATCAGCTCACAATGAAATCCCGTAATAGAAATAACTCTTAGTAGACGTGTTTAATGTTGTTTCTTTAATTATATATCACGTGATTTACATTCATAACTTCTAATAGTTGTTCTAATCTCGAAAATAGAAAGTTAAGATTCTCAAAAAGTTAAAAGCATTCGGTTTAAAGTTTGAAATGTGATCATCTTCAGATATTAGCCTTATGGTTTAAAACAGAAGTGACCTCGTCTAGTCTTTGATTGAACACTAGTCAGTGACCAGTTTAGTGTGTCTGGTGCTTTGTTTGTTGCAGACTGGACTCGATCAGTCAAGTTTGCAATCTGGCCAACATCCTAGGTGGCTCACCATCAGGGTGCAGTTTGAACTGTTTATATTAGATGGTTGCAGGCAATTTGCAGGAAGACTTGAACCTAGGTTTCCTGCTGGTTGGCACTCGTCTGTGCGACGAACTCGAATAGCTCAGTTGTAACCTCTTTAACTGCAGAACTGAGCGATGTGAGTTCGAATCTCAGAATGGACATGAGTTCCTTCAAGGTGATTGCAGAGTTTCTTGTTGCTAATTCTTTATGGCCAGCCAGCTATTTGATCTTCAGTATAAGGCAAGAGAAGGCAGCTGTTGATAGAAGTCTACCGTGATTCTGTTGGAAATGCTTGACATGAGGCGCGCCAAGTTTCCGAACTATATAGTAGCACCAAATGCCTTAACAGGGGTGGTGGAAATCCGAATCTTGTTCTTCAGAGTGAGTGCAAAAGATTTCCAAAGTGATTTCAGAGTGATGGAGTTCAGTCTTTCTCTTCCAATTCTGGAATCTTACACATCTTCATCCGTTCCAAGTGTAGTTGAAAGGATGGTGGCTATGCAAGTGAAGGAAGTGACCTGTTTCGAATTCTTTCAATTGACAGTGATTTGCGGTTGTTGTTACTGCCGATTAGCTGATTATCGTCATCGTCTCCATCTTCTCCATGTTACTTCAGAATCCTGTCTCTTCTGCTCCTTCGGGAAACTTGTTGATTTCCTTCTGTTAATCTCCGTGAGCTGGCAGTAAACCGCCATCATTCTAATCAGTTTTAAATGCATATTTTCGTCTAACCTGTAATTGCAGTCCCACAGAATTGTCGATGAGATGTAAAAAACTAATGTCAGTTGTGTCAAACACTTAACACTGACGTGTGATCCAGACTTATGTAATCTCCTCAGGTCGACAAATTTATTATTTGCAAACGATTTCAGCAGTTATGTATCACTTTTCCCATTAGGATGACGAGACAACGACATATTTGGTCTCAGAACGCTGACTTCCAGAGAATAACTGAGGTACTGGTCAACTTTCGGGCAAGTAATTCCTAATCTTTTCTGTATTCTTGCTAATTTTATACACTTAGTGTTTTAAAAGCTTATCACGGTACTACTGACGATTGGAAGAAACGACTGAAAACCACGAATCAGTAGGTAAACGTTTTCTCACAGCTTACGACTTCAGAGCTTTGAGCATTCACGATCTGTCGTCTAGGCACCAAACCGAAGGCTATCGGGCAATGCAAATAGCAAGTTATCATCTAGGTTACTGTGTCCGAATACAACTGTCTCACAGTCATCACAATGCAAATAATTTCCTATTTTTAACAAATATCAGCACTCTTTAATTTTTATGTTTCATAAGCTAAAAATTATATTCCCCTTTGAATTGTTGTCAGAGTCACTTTTGAAACAAACAAAACGCGTTCATAAATCGTCTGTGTTTACTACCTCAGATATATATATTTGAATATATATCCGTTTGACTTTTGACAAAACAAAAGTTGGCGCACATTTCAATACAAAATGGCGCCTATACTTCCAATAGACATCAAAAATTCAAATGAATTTTAAATACATTTATCAAAAATTTTGACAGTGAGAGTGGAGAAAACAGGAATAGTCTATAAACCAAAAGTAGGTAGGTATTATGAAAGAGAAGAGCAGGAGGTAGATAGAAAATTACTAAAATGAACAAATTGTTTGCAATAATGGAATATAGATTTTGCGTTCATTTTCATGTCACGTTTATGAACATTTCATATTGAATCTCAATGGTTGCTCTCTTCGGTAACATATCGTCGTCCCCTAGTATGATAGGATATAAACCAATTAACTCAAACGAATAATAGCGTTGGTGGCACAGCGGTCGAATGCTCACCAACCATGCATGTAGTCCAGGGTTTGATCCCCAGCCGACGCACTCCTAAACGTGGCTAAGCCAGTAATAAGGCTGGTAAAGAGGGAAGGTTGGACATGAGGATAGCAAACCCATTCCCTAAAATTAAACACCACTGCTACTGAAACTTCAGGCATTTAGCTTGAAGCCAATTAACAATGCGTGTGTAAACTCCTGAATAACTGTATAGCCTTGAAGTGGAGTTACGAAAAGAGGAGATCTCTTTGCTGAATTATATGCTTTTAACTATCTACCACTTAAACTATATGTCAGTACAAATGAGTTCTATAGATTTATTTATTCTAGACAGAAATAAAGCTTATGCTAAACATAGTTACAATTTGGTCTATATCCCTTAGAAAATCCTACGTTTCACCTTCATTCTCTTCTTGTTGGATGACTTTATTCGTCTACTATAGGTCTACGGGTTCTTTTTAAATTGGCAGTTCGATCCATAAGGAATTAGCCCTGTCTACAGTAACCCTTATCAGTATACCTACACGTAACCCTTTAACCTACCTACTTAAAAGTCTGTTATATTATGGATTTCAACCCTAAGCTACCGATTCATTGAACTGTATCAGTTTGAGACGAGAAGCTCGATATAAGATGAAGTCTCCATTCTGGATTCATCCACTAACTTCCATTGGGCTGTAAAGTCATAATTTGTCGAAAGATTATTAGTATGTGAGACATAGTAGGTCCTCTGGACGGTATCTTTTGTATGACCATTCTGTTTTTATCACATGATTGACGTGCTTCTAAAATTTTGTTCTACCGACATAACTTTGAATAAAATTAGGACTCTGTCATTAGTTCTAATGTTCGTAGAGTCAATTTCCACAGTAGATCCATTCAGTAAATCCTATAGTCGTCGTATTACATAACATCTTCAGCAGATGGATCTAAATATTGAAATTTCAACGGTGTAAACACGTCTGTGTTGAAAGAGATGGCTTGTGAAACGGCTTAATTCCACAGCATATTTAAAGAACTCTACCGAGATTTATTCTTAGTTCTTATTTTTATCTTCTTTTACCTTTATTTCTTGATAATGGCAGTTAAGAAAGTTCGACTAAATGAGCGATCATTTTATCAGTATCATGAAAAATGGGAGAATAAATTACTGCGCCACAAATATATAGAGGGAAGTACAGACAGACTGGACATTAGATGTGGAGATCTTCAAGTGATTTCATATACGAGTGAGATCCTCGAATAGAATCCGAACATGGAGCAACTATTTAGACGTCTAAAAGCAAAAATAAAAGCTTATGGTTAGTTATATAGATGCAGTTGAAAGTGATTTCAGAGAGAACTGAGTGTGACGGAGATGTGTTGTTGTGGTCTCATGTAGCACTCAGAAATTAGTGAATGGATAATGATAATATTGTATTACCCTGAACACTAATGAACTCATTTTCGAATTTCAGTGAAGGTAAACCATTACTAACCGGCTGGTCATTGGGAGATAAATTCGCTCCAATAGATTCTTCGTTGAAAAACTTATGTCATGTTTCAATTGTTGGATTATCGCCAAGAATCGGTATCACTTTGAGAGATCACTGAAAACTAAGGAGCACTGGACTACTTCTTAATTCTTTTTGGAACATTTCAGGAGTGTGCACGCATGGTTACTTCAGGGATCTTACTCGGAGCCTTTAGATTATGAGACCAATCTCGTTGGCTGTTAAAACACTTGTGATTAGCCTCACCAGCACTTTCGATGAACATCCTCTTTATCATGAAACACGGTGAATTCTCCTAGTCACGACTTCCTATTACAGCTCCAGGAAATCCATCCAGTAGTCATAAGTGAGCTGGAGGTTGAAATTCAGATTGTGAGATATCACAAGTTAGCAAAGTTAGAATTCAGGGACTGTTGAATTCCAAGCCAAGTGGCTAATTGGTCAGTGAGCTTGATCTCTTAAGTGGAACGTCCTGGATTCTATCCTTGGCGGGGCAGCGATTTTGAACCGTCCGAGAATCCCCAAATGAGACTGTAGAGCAGTTTATTCCATAAACAGGGCTTCCATTATCAATGTTTCTCCCTCCACCCTGTTATATTAGATTTTAGAACTGTCATCTTGTCACATTCTATTGTATGTTCGTGTGTAATTACTTGTAGTTAGTTCTACAGCTGAGTTATTTCACAGATTTCTTATCTTATTAGAGTCGTCTAATCTGGATTTTGCAAGGATTTTGTGCACCACTAATCTGATTGACACTTCTCTACCACTTTGATCTATGGATTTAATCTCACAATCTTATACAATCTTTAGTTCATCTTTAATTACCTTCAATGAGAACAGTTATCCATACAAATTCATCAGGAAACATATGACTAAGAAAGTTGAAAACGAATATTTACCATCCGTAAACAAGATGTATTTAAATATTCGACTGAAATTCAAGGGTGATATACCAAGAGAAATAATAACGAAGTAATTAAGAAAATCATTTCAAAGAACTTCTTATGCTGGCAAACGAGAAATCGTACTCCCCACACGACCTACGGTGATTCCTCAACTGCAAGATGAAGTACCTGATCTAGCCACTTCTAAATGTATCTACCAAAGCAACTGCGCTTTCGGTGGAGTGAGTTATATCGGTCGTTGTTCTGGGAACTTGGTTTTTCATGCTTGGGAACATCTACTAGTGTGACTAAATAAAGGTGTAGTGAAAACTATCATCAACAGTTGGATATATAGACCACCTGCTCGAAACCGGCCACAAAGCCAGCCAGCATTGAAGAACCCTTCTCTATCATCTACCGGCTAACAAATAAATCGCCAAACGCATTCAGGTATCGAATACTCCAAACAACAGATGCTTTCGCTATTCACCTGAAACAACCGTTTCTCCGGGTGCAGAAGAAGCAAATTACAGTCACTTTCACTGCCCTGGCCTTCAGTGGAGACTATAAATTCATGAATTTGTATTACCATCTTTCCAAATTTCTCCAATATTCATTGTATTGTTACTCTGATGCTTTCTATTGATATCATTATTGATTCGATGTTATTTAAACAACATTAACGGTGTTAATGACAATAATGTATTCACTACTGCATATATATAACTGTAGAACCTAATGACGAAGTTATCGGAAAGAATATTCTTTGTTCACTAACCATTCATTGAGAAATACAAAAGCGTTTACAATAAATCGATATCATATATCCAATGTCCAATTTTTTTTTCAAACTGTTAAAAGTGAATTTAGCTTGAACATATATACAGAATAAAGAAAACTATTAATCGAAATTTTGGAAGTTATGTGGTTATAATTGATATGATTGTGCGTACTGATGAAGAGTCCTAAACTAGGACGAAACAGCTTTCTAGTACTCTCAGGTTTTCCAATGGTTCTCTAACTAATGTCAGCTAATGATGAAAATCCTTTAAATAGTCAACTGTGTTCAAAAGATTTACATCCAGTAAATAATACTGTTTATTCACTGTGTGTGATATTTCTAATAAACAAATTAATATGGAATTAACTGTCTCAACCAAAATTGTCATCCTCAAAGTGAGACAACTTGCCTGAAGAATGAAAGGTATAATAACAGATATGGACATTGAATAAATTAAACATTAAATGCTCTTCAACATGTTATCAGTAAAATAAAACGAAGATGTTAGGAAATCTAAACAAATGATTCAGCGAAGAGACTCTTTTCAACGAATTTATCATCAAGCTGTACAATCGTATATATATGGTTTTTAAGAAGCTATATCCGGCCTCCGCCTTCAAAGTCATCTACAAGGCAAAGAGTAATTTACCCAAATCCCTGCGTACCCGACTCATCTGTATTGCTGAAGCTTTGGCCATCGAAACAGAAAAGCCAGATCTCTGTGTACAGAAAAAGTTCGTTCAACCCCTCCAACTTTCCTGGTCTTAATCCCTCTATGCTAAAGTATGGTAATCCCCAATCATATTTTAACTCTACCAATTTTGCATTTTTTCATTTTTTCATTTTTGTCTATTCAATTTGTATACTCTTCCTTATTAAGTCAATTGTTACTATTGCTACTCTCACTTTTAATTGTCCCGGTATTATTTCACTTGTTCCACTTGTCATTCTAGATCAATTCCTTTATGCAACATTAAATTCTATGCTATTAAATTTCTCACAATATTAGGTAACGTTTTTATTTTATTCGATTTGTCTACTAATCTTATAATTGCACACCCTTTTTTAAGTTCTATCCATCGTATGAATTATTCTGTATATGACATTAATTTGCTTTGCCACTTGACATTTAACTACGATTATAATCACAAACATTTTAGTTTTAATTGCACTTCGTATCATTATTATTATTTCATGCATTCACACCTATGTTTCAATTCCCTCACTGGATATAGCTTCTTAAATACCATATATATACGATTTTATGGCTTGATGATAAATTCGTTGAAAAGAGTTTCTTCGCTGAATCATTTGTTTTGATTTTCTGTATGTTACAATGGGAATTTTCCATGATTTAGAAGTTAGGAAATCTCTCAACGTGGTTGGTAAAACCGGCAAAAATTACACTAACTATTACCTCAATTCTTGATCACTATGTTGTGTGTTACATATTGTTGTGCATAAAATAGAGAAATCACTTAAACGAATGGATAAGGCAAAACCATTTCATCCAGAAAGTTACCAGCTACATCTTCTGTTCACGGTGAAGTTTCTTGTTACATACAAGGAATACCTTGATCTAAGCATGCGAAAGCAATTTGTCCAATCCATTTTACTCATGTAACTGGAAACATTTTTTGACTTTTCAACAATTTAGAATGTGGTCTATCATCATGCGTCATAATCAATTATTCTTTCTTCCAAATCATATAACTTGAAGACATCATTATTATTCTCTTGGGTTCCATGTGGAACATAAGGCTTCAACAACATATCTCCATTTTCTTCTGTTTTTTGCCATCCTTTACAGCTGGGTCCATGACTACCCATAATCTCTGATCTCCTCCTCTTTAAACCATTTCCTCCATGTCATCGTTGGACGACCCACTGGTGGCTTTTCACTGGAATTCTACTCTGACGAATTCAGCGCGATGTCATTTGATGGCCTCCTCAGTGGTGTGGGCCAAATCCATCTCCAGTTTCTCCCACATATTTGTTGAACAGTCAGCTCTTGGTTGGTTTTTTCGCAGCCAGAATTTCTTGTCGCTAGCTCTTTCTGGCCATTTGATCTTAGGTATAGAGCCAGAGAGGGTGGCAGCTGTTGATAAAGGTCCGTAACTTGTGGGAAATCCTTTTCGTGACATGCCTGCCAAGTTTCTGACCCGTATAGAACTGATTGGCTGACTTCAAATTTGTGTCAAAAATCCGAACCTTGTTCTTTATGCTGACTGCGTGCAGAATATTTCCACACTGGTTTCTGGTTAATAAAGGCGTATCCTGCTCTCGCGTTTCTGGCTGGTTTTGACATCTTCATTCAAACCGTCTAGCTTTGGTTAAAACCATGCTTCCTAGATAAATGAACAATGTTTTCGTTTTACAAGGACTTACAGAGTCAGTCATGGTCATGTTTTAGATTAAGTTCCGAAGTCTTTCCATTCTTGCCTTCTGGTGTGCAGTTTCACGAGTTCATTAACCAAAGATGATATTAATTATTCATGTTAACTGTCATTTTTGTTACCTTTTCAGAATGTTACCCAACTCTACAGCTTTGATGAGAAGTTATGAATTGAGTGTATACTTTGCTGACCAGTTGCTAGAAATCACAGCAAATTGCATATTACTGTTACGCTTTGAATGAGCTCGTGCTCGAGCGTTATTTGAAAGGCCAGATTTACTACAGCGAGGGTGATGTCAGTCAGAGCATTTCTGTTACAGTAAATAACATTTCAGCCTACAAACACGAATGAAAGCTTATAAAACTTTGTTTATCAAGACACCTCCATAGTCTTTATTAGATTTCATTAAATTTTAATAGTCATACTTTTATTTTGAAATAGTGTTTGTATATTGCACAGAATATTCAACCGAGTCTACTACACGATACTTTTTCTTCGTCCAGGATCTTTAAATGAAAAAGACTGATTGACAATAGATCGTCTGATACAGTCTCTTCTATCTGACCTGAAGTACAAATCAATCCATTATGATGACATATCTTTCATTTCCTCATTAAAGAAATATTTGACATTTTATGAATCAAGGGCACCACTCAGAAACGGACATCTCATGTATTGGGAAAAGCTGCTGTCGAGAATAATGCTTTCTCAAATGTTGAGTAGAAATTTGTAAAACCACAAGTCGTAAGTATTTTAAATATTCCTAAGAGTAAAAAACACTAATAGATGCCATATATTACTATATTTAAACATACTGAATAAGAGAAATTCTATGAAATATACAATGATAGAGGATTTTGGTAGCTCATGTTGTTAGCAGGCTGCTCAACACAAGGCTAATGGAGCTGAATAAGTTTAAGACTGATGTTATGTTTTTTTCTAAGTTGTGACATCTTTATTCTGGACAATACGTTTACACAGTACAGAATTTCTAGGTTTCAAATTTCATCAGGATCTGACTCTATTTAGAGAAGCATTGAAAACCATGCAGCAATAGTTAGCTGTTTGGCTCTTGTTCGGGATCCACGACTACGCTACTAGAGACCTGACCTAAGACATTCGAGTAACAGGGCCAGTTTGTTGACCATTCATCCACTGGGACCTGTTCCAATGGCCCATGACTTCTACCTCCTGCCATTTCGTGGCATACAGCGCAATCATCAGCGACTGTCATGAGCAAATGTTTTTTCTTTACGCTCCATTTGGTAGACCTTATTGGCCACAAGACATCACCAGAATTTTAGTCAACTTTATTCTGAAGTCAGCTAGTCAGCCAATAGGGAACACTTGGTTTATTTTTGGGCATTGGTTTGCAGGGATTTGATTGATTTCAAGTTTGAGCTTAGCAGATATTTACTTTTCGTACAAGGTTTATGAGTAAAATGGTAATCAGGATTAAATAATTTCACACAACTCTTGATAATTTTTAAGCAGAGTTCAGTCCCTCAAGATATTTTGCTTTCATATCCTTCCAGAAATTTACAACAACAGTAGGCTGAAAATACCCTAAAATGCGCGCTGGTGTAAATTGCTATTCAGAGGTATAATTAGTTAATTAAAACAACAAAAATGGAGAAAAGCTGCTGAAATTACTCTGGATGGAAAATTAGTTAGCTCAAAGATTTGAGCACACCGCCATTATTAATTTGTGCCACATTCAAAGGGATGTATAAATTAAAATTTAAACTTAAGGCCAATTTCCCGAAATAAAGAAACGCATAATTAGTATTAAATTGATTATTGATGCACATCTGGGACTTCACTTCTGTTATTTCCCGTATTCGAAATCCTGAGTGATTTCGTATTTCGAATTAGTACTTTTAGGTTTAAACAAAGCAAAAATAAATGTTTATGCAGAATAATATGACACCATGATTTATTTCGTCATCGAATTCCCCTCAGCTTCTCGCAACTTAAAAGTTGATTATGTAAATGTACATAGAACTTTGTCATACTTTCAATGCTCGACATGATTTCCGTTAACAAGAGTGCATATGTTAACAAACAATGTTGATAAGTTCCAATTATATAACTTAAGAAGGAGATTGAAGCTCAAACAATGTAAAAACACGCAAAATTATTGGTCGGATACATTGAAAATTGAGTTGTATAGTCAAGACAAGGTGAGATAAGTTGATGATGAGTAATAGTAATGTGGTGCGTTTAACTCAAGTCATACAAACAAAAGAGAACTGAATTCCTCCAGACCTGTTAACCAGCATTGCTTGAAATGTTTCTCACAGAGCCAGAAGAATATGCTCCGCAAATAAACTGGAAGAAGAACTCCTTAAAATTGAAAATGCTTTGAAAAATAATGGCTACACTTCAAATTTTATCACAAGGAATGGAAAACCTGAAAATTTAAAAGTTAAGCAAACCACAGTAAATTAGAAACCTATCTTCATCCAGCTGAATAATCAACAGAAGATTGCAACATCCTCTGGCCAGAACCTGTCCTGCAGCCATTTGGTTCCCATTCATCGGATAACAGACTCTTTGGTGCAATTAAACGTTGATAGGTACCTTTCTCATATTAACTATAACCATGTATACAAATTCAGATATATCTGAGGAAACAGTTACACTGGGAGAACAGTAAGAAGGAAATATCGCAGATTTTCAGAACATCGACCAAAACGTTTATGCCTCAAAGGAACAAATGCTTTGGACAGTGCCATTGTCAGAAATCTCGTTATTAAGCGTCATAAGGCTGATACCACGAAATTGTTCAAGATTATTAATCCATAATATAACTGAACTGTCCTCAAATTTACCGAAACAATCAATATCAAATGTTTAAAACCTCACTTATGTGTAAAGAAAGATTCACCAATTAGTCTTCCTTTGCCTTGGTGATCTAAAGTCTAATCCATTCGTCTCAATTCATTACATAATATTTTAACTTTTAACCTCTTTCTTTTACTTTACTGGAATTGCTTTGTTTAAGTTCATAATGGGGAATAAATGTATGAACTTATAGGTTTTTTAAATGATATTCATTTCGGTTGGATAGAGGACAGATTTTTTGCTTTATTTTTAACATTTTCACTGTAGATACCACAGTTAATGTCTAGTGGCTTTCTACAAATTTGACTGGATCCGTTAACTAACCAACGTTTACAAGGTAACTCCTCAGTACTTTATATATGTCACAGGGAATAGGTATAGTTTAACCTTTCATTTGGCTATGTCTTTTTATTCTTCCATTTTCAGTGTCCAAAGAAGTATTATTATTATTCTCCTTTAATTCCTAGAGGAACATAGCACTCCAAGTTTGCCCACATGCTTTCATCTCCTCTTCATATGACATCCTCCATGTCACCTTCAAACCTGACGATCAAATCGCACCTTCCAATTCTGGTTCCACTTGAACGATGGCTTGGCGTGAGCTATCACTCACTTGATGGTTTGTGTTCTCAGAGTACGGCCAATCCACCTAACTCTATTTCTTCCTGCAGATTTGTTGCAAAATTGGTTCCTGCTTGGTTGGTTCATTCGCTCCCAGAGATCCCTGTCGCTGATTTTTCTGGCTGGGCATCTGATCTTGAGAAGCACTGAGCAAAGACAGCTGTTGATGGGGGTCTGCATTTTGTTTGGAGTGCCCTTGGTGACGCGGTTTGGCACCATTTTTCTGCTGCGTGTTGTTGATCTCCACACAGGCTTGATAGAAATGAAAGCTTGCCTGGCTTTCCTGATCTTCGCTGCTTTGATATCCTCATTAGTTCCGTCCGCCTGTAGTTAAAATGATGCTTCCTAGTTTGGTAGGTAGGTAGAGGAGGTTGCTTCTTTCAGATTTCTCCCATTCCTGCTGGCTGATTGTTGTCTGTTGTTGTTGCTGGTGCTGTTGACCAGGAAACTTCATCATATCTGTTTTCTCTATGTTCACCTGAAGTCCTTGCTATCTTTCCTGGATGCTTCTTCTATCGTCAACTTGTTGCTTTTCACTGGAATATCTTCTAGTTTGTGAGAAATTAAACATATATCCAAAGAAGTGACTGGTGTTATTCTGAAAATGAATTTTCAACTCCCTATATCCCGTAGATTGATAGGACATTAGGGCGAAGTTAAACCTTCAGCACCAGTAAGTATCAGTGGAGTGCGCCGCACTGATGACCTTGAAATGCTCAGTGAGTAAGTTAGTGAAACCTGGTGAATAATATTATAATCATGAATAAAATATGCTTAGTGAAGTTTTATGATATTAAATGGGATATCTGACATATTCCAGGTTAGGTTTGGAAAATACTAAGTTAAAGTTTAGGCTCAGGACAGTTTAGGGCTAGGTTAACCTAACAGGGGTTGTTTCCTGTTAGATTAGAGTTAGTTTAGGGATATTTCCACGTTAGGGTTAGGTTAAGGAAATTTAGGGTTATAGTTAGGGTTAGAGGAACTAGATAATTACATGCATCTAGTGTAGTCAAATTACTCTATTGATACTCCAATCTAAAACTGAGAGCTATTTTTGTCACACGTCAGCGAAAGGTATCCTGTGTAACAGTTTCAGGCCTTATAATTCATTATTATCACGAGTCTATGTATTTATGTGTAAAAATCGCCTTTATCATGTGATTGGTGCGTTACAGGCACTTTTTTTGTTGCTACTTGCTGGTATTTAAAATTAAAACTGCACGACATTATTTGATACAGGAAGGTTGATTCTTCAAAATGGCCCATTTTAAGCCATGCGCCATCCTTACAAGGCGTGGTTTTACTATGGTTTCCTAGTCTTCAAGGTTATTATGTCGGTGTTCATTGTTTCATCTGGACCCCTTAGACATTACCACTACGGTATGGACCTTACAGCAAAGTGGTAATATGGCGTAAGGTACCGACAAAATTCATTTGTAGTATATAAAGAGACGTTCGTCAGTTTACAAAAATATCAAATAGCGGAGAAATAGATTTGACGTCAAAGAGAGGAGACGAACCAACCAGTATTGCATCAAAACATGGTAGACACGAAAAGAAGATAAAGAAACACAATACAAGGGGTAGAGGTAGCACAAGACGAAGATTTGTGCGAATAGTGATTTGAAGAGAACTTGAACGAAATTTCCCTAAATGCACATATAAAATTGCAAATGAACATTCCGCTATCAACTGTGGTGTCGCTACCTCCAGAAAATGGAAATCTCATGGCGTGCTGCTTTCGAAGAAGGACTAAGATGGAGCTTCTTGCTGGACTTCACTGCTGTCTCTTAGTTGGTGGACGTCAAGGATCCGACGTAGAGGGCGGTTGTTCTGAGGACGCTTTCAAAGGGTTGTACAAAAGTGGCGTACAACAATGTGGAGCGATCAGATGATAAGGAGACCTTAGACATTATCAAGTCTCCTGCCTTTTCCCGTTACTGTAATACGGTCGAGAAAGATGATGTAACAGCAGTAAAGTACTTTCCCGGGAATACCAGCTAGTCAGTTATGCTGCCTGTCCACTCTGGGAAGGGGAGTAAGATAGACTTCGGTCAGAAAAATATCAGCTTTACTCTTGAAGCTGAATTTAACGGGTTGTTCCACTATCTTGACGTCTACTTGACAATAAATGCCGACAAATCTCTGGAAGGTCCATAAACAAAAAGGCTACATGGAGTGAACGATTCATCAACCTTCAAAGCTGTATGCCTCTTAGCAGAAAGAGGATTCTTATATACCCTCTTTCCTTGAGGATTCCGAAGATATGTAGTGAGGAAGTGATTGATGAAGAACTGAGTATTCTCAAAAGAAACTTGATGGAAAGCGATTTTCCGCCTAGGTTCATAGACAAGAATCTCAAATCAAAGAAGACTTCTGAACAAGTCCAATCCGTCCAGAAGAAGATGCTTCTGCTTAATCTAGACTTCAAAGGTAGCATTGAAGCAAAAATACTTTGTAAATGCCTCTGCGAATCTCTGAGGGAAACCTACTTCGCCGCAAGCCTACGACTGAAGATTTCCTTCAAGAAACTGTCCAGTGAGAACGCGAAAGACAAGCTGCTGCATTGGGCCACTTCAACGTGCATATACCAGTTTACTCGCTCTTTCAGAGTTGGCTAAGTACATTGACCGTACCATGCGCCAATTTGAAAAACGCTCAATTCAGGCCATTCAGCGACATTCGAAAAATCCTTCAAAATAATATACAAGATTTGATCAAACCTATCAAAGGGAGTAAAATCAAGACATTTGGGCATAGCCGACGAACTAGCCATCCAAAATCTCAAAATAAATATGTCCAACTCTTGTCCCTGTCATGGCCATCATAAACAGGTAATTCTTTTAGTAGTTTGTAGGATCATATTCGTCCATTTGGCTCCCAAATCAATAAACTACATAACTTCAATAATACTACGAGAGTCTTTATTTTTATCGGCTAAGTGTATACCATCGTACTCATAAAAGACCAAAAACTTGGTAAAGGAATGCCTATGTGGAATTTGGTATCGCTATATAACAAAATCATTTACACCTTATCTTCAAGTCACCATTTTCACAGATCTTCCATGTTGTGCTACTTCCGTCCTTCATATTGTGTTTCTTTGTGTTCATTTCACGTTTCCCATGTATCTCGTAACACACGTATTAATTTGCTTTCTATGACGTCAAATCTATCTCCCTGATCTTTGGGTTTTGTATGCTCATGAACGTCTCTTCATATACTACTAACAAATCTTATCAGCAGCACACGCCACACTTTTACCCTTTTCTGCAGAGTAAAAATAATATGTTTATCTGATAAATCAGGCAGTGGATTTATGCTACTTGAGAAATGATTGAAAGCGAATCTTTGCCCAAGGAACGCAAGGAATCTGTTGCAGCTATGGTCAGCAAGAAGCCAGTTTATTTCGAACTCGACTTCAAAGGCGATGATATTATGGGATAAAAAAGAGATTAAGCATAACCTTGTCCAGGACGTTTCCTGAAGGAAAAATAGTCTCTCTGCTCCGAACATCCTCGTTGTTAGCGCAGTCAGAGATCGACAAGTAACCCTCATATGTTATCTCCAACTGTGTATACCAATTCACATGTATCTTTGGGAGCAATTACATTGAAAGCACAGAAAGAAGGGCCTAAATCAGATTCTTCGAATATCTACAAAGGAGCTGCCGGTTAAAGGGACCAAGCAGTTTAGACTCTTCACTCACTAAACACCTCACAAATACGGGACACCAAGTAGACGCTCTGTTATCATTCAAAACAATCAACAGACAAAATAGCTCAATCCTTCTTCAGTTTGTTGAGGCTATCGCAATAAAATAGCTAAAACCTAACCTATGTGTTAAAAAGAATTTGTCGCCAGACTTCACTTGCTCTGCCGACTCATCCCTTAATAACTCTTTGTTTCATAAGAAAAACGCACAAACAGCGAAGAAAATTTTCTTTTCGACGATTCATTTTCATGAGCTGTACAATTTTAATTATAATTAACAAAAAAATATTCAGACCGATCAGATTCTAGTAAACTTCGTCCTTGAAAAATTGTATTACATAATGTAAGGTGTAACGGAGAAGGGATGACTAATTGTAAGTTAGAAAGGAGACAGAAGTTGGAATGACGTAATAAGTGTGGTATAATGACTAATCAATAAGCTCGTGTAAAATGGACAGGAACTAGTGGAAAGGCTATAAAGTGTTTTTGTTTAAAATCTGTATGAAAAAGCAATTTCATTAATAAACAGTAAATAGAGTGGTAATAAATTGCGGATGATGGGAATAAAAATGATAATAAAAGTATTAATAATAATAATAGTGAACTTACATATTAAAGGAAAGAAGTAAAATTGTAGTAAGAGCTTTACTTTGGCCATGGTAAGGCAAGAGAATGTATGTATCGGTTTTGAATGCAGAGGTCCGGGTTTAGATCTCGAATAGCTAATGCTTCAGCTATGTACATATGTCATATCCGAAGTCCCTTTTGTACGATATTGAGGGACTCTGTGTAACACTGTGAAGCATTCATGTGGGGGTGCTCGATATCCAGAGATGACAAGGTGTCCGAGGATCGAGCTGTTGCTATTCTTCTTTTCTCCTCTGGATAACCAAGCTGGGTAGTGTTCCAGAATACGTTTGTGGACTTGACTTTGCGTACGGCCGATATACTTTGCTCCACACGAGCAAGTAAATTGATAAATACACACTGAAGTGGACAAAAGCGTTATCTTGTCCTTGGCGTTAGACTGGATTAACTGTCTGCAGGAAAATGTAATACGTAGAGTGGCTGTCGGAAATGTCTTCTTCAGACGTTTAGAAAGGTGATTTCTGGGAATTTCCGCTGTGAAATCACCTTTGAATTCTAGGTTCATGAAGAGAGTCTTCTTAGGAAGCTTTGCGATGCTTGACACCGGAGGTTTCTCCTTCATGTTTTTTGTCGATAAATCTTGGTGGATACCCATTCTCTAGTAGGGTTTCACGTAATACATTAAATTCTTTCTCTACCATATCTTCCGAGCAGATTTTTCTAATCCTTGAACACAATGTGCGTACCAGGTTTCTCTTTCGGATCAGTGGGAAAAAACTCTGGAATTTGATAAACTGTCCAGTCCATGTTGGCTTGCGGTATATCAATCTTTGGATCGTACAGTCGTGCCTTCGCTTTGTTTTCTAATCTCATTAATTTATCGTTTCAACCCTCTATCGCTTCCTTTTCCGTTTGAAGTCCATAAAAGATAATTCTTCTTGACCTTATCTAATGTTAACCAAATTTTGATTTTCTCCTGTGTAACTGCATAAGTTTTGCTATTTTTTTGCTACGACTCTTACAACAGATCTGTAAATTAACTTTCGGGATACTTCTCTCTAACGATATAATATATATATCTACACTTTCATACTTCAGCTAACTTATCATCCTGATATTTCATCTCACTACGACGCTCTTACAATATGCCTGTTGACAGAAAAATTTATAGGTTGTAGGCAGTTGATGAGAACCAACGAAATGAAAGGAATCCATGTTGGGTAAGCTCAGCTGATGCTAATATACCGGTGGATGCCATATTCATCGACCTTAGCAAGGCGTTTGACAGGGTTTCTCATTCAGGTCTTCTAGTAAAGTTAGGTAGTCTGGGAATCAATAAAGTGGTTGCCGACTGGATTCAAGACTTTCTAAAGGACAGAAGACAAAGAGTACGAGTTAACGGGGTTTTATCAACATGGGAATCGGTTAAGAGTGGCGTTCCTCAGGGTACAATTCTAGGCCCACTTCTTTTCCTGATTTATGTTAATGAGATTCCATCGGTAGTTAAGTCATCCTGCTTACTGTTTGCTGATGACATCAAGATATGGAGGGCTTTACACGATGACAGTGATCAACTTGCTTTGCAGGAAGATTTAAACTTGTTGAGTGATTGATGTAAGCAATGGGCCTTGGAGATTAACTTAAGCAAGAGTGTAGTTATGCATGTATCTCATAGTCACGTGCACAATTACTCAATGAATGGCATTACTCTTCCAGTGGTCACTGAGTACAAGGACTTGGGAGTGGTTGTGCAGCATGACTTGAAAACAGCAACAAACTGTAGAGCTGCAGCCACTAAAGGTTTTCGAATATTATGGGCCATACGCAAAGCTTTTGCGAATTTTGACGCTGAAATATTTCGTATATTATATCCGACTTATATCAGACCTCATTTGGAATATGGGATCCAGGCAGCGAGCCCCTGTTTCAAATACGAAATAGACTTATTAGAAAGGGTGCAAAGAGTAGGAACGAAGCTAATAAAGGGTTTCTCAACCCTATCATATGAAGAGAGGTTAAGTCGACTGGGTTTATTTCCACTGTCATACAGACGACTTAGGGGTGGCCTAATAATAGCATACCGTATCCTAAGAAATGATTTTGGAGCAAATTTATCTTATTTATTTCTTCCTTCTAGCACCAACCAATTGCGAGGACATCACTTCAGGGTTCAAAAACCACGGTCGAATCGTCTGCGTTTGCAGGTCCGTTTTTCGCATTGGATTGTGAACCATTGAAACTCCCTACTGGAACACGTCGTATCACCGCCATCAGTTGATTCATTCAAGGTGAGATTGGACCTCCTGTGTGTAACAAATCGAAAGGATTAACACAGGCATATAGCCTACTATCCTAAATAAATTGTAAACTGTAATACTGCGTCAATGTTTGATCTTTCTCTGCTCAAATTTATAAAAGGGAATTCTTTCATTTATGCTACTACAATTATTACTAGCATGCTAGGAGACGATTTTCTATTTAAGTGCGTGAGATCACATTCGTGTCTAACCTACATAAGTGGGTTAAAAAAATATGCTTGGTTATTTAATTATGTCGTTTAATTAATTATTAAACACTGATGAATAGGACGGAAAGATTTTCCTTAATATAAACTATTTCCCAACATTTATATAAATGTTAGTAATAGTAAGTTAAATCGAATTCAGATGTAGAATAATTCGCCTAGGAGGCGGTAAACATCAAAGTCTCTGTGGAATAGATAACTCGTGTCTGCATATCTATGTGCGTGTTTGTGTGTGTGGGATGAGGGTTTGCACGCCAATAAATCTTACACCACATATGGAATAAAACGGCGACTAATAACTACTTACCATCGAGTGGAATCATTAAAAGCTTACAAGTTTATGTTGAATTTGATTACACATTTATTGGGTTCATTATTGCTTCAAATGTGTACATCTCAGCAAGAATAGACGGTAGTCAGTGGTACGCGGGAATTCAAACGGCTTCGGGCTGTTGCTTAAACTTAACTTTGAAACGCCTAATATATTGCCCCACGAAGGATCGAAACCAAATGGTATCTGGTTATGAAGTGATCTTGTCACTATTAAGACATACTGGGTCTTAAATACCAATGAGAAAATAATTCCACTGAGAAGTTGTAACTGGTGGGGCGCACCAAGTTCAGTAAGAGAACAGTAACTCACTCGCCTTTTCACACTTGCTGGTAGTTACTCTATGTATATGTTGTGAATTGACAGAAGGTGAAGCGCATTGGCCGCTGGTCCGGGTCTCAGTCCCTGAATGATCTACTAGCTCGAATTGTAGCCGGAATTTACCGGGTTTGAACTCCATTTGGTGCGTACTGATGAAGAGCCCTAAATTAAGACGACATAACTGTCTAATGCTTCCTAGTTTTCCAGTGGTTCTCCAACTGGTGATCAAGCCAGTAATCCTAGCTCCTGTCAACTAGCGATGATGTGTATGTATCCATCTTCACAAGCCACCCCATCGCACATAAATTCTCTTTTCGGTTTCAGGACTTTCCTCCTGCATTTAGTCACTAATAGCCAGGAAATTGTTATATTCCGATATTAAGCTAGCACAAAGGATACCTAAGGAGCCTAACAAAAATTGTATGTGCGAAAAGATACTCTGCAAAACTCTGGTAGGAGGTAATGCTATTGAATTCCAGCCCAATGGGTTATTATTAAATTAATCGTTATCTAAAGGATTTTGGCTCCGATTTCTGGTTAGTTCACTCATCGCCAAAGTTAAGCGCTTGCAGAGCAGACCAAAATGACTGTTCAAAGCTACTTGGCTTTGTATTTTTCCTATGAATTATTATTTTTGAGTAAGACTTAAATTCTATCACATCGAAGTGTGTTTTTCATATTGTTCGTAGTAAATTTTCAACTTTATATTACTCACTTCTGCTTACGACTCTGTTCCTAGATGTCTCTTGCTAAATAAGCTCTCTATGACAAAAATAAAGTCCTGGGCCACTAACTGGCTGCATTCCTACTTCTCTAACAGAAAGCAGTACACCGTATACAAAATTAAATCCTCCTCTGCTGCGCTCAATGAAGCTGATGTCCCTCAAGGTGCTTCTCTTTTCTTTCTTTCTGCATGACTTACCATCTTCAAATGACATTAATTTTGTCAAATATGCTGACGACCTGACAGTATCTTTGCCTGTCAAGTGTCAAAGTGACTGCTCTAAACTTAATGACTTTCTGTCAGAAATCAGCCAGTGGTCCAAGTATAACGGTCTTACCTTAAACCCCTCCAAATGCCAAACAGTCAATTTCACCTTGAGGCATAAATCCGACCAATACAAACTGGTTGGCTCTCACGAGGTGTGCAACATCGATGGCACTGAAATAGAAACCAAGTCGGAAATTAAATACCTAGACTTCATTCTATCTGCTGATTGTTCCTGGTCGTCTCATATCTTGGCGATTTCTAAGAAAATATTCCGTCTTACCTTCTACATCAAGAAGTTAAGAAATTCTGGAATAACACAACCCTTACTCCTACAATTCGTTAACTCTCGCATTCTGCCTATTATTCTCTATTGTTCACCCTTAGTTTTTCCTGGGCTACTGAAGAAAGACTGTAACGTATTACACAGGATGTTAAAGGTTGTCAGCAGAGTAGGCGACGTGCTACTTAACCAGCTTGTTAATATTCTGGTTGACAGGAACATGGACTCATGTGGAAAATAGGCTAAATCCATTCTATCTAACTCACACCACCCTCTTCACTCACAACTCTCCCCTTGTATCTCATCAGGCAGAACCAGAAGCCTATATAGAAAACTATATGCTCGCACCAGCAAGTACAAAACTCAACCATACCCTACTTAGCTCGTGTTCTGTGCGATAAAGAAAGCATTAGGCGTGGCACCTATAATTCAATAAATAGTCAGTAGTACAACCGGACCTCGTCTTTCCAACTGATATCATTTATAGGCACAACATTTTCTTTCTTTCTTTTCTTTTTCCCTCTCTCTTTCTTTTCCATTTTGTGCTGCTTTGTTTCTTTCTTCCGCTTACGCCAGTAAATATGATAGCACCTACTTTTCTAACATCTTCAAACACTGTTCAGCTTTGGCTTTGCTACCGACATGCCAATATGTTGTTGTCATAATGAACTAAGATTTCCTTAATCTATGTAGAATTTTATTTATTGATAATGTACTAACTGGATGCAATACTGTAGTAAAAATGCTGAAAATTCCATTATGTATCACAAGTACTGTTTTGCAATAAAGCAAATTATTATTATTACTCGTAGAGGTTTGGCTAGCTATAAAGAGGAAAATATCAGTGGTTTTCCCCCATTCATGACAACTACAACTGACTACACTCCTAGTTGTCTTGGAGCTGTGTTCTGTTCATACTGTATTCCAAGAGGTGATTAGCAGCAAGTTTAACGTCTTAAGATGAGTACAAATAGGTTATAACAGATGAAACGTCCTCTTGAGCAATAATCCAAAACTGACTGCTTTAGCCTAAGCAGTAAGAAGATAAATAAAAGCCTTTCATGTTGATTATATTGTGCGTATTTCGTTCCTCCGTTGTTTTGGCATGAATTACTTAGATGCGTAATATATTATTTAATGAGCGATGACCACACACAACTGTCTGTCTGTCTCTCTACCTCCCTGTAGTTCTATTTCTTGTGGGATTCAAAACTGTGAAGTTTCAGGATGGCAGAAAGACAAAGTAGACGACTACAAAAAAAAGGATAATTTTTTCCCTTTTTTCTGTAGAGACTATTTTAAAATTACAAACACTTGTAGAAGTGTATCGCAAAGAGTTGTGAATTTCATAGTGATTACAACTCACTACTTAAGGAAAATAAAGAAGGAATATGATCAAAGGATTATTAGGTTGAAAGAAAAGTGTATAACGGTGGAATCACTTAGATCGATAGTCGTTTTACGATAGTCAGCATTGAGGGATTGAGATTGGAAGCATTTCTTCTGTTTATGCATGTCAGGGATGCAAAGTTTTCTCCACTACCTGATTTGAATGATTTTGTTAGATATTTATAAATCTTTAAAAGCCTTGTGCCATGTCCTGGCATCAGTCAGATACCCATTAAAAATTAGGCAGAATCGGTTATCAGTTTTAGTCTTACTTTGAGGTTATTCAGCTATGTACTCGCATAACTGGGTTAGTGATTGAACCCAGGATATTCAAGTTAAGAGCTGAGCGAATTTACCTTTTATAGGTGAGAACATCCACATTTAGTCACTGAACTAGAATACACTGTTTTATGAACTCTGTTGTTTATTCCCCAGGTTCCGAGTAGAACGCAAGGTTTCACCTGGACACTTTCATTCCAATCAGTTCTCTGTTATCATTTTCAACTGGCATTATAACTACACAAAACCTCTTATTTCCTCTACGCAAGCTCATCTCTTTGCGTCCGCGTTATACTCGAGGTTGAGACATCAAATATGACTTGATGGTCCCATCAGTTTATGTTTAATCTATCTCCGATTTCCTCTGCCTGTTGGCACCACTGACAACCAAGGTGATTGGGTGAATTCCACAGGTGATAACCTCCCATAATAACTTCAAGACATGAAGCATAAAGCTACGATTTTCTGAACATGTACCAAAAAGCTTACGTCTAAAGGGAACAAATGCTTTCGGCAGTGCCATCGCCTGGCATCTTCTTGACACGGGTCATGAGGTGGACGTGGAAAAGTCATTCAAAATTATCAATAAGCAAAAGAGTTCAATGCTCCTTAAGTTTGCTGAAGCCTTCTCCATCAAGCGCCTAAAACATGATTTGTGCGTTCAGAAAGAAGCATTTATCAGTCTTTCTTTGCCCTGGTAACTGGATATTTTTCATCCTAAGGCGAGATACTGAAAAGTTTTCATTTTGTATGATTATTATTGCTCGGAATTGTGTTCAAGATTGCATATATATATATATATGTATATATTATTAGCGTATGTGTATATTGATCGATTGATTTCTGTTTAAAATGAACTCTGTGTAAGTATGTTAAATTGTTATTGTAGATACATGTAATAATGTTTTTGCCCTGTAAGCAGCTGAAGAGAAGGCGACGAAATAAAATATGGTACCATTTTATTCTGCGAAATCTGTAGTTGTTGCTTTGTTTAAATAAAGCTATTGATTATTTAATATGAGACTGATACCTGGGTAAGTTAAAATATGTCAGCCTGTCTGATACATGACCTCCTATAATAAACTAGAGTTACAGGTTGTACAACCAGGTCAAACTATGCCTTTTATTCTGGATTCGCTAAAGAAATTTATTAGAGACTAAATGATTGATAGCCGTGTAAAAAATTGAAAGTTTGGAGTTACTAATACATGCATACTAATACATACATAAGGAACAAGGTTCGAATTTTCAACACCATTGTAAATGTCATTCCTTCTATATGGGTCAGAAACTTGCACTGCGCGTCACGAAAAGCATTTCCAGCAGCCTGTTGCAGACGTATATCAAAAGCTGCCTTCGCTAGCTCCATACTGAAGATCATCTGACCACATGTACACCGTAATTTTTAAAATTTTGACCTTCTCTTATCTAATTACGTAACTATTGCTAATTGTTTTTTGTTACCACTCTTGTAACAACAGAAGACAAGGGCCAGGCAACAGATCAGTTTTATTACGAAAACCAACAGGTATTTATATGTTTTTTACGTACATTAATAGGCTTCTGCCCGCAGAAAGAAGGCGGTCTTCTGATTGGTTGTTTGCAAACAAACGCAGTCTTCTGCTTTCTCGTTTTCGATATTTCTCGGAAATGCGAGCCACTTGTCTGCGAATCATATTTGTCCACGTCTAGGTCAGCTGTGATCGGTTGTTGAATCAGCCTAGATTAATTTCTACCAATCAGCGTAGATCAATGTCTACCAATCGGCTAGCAGCTTGCTCTCACCACACCCTAACAACACAACTGTTAACTAATTTTTTTTTCAAGAAACTTCTCTCTACCAAGATATATATACATGTCGTGACACTTTAGACAACCTGTAAATCTCAATACCTTATTTTACTATGACGCCCTGACACTGTGCTTGCTAATGGACAAAGGTTTGTTAAAAATTGTACACTATTTATGTTTAATAACAATAACTCGGGTTGTACGCAGCTGATGAGAACCAACGAAGTAAAATGGATCCAGATTATTCTGCGCCAATGTTTCTTCTCTCTTTGTTCGAAGATCAAATGGCCAGAAAGAATAAGCATAAAAAGCTCTGACTGGTGACAAATTAACCAAGAGTCAGTCGCTCAACAAATATGTAGGAGAAAATGGAGGTGCGTCAGTTAGGCATACGCTGAGGAGGCCACCAATTGACGACGCGCGCCAGGCCATCGCCCGAATGAAATCCAAATGAGGAGCGACGAGTGGGTCGTCAGTGTCAGGGTGACATGAAAGGGAAAGTGTGAGAAGGAGTTGAGAGATTGTGGGCAACCCTGGTTCAAGCGGAAGAGGAGGGAAGAAAATCTAAAAATGTGGAGATGTATTGTTGAAGCCCTATATTCCACTCCGAACTACAGGGAATAATAATGATAATATAATAATGCATGGTTATGCTATGTAGGCTGGTCCTTTAGGAGGTTTGCACTTTTCAGTGTGGAATTAAGAACAAAATCGAAAAATATAAGAGTATCTCAGAACAACATGATATACAGTCATCTTTTTGGCGGTTTCTCACCGTTTACTGCCTCTAATTGTGATTACTTGCTCAAGATCAGTGGTAAGGTCTAACAAGGTGGCTGCTATATTTTAACTTTACTTAAAACTAAACTTTTGGGCAAGTCGTATTACCAAAGAATAAGTAGAAATTTACTCTGTATAAGTTACCTTTAAGGACTGAAGAATTTCTAATTAAACGATTGTTTTATTGCTGATCAGAAACTAATCTGTGCAAGTTAGCCACCTTCAGGAAGGATTTATCAAAGTTCTCTTTCTCTAAGACAATACTACAAATCTAGAAGGTCAGCATACATTTCTGAGTCAAAAGATAATCAGTTAACTCTTATTTGTTCAAGAATTTCGCATGTCATCAGAGTGTGATAATAGATGAAGATACCACATAGTATGTACTGTTGACTGCTATAAGTATTCGTAAGCTACTCACGTCAACTCGTAATACTTGCAAGCCACACTGAAGTCATCTACATGCTTGATGAGCGTCTCGCTAGTTTGGAGCTAACTTGTTAGTGGTGTAGCCAGTTTGATTTAGCTGGTGGGGGGCAAAATCATTTCAATCATCTTAGTCCTGGTAAGCTACTTCTACAAACTGGTACCATTTTTTTAGAAAGGTATATAAATAGAATTTTTTCAGTGAAAATATATGACAGATTCATGTATTTTATCACTAGTTTAGTAATAAAGGAATCCACATTAATTGATTCAGGATGCCTATTTGAAATTTCAAAACATTGATTATTGAACATGGAGCCTAGCATTATACTTCAGGTATTCTTTGAGAACCTTCAACGTCACAAGCTGCATCATGTTCAGTAATCAGTCTTTGGAAATTTTGAATGGATATCTTTAATCACTAAAAATGTTGTGAGCAGTCTATAGCACTGAAGGTTCTCAATGAATACCTGAAGTAAAACGCTAAGCTTCATGTTCAGTAATCAATACATTTTACACCATGATTATCTGGACTGAGTAGACGTGCATCTGAAACTTAATTCTAGACTATTCATGTTATGTAATGTTTATTTTTTGAGGAACTTGTTAGTATTAACTAATTATAACTCTCTATTTCAGATTAGGCTTTTAATGAACTTAACAATGATATAAAGTCAATCAGCCCACTTCTTTCAATGATAATGATTAGATTAGGTCAAAAAGTCAAATTCTGTTAACTCATCAGTGTGTTTTACAATCTGATAATATTTCAAGTTTGATCAGGGATTAATATCAGTTAGAGAACCGTTGAAAACCGAGTAGTACTGGACAAATGTTTCTTCTTTGCTTGAAACTACTTGGCAATACGTAACCACCGGGATTCTAACCCAGAATCTTCAAATTAACTCTTGGAAATCTGTTAGTAATCATTTACAATGTCTTTGAGAGGTAGAATGATTTCAACCATCTATGTTCACGTTTTTTTACAACACTGATTAATGTCATGATTTTATAACTATCAGATTGTGATATTTTGGGGGACTTATATTAATTCATTTGAAGATTTCGTTATAAGCCAGTATCATCTGGAAAAATTACTGTAAACTTGGGAACAACGGACAGCTATTTGGTGCTTGTTTGAGACCACTCATCAGTATGTACTCATGACTTCCGAAGTGATTGAAACTGAGACCTTCGAGTTATTAAGCCGACTCTCTGACCACTCAACCATGGAAGTGAAACTCAATGATCTGTGAATTCTAAATGCAGTTAATTTACAATATAGAACTGTCGCCAATCGATACCATTGAGGAATATCCTACTCATCCTAACATGATGGCTCCTGCTGGTCAGGACTTCTCCTTAGAGTCTCAGAACATCCATCTACTAGTTATAAATGAGCTGAAGACTGATGTTTAGGCTATAGATTTTGATAATAGTAATAAAATTTGTATTTTGAACAGTATTTATGCAATGTACACGACTTTCAGAGGAGTTTATTCCATGATATTTTCCCTTCGTATGGTATCTTCAAGTGAAATTTTAATTGACATTATACCCTGTGACACAGTATTCCCTAAACTGAAACACAAACTATTCCATTATGATATATCTGCTTCGTCTTCTTCAAGAAATTCATGATATCTAGTTGAAAGCTAATTGTAGGATGTTCAGAAGTACACTTTAAAACCCAAGGACATAAGTGAAGAACAGTTATCTCATGTCTTGGAATACTTTGCCACCCAAAATCAGGCCTTTTCTCAATTTTAGTAGGAACTTTAGAATCAGAAGCTTCTAAACATTTTGAATACACACATGAGTAGATAATACTATTAGAGATCAAATCTCAGTCGATTGAAACAAACCAAACGAGTGGAAATATATATGCAATAGAGAGATGGAAATTTTTGGTAGCCCACGTTTTCAGCAGGCCATCAATGTTCTTTCGAAGATTTGAACTAACTCTTAATAGGATCATGGGTACACGGTTTTGAAGAGTCCGAAACTAGAACCAAACTGATATCCAGTGCTCCTTAGTTTTCAACTATTCTCTAACTAAAGTTGGTTCACGGCAAAATCCGTAACGTGACTTGTAACGTTCAGGGTACGCACTTAAAAGTGGACACTGACTGATTGTGTTTGTGATGGACTTCGTCATTCTCAAATACTACCCTAACGAACTGGTAAAAATTATAGAGGAATGTGAAAGATTTTCCGTCTTAGTTAAAGATTATTCCGCTGAGCGGGTGTAAGACATCTTGAGTGCTTTTGCTTTGGTTCAGTAGATTTTGAGGTAGGGAACACGAATGGATGACTTCTAAGTCTACGCCGACCTAAGCTATTCAGTAGGTGACACCTTAAACAGCTGAATTGGTGGTGGGTTATATAAAAATGAAACATGTTCAAAGGTCTAATTGAGTAAAAATATGAAATAAAATAATATAAATCACTGTCGACGGAATAAATTTGAAAGAAGTCGCTTCCTTCACTTATCTGAAGAGCATCGTTTCATCCATTACACGTCGGACGGATAAAAATGTCAAAACCAGAATCAGAAAGGCAAGACACACATCCATCGCTCCGAAATCACCTTGAAAATCTTCTACACTCAGCACAAACAACAAGATTGACATTCTCAACACAAATGTTAAGTCGATCAATTCTTCTACAGGTGTCAGAAACTTGTAGCGCTCCTCAAGAAGAGCATTTCCAACAGCCTGTTGCAGACTTTCATCAACAGCTGCCTTCGCTAGCTGCATACTGAAGATCAAATGGCCAGAAAGAATGAGCAACAAGAAACTATGGGAGGAAACCAATCAAGAACTGATTGCTCCAAAAATATTCTGGAGAAAATGGAGACGGATAGAACACACACTGAGGAAACAATCAAATGACGTGGCACGCCCGGCTGTAGCTCGATACGAACACGAATGGAAAACGACAAATGGGGGAGAAGGAGGTTACAGAATGTGGGCGATTGACAGGCCAGCTAAAGAGGACCCCAGAAAATAGGTTAAAGTGGAGACGTGCTGCTGAAGCCCTAAGGGAACAATAATACAACAGTAATAAATAGACAGGTATCAAATGGACACAACGCGACCGCCACTTTCTTGTTCCTACAAATTGCAAGTTTTCTTAACAATCTTTTTGATTCCACCTGGAAAGATAAACAGATTGAACAAAGAGATTTAATTATTTCAGGTTTTGGAATTTTTCTGACCCCCTGCATAGATTTGATTCAAATGCAGACAGTCAGTATGGAATACTGTCATCCAATATAATTATTAGATTTATAACTATTTGAAATAACTAGCCGAAGCTGTGCTTCAAAGTCGCTCTAACTTTTTTTTAATTATTTTTTTCATAAACGCAATAACGTAAACTGCAGACATTACGTAATTGGACTACTCAGCTGTCGATACATATATATATATATATTTGCGTTCCCTATCCTCTATTAACATGAATCAATAATTTGCTCATTATCTAGTGGTCTTGTGTGTCGTAATCCAATTCCAGCCCACATTACTTCCTAAACACCTTTCCATGAATGTCTGTGAATTATTATGATACCATTAATCATTAGCGTGTTTCTAATGTGCTTTTTTTCATGATCAGTGTCAAAATTTATGTCTGAGAAAAATCAATAACAGAATGTGGGGGGGGGGAGAATGAATGTCTATGACAAATAATAAACCGTTTGAAAATTCGTCCGACGACAACAGTTTCCTTTTGTCAGTTAAGAGATAAATAATATATGCAATATAAATTGTACAAGTGACAGGAATAGTAGATAATTTTCATTTAGGTTTCCTTGGTCAATACCTCTATTGATACATGGATAAACTTATCGTGGAATAGTGCTACTAATTCCTATTTTTTATTATTAATATTCCCTTGCGTTCTGAGTGGGACATAGGGCTTCAAAAACACATCTTCACTTTGCTCTGTTTTCTGCCGTCCTCTTCAGCTGGGTCCACGATTGACCAAACTCTCTCATCTCTTCCTCACACGATCTCCTCCATGTCACTCTCACAGTGACGACCCACTCGTCGCTTCCGATTTGGATTCCACTCGAGCTATGGCGATCAGTTCTTGGTTGGTTTCCTCCTATAGTTTCTTTTGCTCATTTTTCTGGCCATTTGATGTTCAATATGTCTTCAGCGAAGGCAGCTGTTGATGAAAGTCTGCGATAGGCTGTTGGAAATGCTCTTCTTGAGGAGCGCTGCAGTTTTCTGGCACCTGTAGAAGAATTGATTGACTTAACATTTGTGTTGAGAATGTCAATCTTGTTGTTTGTACTGAGTGTAGAAGGTTTCCAAGGTGATTTGGAAGCGATGGATGTGCTTCTTGCCTTTCTGACTCTGCCTTTGACATTTTCGTCTATTCTGCCTGTAGTTGAAAAGATGCTGCGTAGATAAGTGAAGGAAGCAACCTCTGTTAAATCTCTCCTGTTGATGGTGATTGGTGGCTACTCAACCTTAGGATAAGGCAGTTAGGTTGACTACAATTCAGTAACTATTTTATATAAATCAGTCGGTCCTATTAGGGGATAATTTTGATTTGTCACGATTCAAGCACCATGTGACTTAAATTTAAGTTTCCTCCAACTGGTAGACACATCGTCGTAATGACTGCTAAACGGGAGTGGATACTGGTTCACTGTTTTCTAACACTTCGCTTCTTTTAATTTATACCAATGTAGTATTTTATTAGCCACTTCAAGTCTTAACAAAATGGCTTTCCAGTTATGTCTCATATTTTGTTACTGCACAAATTAAGAATAAAAAACTGTTTTGTGTCTTCAGTTCTTCTTCTACACTACATACAACCTGAAACCTTTTCGTTACCAACATATAAAGTATTCACATAGTTTAATAAATCGGTTATAAATCATCAGCCATTAATATTTCGTGAAGGTATGTACGGAGAACTGAAAAAAAGAAACGGAACATGTTGGCATGCTTGTTGGTGCACGCAGAAATGTCAAGAGTATACTCTATAATCAAGAGTAGAAATCAAACATTAAAATAATTCATTGAGGATAAATGTTTTAATTCAGTTTGAACTTTTCTGTTGATTGATTGAACCTGAATATTCGGACTCAGGTTAACATGTCTGCTCCTTATGCTTCAGGTACTACGATGATGTCTCATTATTCAACTTGTAGTAAAATGGCTGATGGTGACCGGCAGTGGAATAAAGGATGACATATGCTTCCATTTGTTTATACCCCTAATATAATGTCTCCCTTTCGTGACTGACTCTATAAAATTCTCATTACTTTGATAAGTGTGTGCCTGGTGTTTTGGTTCCAGTCCTTCGTCTACGCACATGCGTATTATTAACGGTTGATATCCTCTAATCAATTTATCAAAGTATGTAAAGAATTTGTATCTTGATATTGAAATGGTTTCAAGTTGTGTGCGGTAGAGAAAAGTCAACAAAATAAAATGGTGATATCATATTATTCTGCTCAATCTATCGCTCTTGCTTTAATCAAATTCATCAAGGTATTGTTTTAACAGTCAATACTGTTGTAAACTGTAGCAGAAGGTTTTTCAAGTAATGTTCTTGCAGGGATTTCTTTGATTAATTGGAGAATTTCATCATGAGCTGACACCAGTTAGAAAACCATTGGCTCGAGAACATCTCCCACTATGGCTAAGTAAAGGTGTAGTGAAAACCATTAACATTTCGATATTGGACCATCTGTTACAAACCCGCCACAAAGCCGGCGTGGAAAAATCCTTCTCTATAATCTACCGGGTGTCTAATAAATCATCAAAATCATCGAAGCACCGCATGCTCTAAACAGCATAGGCTATTGCAATTCACCTCAAACAACCAGTGGTCTTTGTTCAAAAGGAGCAAGTCCAGCCCCTACTACTACCGTAGTCTTCAGTAGAGACTATAAATTCATGAATCTGTAATATTATCTTTCCTAATTTTTCTGACATTCAGCTTATTTTATGTTGATGCTATTGAGCTGCAATTTATCAACATTATTGATTCGATGTTATTTAAACAACACTAATGTTGTTCATAACACGAATTCATTCATTAACTCTAATGCATATATAACTGTAGAGCCTGATGGTTAAGTTATCGAAATCAGTACTCTTTGTTCAGTATCCATTCTTTTGAAAACCTAGGAGTGCTGAACAACTGTTTCCTCCATTGCAGTTTAGGACTCTTCATCAGTACGCACCCACCACAGGGGTTCAAATTTAGGAACATCTGGTTACAAGGCGGGCTCGTAGACCATTGAACCACTGCAACTCTATCCAACGGCCCATGAATTCTAACTTCTGCCGATTCATGACGTAGCACGACCACTTCGCAATTTCTTCTTGAATGAGTTACTGCCTCACCTTCAACCTGCTCTACCCTACTGGACAAGGCTTCACTCTAGAACCCCAGGTGACTGTCTAAATAGGACGAGTCGTTAGCGAGCAGCGGATCAATTTTTCAAGTAGTGGTTTTTTGTAGGGATTTCGCTTCATTGGTTGGATGAGTCCCAAACTAGGAAGAAACAGCTGTCCAGTGTTCCTTCAAAGGTTTTCCAGTGGTTCTCTAACTAATGTCAGCTCATCATGAAATCCCCCAACCAATGCAGGAGAAATTATTATTGATTTCGTTTCTCTCAGCACTCATCAGTAATAAAAAAACCAGTGAAAGCAACACTGGGTATTATTATTCCTTAGGGTCATGAGTGGAACATCTCCACTTCGTGCTGTTCTCTGCAGTTCTCTGAAACCACCATAAACCTACATAGAATAGGAGATAATTCTTTTTCAATATTCAATCTCGCATTTTTGATTTTTAAAATACATTTTCCCATCCCACAAATTAACAGAGAATGTTATGGAAGTACCCTTAACATGAGGTGAGAAGAACAAATACACACACACACGTACATATATACACGACATCATGTCTAACTAACATCTACAAGTGAGTATTACCAGTGAGCTGTTTCTGGTAAAGTTTTGCAATTAAAGTAAATTGCAGAGAAATAGAGACAGCGAGATAGAGAGACATTTTGTCACCATTAAAAAAACACAATCATTTGAATACCTCTCAGAATAGATAACAGATTACCTTATTTGTTGTTTAAACTGAAAAACAATAATGTACAAATGGAAGTCTCATAAGTGTCTTTAATTTGTTTTAATGTGTAAATTTAATGTGATAGTAGTGGTGAGTGGGTTGAGGTGAATACGTTTACTCAATTTTCTCTAATTTATGACTATTTTGAGTTAATGGAGGATGGAAATTTAGTTATCTCAGGTGAATGTTTATTGCTGCTGAGGGTATAAATTTAAAATTGACACTGAAGATGTTGTCTGATAGGATAGCTAACAAAAAATTGAACTTGTATCAAAATCACCATCTTCTGCATCAGGCTTTAAGTTTAAGCTGGTTGCCATCACGTCTCCGTTTCCTCAACTTGTTCTTGAACCCTCTTCAAAATCTTTTTTTTATATCAAGCAATTCGCTCATAAATACGATACAAGTAAGCACTTTAGATGGTGGCATAATTTTGTTTCGTATCTAGATAAACGTTCAAAGTTCTTTCACTGTGTCTTTTTACACTAAAGTGCTGTTTTTGATTCTATTTAGGGCACTTTTGCTAAGCAAGCTGACTTCAACACACACTGAGCTCTAGGATCTAAGGGGGTTGTCTTCCTATTTTTTCAGGTAGGAAATAACACACCGTTTTTAATGGAAGTTGCTTCACTTGTTTTCTAACGGAAGCTGATATGGCTTGAGCTGTTGTAATCCCCTTATTTCTTTTTTATTTCATTTTCCATGATGCTGTATTTTTTCAAAGCTACTTTCATAGATATGTCCCAGGATTTCATGATGAACTGACACCGTTGAGGCTGATGGTACTTCCCAAGTTAGTGAAGCGGTCAACATGCTCTACCACTTCGCTTCCTATTTGTAATCTAGGAGTCGGTGTAGTCCAATCCTGTAATATCATCTTGCATTTGGCGGGAGCGAATCACATGCCGAACATTCTAAGATTGCAGCTCAAGGTGTTCAGAAGACTCTGCATTTTGTCCGCGTCCTCGCCTAGAAGAGCTATATCGTCTGCGTATTCTAACTCAACGAGATTGTTCCCCGGTATTAAGTCAATCCCTGAGTCGCTGAAGTGAGTTAGGGTTAAGTCCATTAGTACATCTACAATGAAGTTGAATAGAAATGGGGATAATGGGCATCCTTGACGGACGCCACTAGTCGTCACGACTTCAGATGACAACTCGCCGTAAGCCCTCACCTGTCTGCATGAGTACGAGTAGAGTGCTTTAATCAGTGCAATGTATTTTCTCGGCCAAACATCACCAGAGGACCTCTCGGTCGACAGAATCGAATGTCGCCTTTAGGTCAAGAAATATAATGATTGTTGGACGCCGTTAGGAATGCCCATGTTCTAGAATCTGTCGGAGAGTGAAGATATGATCAATACACCCTCTTCCTGGCCTAAAACCTTCCTGGTCCTCTCGTGTTTGTGCCTCCCGGGCACCACTTAGTCTACGCGATATTATTGAGCGTAGGACTTTAGATGCTTTATTAGTCAAGCTTATCCATCTGTGATTATCACAAGAAGACTTGTATCCCTTCTTGTATATCGAGATGATCAGTGACTTACACCAACCCGATGGGACTTCCTCTGATTCCCAGACGCTGCCTAGAACCTCAGTTAATGCAGACAGTAAACTGTCTCCACCGTAATTAAATACCTCTGGAGTTATCCCATCAGATCCCGCTGCTTTGCCTTGTTTCAGATTAGTGGCAGCTTCAGTAACCTCAGTTAAGGAAGGAGGACCTGTGTCTATATCCCATTCAGGGAGGTGTTGGATGTTAGGCAGGTTAAGTGTGGCTGTGGGCCAATTAAACTGCTCCTCATAGTGTTCTTTCCAGCGTTCCAGTCGTCTATCCTGGGAGCTAATTATGGTGCCATTTTTCTCCGAGATTGTTTCACTTATCATTTGCCTTTGCCACCTGTTTAGCTGATTAGCCTTATTAATCGTATGGTGTTGTCAGTCGCCCATTCCTTTTCCATCTCTTTCGCTTTTGTTGCCCACCACTGTTCACGGTCGTTCCGAAGACTTTTTGTTAGTCTTCGTTTAAGTACCTTTCGCTCCTCATCATAATCGGAGCTCGCTGGAATCAGTCTTCCTGCGTCAATCAGTTCGGATGAGGTGGTAGAGATCCAATGGCTCTTACTAACTTTATGTTTTAGCTTATTAACAGCTTTCACAGCTGTGTCTAAAGCTAACTGTATGTTGTGCCAGGCTACCTCGAGGGAAGTCCTGCTGTTGACCTCAGGTATTCGTTTGGCTATTTTTTCCTTAAATAAGGACTCAGTGTCTCTATCTAGTGGGGGTCGTAACTGTTTCACTGACGTCAATTTCTTATGTCCATTTAGTCGTAAGCATAAATGTGCGCGAACCAGAGCGCAATCAGAGTCTACGCACGTGTTCCAGAAGGAGTGACAGTCTTCTGCTGACCCTCGCCAAAGATACCCTATGGCTATGTGGTCTATCTGAGTCCAGCGTTGATTTGGTTATGGAGGTCGCCAGGTTACCCAATGTCTGTCTTTGTGCATAAAGTTAGTGCTGACTAGGAACAGATGATTATCTGAGCAAAACTGTAGAAGACAATCACCGTTGTCGGTTCGTCGGCAAGGAACTCCATACGTACCACCTACATACTTCTCAGTCTGGCACAACTTCCCTACTTGAGCATTTAAGTCGCCTGCTAAAACAACTATGTCTGAACGTTTTGCCTTTTGCAGCAAATTAGACAGTTTCAGGTAGAAGTCATCTTTTAGTTCATCCGAACTGCAGTCTGTGGAGAATACCAAAAAGCAACGACGGGTAGCGCCATCTTTGCTTCTTTTAACGGACCCGTTCAGAAGGACCGCACACATACGACTATCCACAGGGATCCAGTCAAGGAGTGATTCTTCCACTCTAACACTCAGTGCTATCCCTACACCTGCGAGTCCTCGTGAGCTAGCTGAGGGGTCTCCTGACACCCTTAAAGCGAATTTCGCATATTCACCTTGGTGACCGGGTGAGGTCAAGTGGATGACTACACTCGGGTCTTCTTTGCGTGTCTTCGAAACGTAACATCTACCCATGGCTCTGGATTCCAGAGTTCATGCTAATGATGCCTGTTTTCCGATTTGGAGTACTCTACAACAGAATTATTTAACCAAAAATCATGTTTATGAAGTGTCTGAGAATCGAGAAGAATATTTCCTTCAAGGAGGGATCAAAACTCTGTCAACAAGATCCACACAGAAAACAGTTCCCTCAGACGGTCAAGAACATAATGACCTTAAATCACTCAAATAAAAACCTCAGTCATAAAATAACACATTATCACTATCATAACACAACGACCTGGGGAAGCACTGACATTAGAGATTAAACAGAAACAAAAAAGCAATAAGGATTAGGTGAACACATGATATGCAAACGTCAGGACAGTGGCATATAACCAAAGAGAATCACAAATACAAAGTTAGTCCCAATGTCTAAATAGGTAGCAATATCGTAAATAGGTCATTCAGGAAGGATTTTCCAAACAGAGACTTTCCGGCATGAATTAGCTTCTCCTCTTATTATTTTTATTGTTTCTTTTAATTCCTAGAAGAATATTGGCTTTCAGCCAAACGTTTCCATTTCATTCGGTTCTCAGCTAACGTTTTCACCTGGCCACACCTCTGACCACATGCTTTTATTTCCTCTTCACATGACCTTCTCCAAGTCACCCTCGCACTGACGACCAATTTGCCGCTTTCCGTTTGGGTTCCACTAGAGTGACTGTTGTATGGTGTCACTTGATTGTGTTCTCAGAGCATGGTCAATCCACATAACTCCATTTCTTCCTGCACATTTGTCACACAATCGGTTCCTGCTGGGTTGATGCATGCTGATCGTTTCTGGCTAGCCATCTGATCTTGAGTAGTATTGAGTGAAGACAGCTGTTGATGATGTGTAGTTTTCTCGAAGTGCCTTTCGTGACGCGGCGCAGTGCCTAGTCTGTGATCCGTACAGTAGCACTGACTTTATACTGGAGTTGAAAATCTAGATCTTATTTTCCATGCTAAGTGCTGTTGATCTCCACACATACTTGATGAGAGTATTGAAAGCTTGCCTTGCTTTCCTGATCCTCGCAGCTTTGGTATCATCATCAGTTGAAACGATGCTTCCCAAGTGGGAAGGCAGATGAGGTTGTTTCTTTCAGATTCCTCGCATTTATACTGATTGTCGTCTGTTGTTGTTATTGCTGTTGCTGTTGGCCAGGAATCTTCATAACCTCTGTCTTCTCTGTGTTCACCTGAAGTCCTTTCTATCTTCCCTGGATGCTTCTTCTATCGCCAGCTTGTTGCTTTTCACTTGCGTGTCTTCCAGTTTGTAGGAAATCAGACATATATATATCATCATGGTCGAAATTCAGATGGTGCAAGTTTTTGTGTGAGTCCATTTTATGCCTCCTCGTTTCGTTGCTCACTGTCTGTCGCATTATCCAGTCTACCGCAATCAGGAAAATCCTTGGAGGTAGTAGGCAGTCAGCTTGTCTTACTCCCATATTCACTTCTTTGAAGGATTCAGTGAGTTTCCCGTTGTGGACTACTTGGCATGCAGCATTGTCATACAACTGTTGGATGAGATGTATAATCGTTGGTGGCACCCCGTAGTAGCGATTTAGTTTCCAAATCACCTGTCGATCGACGCTGTCGAAGGCTTTTTCAAAGTCGATGAAGTTTGGATAAAGAGCTGACTGCCATTCCAAGCTCTATTCAATGATGATCCGTGGTGTTTTGTTAATTGTTAATGCTCTTGTGAACCGGGCTTCTAAGAATTCCGTGGTATTTTTGGTTTTCCCTCTAACGCCTGACGATTCGCGATGTATAGCACGATTACCTCCTCCTTTAGAGGCTTTCCTTGTGGTCTGAGGGTCCTGTGTTCGATCCCTGGTGGGGCGATGGGTGGGATTTGTCGGACAGTCTCAGATAAGGACGAAACAGATGTCCAGGACTCCCTCGTTTTCAATGGTTCCATAACTGAAGTCAGTTTGTAATCACTCTTGAAAACCATCAAATCGCTGCAAGCTAACACTTGATAATCAGAAGTGTAAAACGATTACGTAATAGTCAACGACGCAATGGAAGAAAGCGTTTAAAATTGAATAAGGTAAAGATGAGAGTACAAGGTATTGACTTGATGAGTACGAAAATTAGAAGACATTAAAAACCTAGCGAAGTACACAAATAATAATAATAATTTGCTTTATTCCAAAACAGTACTTGTGATACAGAATAGAATTCTCAGCATTTTTACTACAGTATTGCATCCAGTTAGTATATTATCAATAAATAGAATTCTACGTAGATTGAGGAAACCACAGTTCATTATTACAACAATACATTGGCATGTTCAGTAGCAAAGGTAAAGCTGAAACAGTGTTTGAAGGTGTTAGAAAAGTGGGAGCTGTCATATTAACTGGCGTAAGCGAGAGAAAGTAACAAAGCAGCACATAACGGAAAAAGAAGAGAGAGAAAAGGAACAGAAAGAAAGGAAATGTTGTACCTATTGATGAAGTGGGTTGGAAAGATGAGATCCAGTTGTACTAATGACTATTTAATGAATTATAGGTGTCACGCCTAATGCTTTCTTTATCACACAGAACGCGAGCTAAGTAGGGTATGGTTGAGTTTTTGTACTTGCTGGTGCGAGCATATAGTTTTCTATATTGGCTTCTTGTTTTACCTGATGAGATGCAAGGGGAGAGTTGTGAGTGAAGAGGGTGGTGTGAGTTAGATAAAGTGGACTTGGCCCATTTTTCACATGAGTCCATGTGCCTGTCAACCAAAATATTAACAAGCTGGTTAAGTGGCACGTTGCTTACTCTGCTGACAACATTTAACATCCTGCGTAATATGTTATAGTCTTTCTTCAGTAGCCCAGGAAAAACTAAGGGGGAACAATAGAGAATAATAGGCAGGATGCGAGAATTAACGAATTGTAGGAGTAGGGGTTGGGTTATACCAGAATGTTTTAACTTCTTGATGTAGAAGGCAAGACGGAATATTTTCTTAGAAATTGCTAAGATATGAGACGACCAGGAGAGATCAGCAGATAGAATGACACCTAGGTATTTAATTTCCGACTTGGTTTCTATTTCAGTGCCGTCTATTTTGCATACCTCGTGAGAGCCAAACAGTTTGTATAGGTCGGATTTATGCCTAAGGGTGAAATTGACTGTTTGGCATTTGGAGGGGTTTAGGGTAAGACCGTTTTCCTTGGACCACTGGTTGATTTCTGACAGAAAGCCATTAAGTTTAGAGCAGTCGCTTTGACATTTGATAGGCAAAGATACAGACAGATCGTCAGCGCATTTGACAAAATCAATGTCATTTGAAGATGGTAAGTCATGTCGAAAGAAAGAAAAGAGAAGTGGGGAGAGTACAGCGCCTTCGGGGACTCCGGCTTCAGTGAGTGCAGAAGAGGATGATTTACCTTTGTATACGGTGTACTGCATTCTGTTAGAGAAGTAGGAATGCAACCAGTTAGTGACCCAGGACTCAGTTTTCGTCAAAGAGAGCTTATTTAGAAGGAGACATCTAGGAACAGAGTCGAAAGCAGAAGTGAAGTCAAGAAACGTGCAGCGGACGTATTTAGCACCATTATCTAATGATGAGACGATGTTGTTGTGTAAGACAGCTGCAGCGTCTAATGTACTCCTACCCTGTCTATAGGCAAATTGTTTTGGGTCTTCGAAGTTTTTAAGGGAGGGTTCGAGTTTAAGAAGTATTAGTTTTTCCATAAGCTTTAGAAACGGGGAAGTGATGGCAATGGGTCTGAACTTTACGTTCTTGCCATTTCCAGGTTTAGGGACAGGGACAATTTTGATGTCTTTCCATGCATCAGGTACGATATTTTTGGAGAAAGAGGCATTTAGGATGTTGGTTAGTGGAGAACACAACACATCTGCACATTGTTTTACAACATAGGCAGGTATACCATCAGGACCTAGGCTACGTGAGGGCTTGAGTGTTTTAAGACATTTTAGAACATCGAGAGTATTAAAGTCATGAAAGTTTTCAGCAACATGATAGGTAACATTAGAGGTAGTTAAAGTAGAAGGACAGCGTATAAAAGACTGATTAAGAGCATTAACATCATAAGAGGGAAAAGTATTACAACGCTTACTATTACCAGTAATTTCATTAAAAAGTTTCCACATACTGATTGGAGATTTACATGATAAAAGTGTATCGTTATAGATAGCATTAAGATTTTTGATTTCAGATTTGATCTGAGCATTAATCTTTTTGAGTCCTAACTTGTCTTTCGATTTGTACAAAGTTTCTTTTTTCCTGCGAAGTTGTTTGAGATAAGGAGATGAGAAGCGGTCGAGACGTTTGAATAGAGTTTGTTTGGGACAGCATATATCAAGGCAAAACTTGAGATAATCCGTTATATTGACGATTGTGTCATCTAATGAACTTTCATGGAATAAATCCCAGTTAGTGTTTTTTAACATGCACCTTAGATTGAGTAAGTTTTCGGATGAGTAGCATCTTTGTTGTGCTTTCATAGACAGATGCGAGAAGACTTTAATATGTGTTTTGCTGTAAATTTTTGGTAGAACACGAACAATAGAGTGATCAGAGTTGAGGATCGGTGCACGTTTACGTGCTTCATAGATTCCTTCGTCATTTGTAAAAACTAAATCAAGTGTTCTGTCTAGTCGAGTGGGAAATTTGACAATGTTAGAGTGACCAAGTGCTTCAAGGAAGGAGCAATCTGACGAGTTGAAGTCCCCAGTAATAACAGATAGAGAGTTATCAAAGTTGGCAGCAGAAAACATGGTGAATTCATCAGCAAAATTTGAAAGATTAGATAGTGAGCAACTTGGAGAAATGTACATGTTTGTGATAAAGATGTGTTTATATTTGGGGAGATGTTTGGGACGACATTTGACGGTGATGCAGTCTATGAAGTCATTTGAGAATGAGAAGCAAACATTATTAGAAATAGACCATTTTGAGTTAATGAAAGTTGCAACTCCACCCCCACTTTTCTTATTACAACATATTCGGTCTTGTCTAAATAGGATGAAGTTTTTTAGAGAGATGAGATTGTCATCGTACAGTTGGTGTAACCATGTTTCTTGTAATGTGATTATCGCAGTATTGTGATAAGTGTCAGTGGACATCAAGGATTGTAGGTACATTATTTTGTTAGGCAGAGAGCGGCAGTTGGTGTTCATTATGACAGGGACCGTGGTTAAGTGTATTGGTGTACGTTAAAGAGCTCTTTGCCAGCCACTACGATGCTTCCTCCTTGATTTCTTGGGAATATGAAAGTCATTGGGTCGTAAATGAATGATAAAGTTGCGAGAGTAAATAATCATTTAGGAATTCATATTTGGGTGATAAATAAATGGAGTAAATGGTAGGTTGGATGCAATATGTAGATTTTATGATAGCAGGCCCAAAAATTCAAACAGGTCGATGCATGAATGGTTTCTCCTGAATCCAGCCTGTTCCGGTCGAAGTTTTTCATCAACGGTGGCGTGTTCTGACTATCTACGGGATGATGCGGTTTTGTATTTTGCTTGCGATGGACAGGAGAATAATGCCGCATTGACTTGAGTCTCCTTTCTTTGGCAGTTTGAATTAGTAACCTTTCTTCCAATCCGCAGGTACCTTGTCATCTTTCTACACCTTCTCCAGTAGTGGTATCATTAAGTCGGCTGATGTCTCTGGGTCCATTTTCAATGCCTTCGCTGAGATTCCGTCTGGTGTTGCTGCTTTTCCAGTGCTTAATATCTTTCTTGTCTCCAGGATTACTGTTTTCATCGGCAACCTCTCCTCTTACAATTTCTTAATTTATGTATTCTACCTTCGTGCGGTTTTGATGAATTAACTTGATTTAGGTAGCGGCAAATAATCTCAAAATTAAAATTATAGGACCTTCAGCCTCATTCTCATTCACTATTGAGTGTTAACCTCCAGTGTCTATGTCAATTCGTCGAGCTGAAGGTAGGCGGTCAAAAGCACAGTTCGTGTTACACTAGCTTGTTTGTATAGTATTGCAAGTTAGGTAAGTACAAAACTTTTGGTTTCAGCAGTATTGATCCTCCAAGTATACTTCACATTTTAGACGACTAATTTTAGTGTACTCGCTCGAATTGTATCATCCCTCACTAGCAATATTTTAGCGAATATCTCTATGACTCAGATCACTTTACACCATAGTAAAATTGAAGTGTTGAAAATATCACTTAACCAGCGTGAAACACCTTGACTAGTGATTCCTTCCTTTTATTTTTCGAACTATTCTACGTTTGACCATCTACAGAAATAAGAGAAAACAGAATTTTAAAAGTACACAAATGGCCAACAGTGAATTTTGTTCAATATATACATATATATATGTGATAGGTGAACGCTATCAAATTTAACTTCAGACATATTTGACAGGTATTCTATTATACGTGAACTGCTGTCACATTGAAACTAAAATTTTGTTTTGTTTTATTGTTTTTGAAATATTTAAACATAAAAAAGTCGAATGAATTTAGAGTATTTACTTTCTAGTGGAAAACTACAATGCCCTAATGTTTCATTGTGTGTAAATGCCTTAACAGTTTCAGTCTGGTGTCGTCATCTTTACCATCAAAATGTTGATTGCGTAACACGTCAGAGATTTTGTCTAAACTTGCTGCCTATTCTAGACAGATAGAAAGGTATCCATCCATAGAAAAATTTATGTAATGACAGAGAGAAAATCACTAAACAACTGTTATCACTCTATTATTACTATCATCATTGCTTATCAGTAGTATCGTTTTTATTAGACTTGACAGTTAGTAATTTTGACAATTGAAAAAGTTTACAAATTGGCGTTTGTGAAAAAACCAAACATTCAACTAGCCTATTCACAATCCTCAAATTTTTATTGATGGTCAAGTTTTCGGTAGATTGGAGGTTTTGACTGCAGAGAAGACATGACTTCAGATGAACACTGAGAAGACTGACACATCTCATCTGTTTGAGAACCACAAGGAAGGTGATCTCTTCCGCTCACCTGAACAGGCGACGTAATTTCAAATAACGCTGCATGGATGAGGTTGTCAAAGTAAGCCAGGATGTGAAAAGTAATGAAAGGAGTTGTTTACGACATTGACAGTATGGAGTTCTATAGTACTAAGTGAAAGGAATTAGATCCAGCTTTTTAGAACAACAGACTTAAGCGAACAATATTGTTTTCAATTAGATCTCATCAGGCTTAACTCTAATTTACATAAGTTTACAAATAAAAATTCAAATATAAACCAATCATGGTGTTTTATCAGTAGGATAATAGGATTGTGCATGTCAATTGTGCAATCAGTCATAATAGTAGTAATGATCATAATAATAGTGCTTCTATCAATAATAAGGATGAAAAAATGAGGCGATCTGTGATTACACGAACAATGAAAAACAGCATGATTAAAAAAACAAATGTTCACGTCGATAAAGGCTAGTAAAACAAATGGACCGATTATGCAATGCTAGATTGCAAGGAAAGTAAATAAAAAACGTTTATAATGAAGATGTGATAAGATTAAGGGATGATAAGAAAGGGGTTGAAAATATAAACAAGGGGTGGTGTAGAAGTCATTAGATGATGATGCCTTAATAGGCCAGGGGAGGGATAATGGCTGTACGAACTTCTTTTGAATGCATAGTTCAGGTTTAATAGTTCGAATGCCTATCGCCCCAGCTGTGTGCGGTAAACGAATACGAATTTTATTGGAAAGATTCGGTGGACTACGATGAATTATTTTGAAAGCTCTCGTTTTCTCCACTACATGACCACTATCAATTAAATGTGACAAAAGTGATCTACGGATTGTTTTTGTCTGTCATTTGCCTAACCACTACGATGGAAGATGTTCAGTAGTGACATGTTGGCTAAGCTGTCAAGTAGTACGCCCAACATAACTGTCACCGCAGGTGCAGTTGAACTGATAAATGCACAAAGATGTGGCAAAGCTATCCAGCTTATCCTTCGTTTGCGTCCCAATCATTCGTCGGCTAGAGAATGACAAACATAGGTGTGCTGCATAAAATATTCTTCGTATACTCCCTGAAAGTCTTTGGAACGAAATCTCACATGATAAGTCACCAACTGTTTAGCAATAATTTGAAGTCAGCGCTTCTATTTCGTTTAAAGACTTGGTGCGTGCGTCATGGAAAGCACTTCCAAGTGGCTACTTCTGACTTTTATCAACAACTGCACTCTTGATTCAAAACTGAAGAATAGGTGACCGGCCAGGAAGGATAAGCGACAAGGGATTCAAAATGAACCAACCAGGAACCATAGACTTAAATAAATATACCGAAGAAGGTGGAGACGGACCAAAAACACACTTAGGATACTACTGTGTGACATTGTGTGCCAAGACGTCGAGTGGAACTAGAGTAGGAAACGATGAGTTAGGAGTCCAAGGTTGACAGTGAAGAAATTCGTGAGAGAAGGAGATGACAGCCTGTAGGCAATCTTGGAGTGAGGTAAAAAATGATTGCAGAAAACACAGTGAAGTGGAGTTGCGCCTCAGAAACCCCATATTCTACTAAGAATCCAAGGAACTATAATAATGACAACGGTGGATTAATGACATGAAGAATGGGTAGAGCCGTATATTCATAACACGTAATAAGTTAGCAGTTTTATGTCTAACACTTTTATCATCACACAAATTGCATGTCAAGTATGGCGTTGTTGAATTTTCGTATTAAGTCTTGCCGGCTTAAAGTCTTTCGTAACTGCTCCTTATCCTATCTGAAGAGGTTGACAAGAGTCTAATGGAATGACCTAAGCCAACGTCTTCAATGGGTCCAAATGACAGTCAGCTTATGTATAGAGAAGGCGACTTATAGGCACGAAATTCAACCTACTGATAGCTTTCAGTATCCTTTAAAATATAACTCATTTGCTTTTTAGGTAGTCCAGGAAAGAATACCGCCTAACAATTAAAAAGAATGGAAAAAACCGCAAGATTTAAAAATTTGTAAAGTAGAATATTAGAAGAAATATTCACTACAAGCCTGATCACAAGTTGAAATCAGTCAGAAAACGTTTGGGAAATCAGGTGTTTATCTCTACTCGGGGACTTTCCATCAGTACTTACCCACCATGGGGCGAAACCTGGGCGTTTCTGTTACAAAGGGAGTTTATAGGTCATTCAGTCACTCGGATCCGATCCAGTCGCTACTAATGAATTCCAAGTTCTGCCAATTCGTGAAGGTCCTGAGTTTGAAGCTCTGCGAATGCATAATACCGGAGTCCCAAACTAGCAAAACATAGCTGTGCAATACCACGTGGTTTTCAGTGGTCCTATTGTAACAGCAGAAGGCAAGAGACGAGAGTCAATGTATATTTTCATTGATCAATTATTATTATTATCGTTTCCTTTAATTCCTAGAGGAACATAGGGTTTCAGCCAAACGCTTCCATTGCATTTGGTTCTCATTCAACGTTTTCACCTGGCCCCACCTCTGACCGCATGCTTTTATTTCCTCTTCACATGACCTCCTCCATGTCACCCTCGCACTGGCGACCAACTCGCCGCTTCCCGTTCGGGTTCCACTAGAGTGACTGTCGTGTGATGTCACTTGATGGTTTTCGCAGAGTACGGCCAATCCACCTCTATTACTTCCTGCTAATTTTTTGCACAATCGATTCCTGGTTGATTTGCTTGCTTGATTATTCTGGCCATCTGATCTTGAGTATTGAGCGAAGACAACTGTTAATGAAGGTTTGCAGTTTGTTTGAGATGCTCCTTATGACGCGCCAAATCTTTGATCCGTATAGAGTAGCACTGACTGACTTCACATTGGAGTTGAAAATCCGGATCTTATTTTTCATGCTGAGTGCTGTTGATCTCCACACAGACTTGAGAGTAATGAAAGCTTGTCTTGCTTTCCCGATTCTTGCTTTGATATCCCCGTCAGTTCCGCCTGTAGTTGAAACGATGCTTCCCAGGTAGGTAAAGTAGGAATTTCCTTCAGGTTTCTCTCATTTATTCTGATTGTTTTCTGTTGTTGTTTTTGCTGTTGGCCAGGAATCTTCATTACCTCTGTTTTCTCTATGTTCACCTGAAGTCCTATCTTTGATGCTTCTTCTGCCAACTTGTTGCTATTCACTTGCATACCTTCCAGTTTGTGGGAAATCAGACATATATCATCATCGACGAAGTCCAGATCCTCCAAGTTTACTGTGTGACTCCATGTTATGCCTGTTTCGTCATTACCCGCTGTCTGTCGCATTATCCAATCATTGATCAAACTGCTGTTTATATATGTACATTTTATATTCTCTAACCAAACACTGAGTGTATGACTTCGGTTTACATCAAAAGACATAAAATAGAATGTGTGAATATACATGGTATTCTGTTGTTAATGTAGTACTGAACTGTGGGAATACGTCAGAATAATATTCTGTTGGCACACATTGTCTGTATCACACCACCACACTATAACTTGCATCACTCTAAGATGAAACTTCAAACCAGTCGAATTCCTACAACTAAATCTTGGAAATTAATCTGTTGCACGATGGCGACTGGCTACGAAGCAAAGTTACCAGAAGTCATGACTTGTGGAGTCCACCATGTAGGTTGTGAAGACAAATAATTACTGATGACGGCGACCGGTGACTGCGGTAAAATTATGAGGTGGTAGAATTTATGCACCAGCCATTGGGTTAGGTCCCAGTGACTAATTGGTCTACTATCTTCCACTGTAACTTTAAGGTCCTGATTTCAAATCCTGGCAGTGAGTAAGTGCTGCTGAAGAGTCCAAAACTAGTGGGACGAAACACCTGTCCAGTGCTCTCTGGTTTTCAAGTGTCAGTTTGTGAGCAGACTTGCAACTAGTCAAATCTCTGAAAAAGAGAAGACGTTCAGCGAAAAGACTCTTCTCGCCGGCGAATTCATTCACATACCTTTACAATCACATTTATATATCATTATTGTGTGTGTGTGTGTACATGAGGTTTGTCAAGTTTAGATAGTTGATCAGGTAATAAATAGAAGAATGATCTAATATAGATACAAGGTTTATTAGACAGCAGCTAAAGTAAGATTGAGTAGGTAAGATTCCCTGAAAACCAATACTTAAGAAATACTTAATCAATGGAATAAAATTAATATTCCTACTGAAGAGATCCATAAAAGGATCATAGTTTTCGATAACTTCCTACCTAATGTTGGTTCTCAAGTCAATTTATTCATACTAAAATTAATCAGGAAAAACACTATAAAACCCACAAAAAAAGCCTAATTTTACTATGATTTATATTGAAATAATGACGACAATGACCAGAAGCTGAACTGAGGAGAGAAGGAGAGAGAGAGAGATTGAGAGTGGGAGAATGGGATAAAATCTTGGTCAACACACATTCTGATTGGTTTATACAGAAATGGACAAGTAGTAGTAGTAGTGTTGGCCAATTTTACTGGTGTAAACATTCCTCTGCTGTTGCATGCATATACATCTATACATAGAGAAGGGATAAATTCAAGTGTATTTATGTATATGCAAACTTTGTAAAATACTTTTTTTAAACAGTATTATTATTACTACTATTATTATTTATAACAATTCTGAGTGGAGATTAGTCAATTCACCAATCCTTACTTGTGCTTATCCACAACTTTTTGTTTTTCATACAGACACAGAGAGGATTATTTGACTCAATTTTCAAAATTAACGCCAAACATTCTTGTCAGAAATAAACATTCCAAATATTATAAAATTTCAAACAAAAGTACCCGATAGTTTTGTGGTATCTATCTATCTATCCATCTGTACACAAGATTTAATGTAACCGCGTACCGACATTTATAAAATCGCCGACTATGTATACTTTGATAACGACGTTACTTCACCCCTCCATTTATTTCCGAGTGTAGCCACATCCTGTATTCATTGGAAATCTCTCACATAACTGACAATCAAATGTGGTTATCATTAAATCGAAATTATATCATTGTCGTCTAAGTGTAGTGTATATAAACAACAACAAAAATGACAGAACAAATCCCTTTTCATCGTACATCAACAATACGACATCGTAGTAGTCGAAATGGTTCAATAGCACCACAGGATAATGTTCTACCAACAACTGTTCCACCTGGGGGTGGTGTCAGCGCGACTGGAGGCGTTGTTGTCGGTGGTGGTGGTGTTGGGGGAATTCAACAACAATCCAGTGTAAGAAGAGCATCAATTATGCAAAAGTATATGGGTGAAATCGAATTCACTGGATTAAATCAAACAGCCAGAGTAAGTTATTCACAGAATAGATGTGAATATTTTTATGTTTATGTTTATGCAGAATTTTGAGTTGGTGTATTTGCATATCTAACTATTGAACACACAATGAATTGACAGAAAACGCGGGAAAGTAGGATTTGAACCGGTTCCTTTTCTTACTAGTGACTCGGTCTACATGTTTTTACAGATAACAACTCTAATAGACAAAATATTTGATGACAAAACCACGGCTGTGAGTCTTTAGTGACACCAGACTAGGCATTAAATGTCTTTTGGATCTGTAATTTCAGAATTAGGCTTATACAGTCAGCTAGAGTGTTAAGTTTTCGAAGTGTCATGGATATTTCTTATTTACGTTACAGTCATACAAAAAGTTCATTGATATATTTTGTTGAATTTACAAGATTTTTGCAATGTATTTCACAAATTGACAAGTAACATTTACTGAGTGAATAACAATCAGTTCGCTGTTATTTTCATGGGAATTAAAAACATGTTCAACTGTCGCATTTAGTTGTAAAAGTAATTCATTAACAGACTAAAAGTTTAATATACCGTGTATTTAAGATCCATGTAAGACTCAGATCCAGATTTATTGATAAAAGACAGTAAAATAGCTCTTGAAGCCTGTATTAGTCTTCGTAGTGATCCAATTACTGTTTGAAAATGTTCACAGACAGATTCCATATCACTTGATAAAGTAAAGAGTTACATACTCCGAACACCCATATTTGAGAATCTGAACTCCCCCCATATTTGTTCGCCTATGGTTTAGGTACAGTTTTTATGATAACTACCTCCTTAATATATTCTGGAAGGAGAGTAAATGTATGGTAATGAAAAGAGGTTTAGATTTTTCAACTTCTTATCATAAAGAAAGTGCAACACACCTCTAAGTAACCCATTACCTACTCTCTGTTCCTCTTTTCCATGACTTGTGCCTCCTTCTGGAAGAATGAACTAACCAGATGTATATCGTATTCAAGATGTGTTCTAACACAAATTGAGTAGAGTATCTTAAACATATCCTTCTCTAATCATTTATCAACCCTTTGAGGTGTTCACAGTATTCAGAAAGTCCTGAATGCTACTGCATTGCAACAATAAAGCCAAAATTTAATTGGTGGATAGTGACTAGCAGTGGAATCCAGGATGCGCATTTCGTCCTATTTAGGACTTGTCACCTGGATGTACCTGCATTTCTCAGTGAGTAATGATGTTCCCACCGAGGCTCGAACCCAGTGCCCATAGTTTCAAACGCCAAAGCGTTATCCACTGGACCACTTGGGCCACGACAGCCACCTCTTGTGTAACGTGTCTTATTAGTCGCTTAATTTAATTTAGATTTTCCTGTCGACTGATTGGACCAAAGTGCTCGGTCTCAGGTTGACATGTCGGCTTCTCCTTCGTTATATAATGAAACTACAAATACTACCGTGAATACCCTATTTTGATCCTTGTTTTAATCGTGTATTCGTGTAAAATTTCCATCATGACAAATCAAAATACGTGATCCAGTGTGAAGAGACTATTTTCATTGAATTCATTATCAAGCTTTACAAGCGTACATATATTTATGTATATAATGTAAATTACGAAAATATATTTTAATAATAGTAATAATAGTAGCTTTATTCTACACAGTGTTAATATAATGTACAGAATTCCCAGCCGAGTATATTCCATGATATTCTTCAAGAAAAAACATGAATTCACAGCAGATCGCTGTCTTCCCTGAAGTGAAAACCAATCCATTATGATAGTCCTTCTTTGTCTCTTTCGGCAAATCCATGACATCTGATTGGATGCCAACTGTAAAACGTTCAGAAGTACATTTTGAGACCCAATGACATAACACAGGTACAGTTATCTCATGTATTGGGATAAACTGTTATCCAGTATAGTGCTTTTTCTCAAGTTGAGTAAAAACTACCGAGTTAACAGGTTGTAAGTATTTTAAATACTCGCCAGAGTAAATAATACTATTAGAAGTCATATTTTACCAGATTAAAACAAATTGAATGAGAGAAATTATATTCAATATACAATGATGGAGGTTTTCAGTAACCCAGCTTTTAAAGCAGGCCGCTGTGTTTCTACTAAATATTAGATAAAGCATTATGCTCAATGGATGGTAGCTTATTCCAGCACAAGAGATGAGCATTTCTGAGTAGTGTCATTGATTCACAAAATCTACTCCTGAACTTTTTATGACTAGCATTCAACCAAATGCCTTGGATTTCTTGACGGAGAGAAAGAAGAGATATCATAATGGATTATTGATTTGTGCTTCAGGTCGGATAGAAGGAACCGTGTCACAAGATCTACTGTCAATCAATCTTTTTTATTTGAAGATCCTAGACGAATAGGATATATCATGCAATAAATTCGTCTGAATATTCTGTACAATACATAAACATTGTTTCAGAAGAAGGCTATTATAGTTCTTATTATAGTTCATGAAATTTATAAATCTCAAAGAGGTGGTGTAGAAATAAATAAGACTAGTATACAATTGAAACATTACGCAACATGGTGAATATCAAGATCGAAATAATATTCATTTTATTTTTTAAACCTTTACATTCCCAGTGGAACATAGGGCTTCAAGCTACAGGCTTGAAGTTTCTGTAGCATTGGTGTTTATTTTTACGGGATGGGATTGCTTGCCTCATGCCTAACCTCTGCTCTTTACCAGTTTTATTACTGGTTTGGCGAGATAAAGCAGTGAGTCGGCCGGGGATCGAAACTCGAACCACCTGCGTGATTTGCAAGCTTCCTACCACTGTGCCATTGACGCATCGAAATAATAATTGAATTATCAAAACGAAAAATAATTGGGGCTAAATTACAGGTGGAGGTCATTACATTTTAGCATGAACAGACAGATTAGGACCATGAAAAACAGAGTGGTTAAAAATTTATTTTTTTATCCACAAATATTTTCTGTCACATTTCACATTATGCAATTGTACTGCTGAATAATAAATTCTTTGAAAAAAGTCTAAATCATTCACTTATTTTGATTTTCTCTAAATCATGTATGATATAATTACATAGAAGATACTGTCAATTCAGTCCAGACTTTACCGTTGATTAACTGGACCGAAGTTTTCAGCCTGAGGTTGACGTGTGCTGCAGATGTTTCGACCATGTTTGATTATTTAACTTGAAGTAAATTGGTGGATGATGACTAGTAATGGAATCCAAAACAACCAGAATTTCGTCCTATTCAGGACTCGTCAGTGAATGCACCTACATTCTCCAGTGAGTCAGTGATGGTATCCCCAATGAGACTCGAACCAATACTCGTAGTTTCAAACATCAAAGTGCCGAAACCTGATGCTGAGCACTTCGGTCCAATTGATTAACGAGAAAGTCCAGAATGAATTTAATAATAACTGATAACTGTAACACAAGAGGTGTCTCCTGTGGCTCAAATGGTCTAGGGGATAACGTTTTGACGTTCGAAATTATGGTTACTGGGTTCGAATTTCAGTGGGAGCACCACCACTCACTGTGAAATGCAGGTACAGCCACTATCTGACAAGTCCCGAATAGGACGAAGTCCACATCCTGGATTCCAACACATGCTAGTCATCATACACCAGTTTACTAGAAGATACTTTACCTGAATCGGTGAGCGTGCAACCTACTGATGTTTACTTTTGAATATAACAGAACTTCAACCGTTGGCAGGAATTAAATATAAAATATTAAATTATTGATCGAAGAGACTAATACATCCTACGACTGAATACTCTTGAATACAGTCTAGTAAAACTTATTTACTCAACAGTATCTTCATTTTAGCATCTATTTTAAGAAAATGAAGTTTTTAAACCCGAAAACAAATCGAAAAAAATAGATAATTATTTTCAAATTTTTGATTTCCTCGGAGTTTGACTGACTTGAAGTTATGTAACGAACTGATACCAGTTAGAGAACCGCTGAAAACCAGAAATACTGAAATATCTCAAGCTAGCTGTTGAGTACTCTGCGTATCACGGAATAACTGTTTAGCAAATGTCTCTTGAACGATATAACTATAATATTGATACTTATCTGGATGTTTCAGCTAACTTTGTAAGTATTATCCATTTTTCTCCTGGACTGTATATCATCACGTCTGATATTTGCATATCACATGTTGACTTGATCCTTATTATTTGTCTTTGTTCCTGTTTAGTGTCTAACTTCAATGGTTCTTTTTTTGTTGTATGGTGACATTTTTAAGGGTTATTTTTAACCCTATGAATTTCTCCAGATGTATCAGAGTGATTCTGACCTTGGATTGTTTGCAGAAAGCGTTGGTGTGTGGTTTTTGTGGATAGAGGTTTTGACTCCACCTTGTTGGGAATGTTTTAATTTGATTCTAAGTACTTATTTTGCACTTAGAATGTTCCCTTGACTGTGCTGTTGCCTAACGGCACTATTCAGAGCCACACAATGACTTGTCTCTTTCTATCTTTGAATTGTTTTGTGACTGTGTGTGTCCAAGGGTAGTTTTTTCAGCCATACAGTAAGACACAGAGACCGGTTTCCTACGTTTGGACCACAACGAGGAGGTTTGAGTTGCCAGACCAGGTTTTTCAGTGGTTCTTCAAAAGGGATCTAACTTAAACAATTATATATATTTATGCATCTGTATGCAGGAAATTTCTTTCAACGAATTAAGATACATGTCAACTATAAACACAATACTACCTCTGGGGAACGAAGATACTCCTTCATAATAGTGCGTATAATTTCACTTCCTCACTTTGTTTCAACCTATTAAAGTATGACCTCTAATGGCACTTTCCACTCTTGTGAGTATTTAAAATGTCTACAACCTGCTGATTCAAAGGTTTCGAGTAAACATAAGAAAGAACATACTACTGTGTGGTAGCACATCTCAATACATGAGATAATTGTTCCTGTGTTATGTCCTTTGGTCTCAAACTGTACTGCAGAACATTTTACAATAAACTCCCAAACAGATGTCATGGATTTGTCGAAAAAGACAAAGAAAAAGTATCATAGTGCATTTGTCTTCACTTCAGACAAGATAGCATTGAGTCACGCAATCTAATATCAATGACTATTTTGCCTGGAGATCCTAGGGGACAGAGAAACTAATACGCTATAAACTTCACTGGGAATTATGTACACTATATGTACACTGTTCAGAAAAAAGCTATTACTGTTATTATTACTTCACTTCTGACCACAGATCAGTCAGAAAACCACTGAAAACCATGGAGTACTGGGTAGACGTCCCATCCTACTCTAGGACTTATTAGCAGTTTGAACGCACTGGGTTTCAAAGCCAGGATGTTTCAGGTACAAAGGAATCACCTGGGCCATTCAGTCACTGGTACACCACTCAGTCGTCCTTGAATTATAACTCCTACAAATTCATGATTTTAGCGCGACTGATACTAGCCAATGTCGTTATGGGTGGGTATTTATCCCCATTCCAAACCACATAGACAACCCTATTGAGTGTGTAATGACGATAAGTTCTAGAGTGGTGAAACAAAACAGCTTTTTAATACTGATATAAAAATTTAGGGAGGGAAAGGGTTAAAATTCCAAGAATTAATATAGGTAGGTGGAGAGAAGGTTGATTACCTAATCCTTGTTCATTGAGTCTACACCCAACACGTGCAATAGGAATGACTCATCACTCATACCGGATATATGGAAAGTACTACTGCTAATCAAGTTAAGCAGTGAAAATAATGGAATTATATTAACGACGTTAGACAGTTGTGTGAATACCTTGATATGATTGTGAGCGAAAAATTTTGCTTGAAACTTGGTCATCGGTAAATATTACTTACTGTATAACACTGTGTGACTTTATTAAAACATATCCTACCCACAATAGAGTTTTCCAGTATTCCCTGGTGGTGGTTTTCAATGGTTCTGTGATATCAATCGATGGTCGAACTGGAAACAAATCAAATTCCTCTAAACTAACCCATTAAAAAAATTTCTTTATTATTACTACTTTCAATAATACTCTCACTAATACTGCTGCCCACACTAATGAGACTACTTCTACCAAGTGTCAAGGACAAATTTGCGGCAACGAAAAAGATTCTAGAAGAAACGCTTTTGAGACTGAAAAGGGAATCTGAAGCTTTTCTTCAAAAAATATCCGACAAACTGTATGCTTTATCTGTGAAAGGGACCCTAAACTAGGATGAAACAGCTGTCGAATAATCCCTGGTTTCAGTGGTTCCCTAATTGATTTCGACTCATAGTCAAACTCGAAAAACAAATCCAAACCTTTCAAGTCAACTTTTGAAAATCTCATTAATGAAACAAAATAAAGGAATGTTGTATATTTCCAATGATGAAAAATCTTTTAAAGAAATCTAAACATGATGAAGTTATGATTTAATCATAAGGGATAGTTTTAATTGAAAGATAAAAATAGCGCAGAAACAATCTAATCTAGAACTATTCGTTTCCACCTTTTCGTGAATGTCAAGGTCCAGAAAACGAAAACACCCTGCCTATTAAAGTCCAGTGTACTTATGACCTCAGAAGAATAACTATTTGCCTACTGCTGAAAACACTTTACCTGAGTGTGTATATCTTTCCCCCTGCAGACACAAAAATAAAAAAAACATAAAATATCATAGATGGTGTGTACAAGTTACTACATCTGTGTTCACGCAGTTTATTTTTTTTCGAATTATTTTATTTTGTAATTATCACAAGGGTAAAAGGTGAATTACGAAGATATACTGATAATATATATAAAAGGTGTGAAGGGGTTGGGGTGGGAAATAACTGATGTTTAAACTGGCGCTCAAAGTCAGTTTTGGCGGTGTTTTTTGTAGAAGTTGATAATTTCTTTTTATTTTCTTTACGTCTTTCATGGTACACGCTGTGTTTTTAAATGAATGTTATCGGATAAAATGATTGTACTATATATATACCAACATTGAACTAAATATTTTTAGAAACAAGGGAGTAACTGGCTAAAGGGAGAGGTTGCCTTGGGTTCGAGTGAAAAGTCGCAACCACTAGGGTCCACCGATAACACTGACTGATAGTCAAGCTAAAGTAACGAAATGGTAGAAGTTGGAAGTCATAAACAGCCCATTAGATTCCTCCGCAGTGACTGAAAGGTATAAGAGCTTTCCTTGCAATTAGGAGGTCGTGGATTCGAACCCTGGTGGATGGGTACTGCCAAAGAGTCTTAAATCTAGACAAATAAAATCTTGACCTGATGTCTCTTGAAAAGCTGAATAATAACCGAATTGGTCTTGTTTTTTGGATATCTTTTCAAAGTCTTAAATATAACGAGCTTCTCTCCTAACCTAATGATCCTCTTATGTGATCACTTATTTGCTCGTGAATGCATGCTGCTGAAGACTTCCCAACTGGGATAAAACAGCTGTTCAGTGGAATTCCTTGGTTTCCAGTGTTTCACCAACTCATTTTCTCTTCATCCAGGATCTTTAAGTAAAATAGTAGTCTGCAGTGCATCAAATGGCACAGTGCTCCTCGATTTGAAGCATCGACTAATCCTTCATAGCATTTTCCATTCATCTCCCAAAAAAATGAGCATGAATCCGCTGCTTTTCGACTCATCTACATAACTGAATTATTAAAACATTAAGAAATAGAGAAAATTTATTGTAGTATAATGAATGCAGATGTAGATAGCCCAATGGTTCCAGCAGACGATCAGGTGTAAAACTTCGATAATCAATAGAAGTCATTTTACACGAATCACGTTCAAAACGCCGCTGCACACTCGTATATTCTATTCAATACAAAAGATTCATCAAAACCCAGTGTAATAGTGGTTGGTTATTGTGTTCTACCGAATTGTTTTACCTAATATGATGGGGGGGGGGGCAGGAGATAATCTTAGAAAGGAATGTACAAGAAAGAGAATTTTCTGTTACGAAATAAAGTTGAAAAGTGACTTAATCGATCCGACTGTAGAAAATGGACAAAAGTCAGTAGAAGTATGGTAAAGTGCTGAAATAAAATCTATATGAGAAATGTAATGTTACTAATAAATAATAATATTAATAAATTTAAACACCGAGCAAGAAAGCGAAATGAAATTATCGCATGAATATTATTCTAGCTAAGGTGAGGCAAGGCAAGTCAGTATGTGTAATTCTTTTACTGTAGAGGTCTGGTTTCAGGTCATGGATGGCGAGAGACTTGACCATGTGTTAACGGTGTATTCGAATCCCTTCTGTATGACACTAGAGAACTCTTGGTATCACTGTGGGGTAATTATGTAAGGGTACCTGGTGTCTAAAGTTGACAAAGTACTACAGGGCAAAACTACTGGTATTCTTTTCTCCTCTGGCTAGCCAGGTTAGATAGCGTTCCAAAAACATTTAGCAATCTGATGATATGTTCTCCCCAAGTACTTTACTTCACATGATAAATACGCACTAAGGAGACCCAAAACTGCACCTTATCCTGAAAACATGAATGAATTAGTTTTCGCTGCTGAAGATTCTCATAGGGGTTGAATGAAATACATTTTCCAGGTGCTTGAAAAGATGGTTTTTAAAAATTTCTTCTTCAGCATCACCTTAGAACTTCAGATTGATAAAGAGAGTTTTCTAGGCAATGGCTGTGATTTTTGGTGAAGGCGTTATTACTTTCAGCTTTTTGTCAATAAATTTAGGCGGATACACAGTTTCTAATGCGGTGTGGTGTATAGATTTCACTTCGGTGTGTACTAAACCTCCGAGACGGGCTTTTTGGATCTTTACTTTCTAGCCAGTGAGAACCAGTATGAGCCAGTATGTCTAACTGTGCTGAGCATTTTACACATTCAAACTGCTTAGGTTATTTTTGACAGCTGTTGCGCAATAACGACTTCTGTTTCTCAATCCTCACCTGTGAATTTCTCACATTTGCGATTACCTTATCACTAGTATTTGATAAATTTTACGAATTCTATGTTAAATATAACTTACTATTGTTTAGCGGTTTTTGAAAATGATTTCTCGGAATATTCTCCCTGTTATTTCGTTCTACGAATGAATAAAAGCAGTTTTCTGTTTATCTGATATAATAAATAAATATAAATAAATCCTTCCATCGTTTGATGCTATGCTCACTCATTTAGAGTACTTATTTTCTCTGGCTGCCCAGCATTTAATTATCAAATATCAGAATGTATCTTAAGATGAAAAAGGACCCCTTGTCACTTACAGACTAACACTAATTTAAAGAATGAAATGGAAGAGGCACGGCGAATTCGGATTTTCTTTGCGGATTCTGCCTTATTCAGCCTTGAAACTTTGAGATAATCGCATCATTTTTATCAGGTAACTGACCTTCTGCCGATCCATTGCGAATTCTCTCATACCGTGACAATTATGAACTTTCAGTAGACCGAATGTCTGGAAGTATTTAGAAAGATCCATTGAATTTAAAGCTGAGCAGTGTACAGAACGGTTGATATTCTTGTCAAATCTGCATACTGTTAAGGTTTCAAAGTTTTGACTAAATTCCGTCTGCACTTTGGTCTGAGTATGAGAAATTAGTTTTTTAAGATTTAAGCTTTCGGTCAAACTGAAAAAAACAGTTATGTAAGTTTGAAAATGTTTGAAAAAATCATATAATTCCTAAGTACTTACGCCTACGTACTCCACTTACGACAAGAAAAATAACATCAGCAGGGGAACATGTCAGCAGATGACGTCTAAGAGAGGCACTACATAGTATTGCTGTGAAACTAAACAACATACGAAATGAAATTGAAAAACTTAAACACAAACTCAAACGTATGATCGATGAAAAAGATTATGAAACTGTGGTTGGAATATCAAAAAAGAGAAACAGCCCTAAGAAAATTTTTTAAAAATACTCAACGTAAGAAATTCAACAAAATAATAGAGGAAAAGAACAACTTGATGAATGCAGTTGACAACGACGTTTCATCTATTGACAAAACAAAATGGGTAATCAACCGTTTATCAAGAGAACAAACCTCCTGTGAGATAAAATTACTTGGGAAAGGATTAAATTTGAATGTAACAGTTAGTGAACCAAAATCAGAGGAGTTCGTTCCTAACATAGGCGTAGCATTAAGTTCAGTAGACGCAGTGACAGCAGAAAAGGTTCGAGCACAGTGTACATTAACTCTGAAAAAGCAAAAGAGAGCACAGTCGAACATAAAAAATTGGAAAGACTAGCTCTAATTAATCTAAAACAGGATAAAAACGTCATAATTTTGTCAGTGACACAGCGGTAGAATGCTCGCCAACCACGCATATTGTCTGGGGTTCGATCTCCAGCCACTAAGCCAGTAATAAGACAGGTAAAGATGGAAGGTTTTACATGAGGCTAGCAACCCCATGCGGTAAAAATAAATACCACTGCTACTTTAACTTCAAGCCTCTAGCTAGAAGCCCTGTATTCCATTAGAAACGTAAAGGAAAAATTGAAAAGCCTGATAAGGGGAATTCGACAATAGTTCTGGAAAAATCTGACTATATCAAGAAAGTCACTGAACACATTACAGCGGGTCCATTAGAGGTCCCTCTGAGCCTGTAGATACAATAATGAATAAGATTAAGTAATCTTCAGAAGAGTTAATATGCAGGATGAAGGCGCCACTGGATTGACTGACAACGCTCGTCTTATTTTCAATTGTATTATATTTTATCGATAAAACTAATATTATTTCCGAATTTACTTTATTTTCCCTTCTGTTTCACGCATATCTATTGAAATTTATATTCAATTATATGTCTAATTGATTTCTTTTATAAATACATGTATAAATGAAGGCAGAACGTTGTGTGAGTAACTTGATATTGGGATTATGAGCAATGATAAATTGAGCTCGAAACGTTATCAGTAAATAGTACACTGTATAACACTGTCGAATGTTTTCCAAATAAATGAACAACAACTCCGTAATGAAATCATACTCTAACACAGTGTCTGACTTCTCTTCTTATATTAGTTACATGATGTATTACCGCTAGTGAGGTGGTTAGGAATCTTGCCAACCATGCACATGGTTCGGGGTTTGATCCCCTGCCGACGCACACCTGATATCTATGGTCGGCCTGAAAAATTTGGGCTACCGATATCACATGCTGAAAATTCCATACCTGTACCAAAAAATACGGTGTGGAATCAAGCTGTAATCAAAAACAAAAAAAAATAGAAGCGTTATATCTCCTTACATTTTTATTTAGATTTTGTATTCCTAGTTTCTTCACTGTTATAAATAAGAGTAAACTATGAATAGTCTGTTGCAAATAGATCATGAGAAGATGGAGAAGGTGTTTATTTATAGCGTGACTTTCTCTACATTGTGTCCCTTTCCTTAATGACTAAATATTCTTTTGAGTAATTCACATTTTGTTTTTCTCCTCTGTCTTTGTCATTTTTACGCTTATCTAAATATTTTAATCGACATTCTTTGGCTAAGTAGAATACGACTAATACCACTATTACTACAAATTGAATAGCTTGAGATATTGCAGGGGTAAAAATGAAGCACAGGCAAACACATACAGAGAAGTTCGCTTTTCTTTATCATCAAGTTAACAAAGTGTAGAGGGAAAATTAATTTTGCGGATTAACTATGAATTATGAATATTTGTAATAAAAGAAGTAGCTTGGACTCTATGCCTTTTTGTCCAGAAGATATGTATGAATGACGACGATAATAACAGTAATATATTATTATTGTTCCCTTGGGATCCTAGTGGAACATAAGGCTTCAACTGCACGTCTCCACTTGCTTCTGTCTTCTGCTGTACTTTTCACCTGCATCCATGTTAGTCCATACTGTTTCAACTCCTCTCCACACGATCTCCTCCATGTCACCATTGAACGTCCCACTCCCCACTCCCCTTTCAGGTTCCACTCGAGCATTGGCCTGACGCGCGATGTCACCCAGCAGTCTCCTCAGCGAGTGTTCAATCCATCTCCACTTTCTCCTGCATATTTGTTGAGCGATTGGTTCTTGTTTTGTCTGTCCCCATAGTTTCTTGTTGGTAATTCTTTCCGGCCATCTGATCTTTAGTATAAAGCGAAGACAGTTGTTGATAAAGGTTTGCAACTTGTTGAAAATATTCTTTGTGACCCGCCAAGTTTCTGATCCGTATAGCAAAACTGACTTGACGTTTGCAATGAAAATCCGAATTTTGTTGTTGATGCTGAGGAGTGACGAAGATTTCCAGATCGGTTTCAGGTTGATGAATGTGTTTCTCACCTTCCCGATTCTCGATTTGACATCCTCGTCCATTCCTCCTGTAGTTGATACAATGCTCCCTAGATAAGTGAAGTGAATGAAGTAACCTCTTTGAAATCCCTCCCGTTGATGGTGATTGCCGCTAGATGTTGCTGCTGCTGTTGTTGTTGTTGGTTGGTTATTTTCATAACCTCCGTCTTGTCTATGTTCACCTGTAGTCCTATCTTTGCTGCTTCTTCGACCAGTTTGTCGGTTTTCGCTTGTAGGTCTTCGATTTTGTGTGGCATCAAACATAAATCATCCGAGAAATCCAGGTCTTCTAGATTCTTCACGTCGGTCCAGGATATCCCTGTCTTCTCGTTTCCCACTGTCTGACGCATGATCCAGTCCACCACGATAAGGAATATCATTAGGGATAATAAGCGCCCTCCTGTGTTTACTCCAAACGCCTCGCTGAGTTTTCCGTTGTGGATCACTTGACATAATAAGTGAAATGTATTCAGTGGCTTGCAAGGTATTGGAGCTTTTGTTAACAGGTAACACATTTTCCAGCCTGAGTAAATTCGGTGCAATATTATTACTATTATTGTCCCCTTTGATTCCAAGTGGAATATACGGCTTCAACAGCACTTTTCCATTTTGTCCCCCTAGGCTGGCTCCACGATTGTCCATACTCTCCCATCTCCCCCCCCCTCACAACCTCTTTCATGCCATCCTCGGATGCCTTACCCGTTGTTTCTCAATTGAGTTTCACTACAGAAATGACCTGGTGTGTGATGTCATTCGACGGTCTCCTCAGCGTGTTCCCAATCTATCTCCATTTGCTCCTACATATTTGTTGATCGACGGGTTTTTGGTTGGTTTATTTCCACAGTTTCGTATAGCAAAATTTGGTGTATTATACTATCAGTTTAATCAGTACACTAACTACCCCGTAAGTGCTAATAACGAGACACCAATTGAAAAGACTCCATTGCCTAAAAATGTTCTCTAAGTGTCATTACTTTTAAATAGAATAAAGGTTGGAGTTAATCCAGGAAAAAGATATAAAAATTTACCCAGCTAATATGGTTGAGGTTAGGAATTTGACTGTGTATGTGTCACTCTGTGCAGGGGAAAGTACGAACATGTCATCAAAGTCTGGTTTGATGTGTACTTAAAATATCTTAAGCATCCAAAGGGGAGGCTAAAGTCTGCTTATTTAGAACTTGGTTAATTCACCTTGATCTATTTATTATAGCCTTAGTTGTATTTTGGTATCAGGGAAGCGTACTATATGATAAAAGTAGTAGTTATCATATGACATCAAAATTTTCAAACGCATTTTTTCATGACTTATCATTCTGCTTTATTCTGTTGTAATCGTTACGTGCAGCCATTAAATAAAAGTTGACTGCATACACTAGTGAGGTGAAGTCTTAGTAATCATAGTAACCGTAGTAAGTAAACATTAGCGTCTGTTTTTTGACTTAATACTCCAACACAATTGTCTGTCACAAATTCCGAAGGTCGTAGATGTCATCACTGAAAGATAAGTTATACTTATCACATTAAATGTTTTGGTTCAAAATGGTTTTCGAATAGTCCATTAAAACTGGAAAGTCTTCTTGCTTGGTCTCGTGGTAAATTCTTTGAATGAATTTATTCGGTTAACTTCTGAAAGTAAGAAACCAAACTCTGCGTTTTTCTGTATAGCCAAGAGAACTTTGATGAGACACACGCTATCACGAAACAATCCAAAGGTAGGGAAAAGACGATTATTTTCCAATATTTAAGCTCTCGACATTATCAAATACAAATCAAATCAAACGTCTTTGAAACTTCGGAGGATATCCAGATTCTTGACCACAGGCTCATTTAGTATTTTAATGGCTTTTTTACATCCTGTTTCGTACACAGTTGCTGTGAGTGCTACTGAGAGCCCCATTTGTTAAAGATCTCTAGCCTGTACTAATAGTGCACCGGAAAGCTGACACATGATATTTGTACTATCACCAGCTTCTTGTTGCTGAGATGCCTTGCCAAATATTTCAGCGGTTAATTTCACGTTCCCTGAGGATTGTAGCAGTTTCATTTGATACAAACAGGCGACCAATGTGAATTATAGCAGCTTTGTTCTGTCCTGATGGTTCATATGTGGACCGTATAGACTTTGTGAGCGCCAAACACGCTTCTTTTTTATGGTACATTGCTTCTTCTAAGTCTTCAAAGTACCCAGCACTTACCTTCAGCATTGAAAGGAGGCTTTGAGATTTAAGAATTTGGAGAGCCATTGTAACGCAAATATTGAGCGGTAGAATGAGACGACTTCAGTTGGCTGCCGGGGCACAGCATGCGACCCAACACCTTGTGCGCCTAATAGAGTTAATTGAAACAAAAATACTTATTTTATTGCAAAACTGATTTAACGGTTGAAATTTATCATTTAATTCCAAGGTATCCCAACATTATTGTCACCCTGATTTTCTTAACCAAAACATTCAAAGCGCTATGTATTGTAAGTAATTTCCTCATTGAAATAGCAGACAGACATTCAAAAATAATTGAAAATTTCTTTAATAGCTGACTGAATTTATAGTAATCATCTTCGCATGTCTTCCTGAATTTGTCAGGCATGTAGATTGATTGTTGAGTTAAAAAGAGTATCTACTTCCTACTTAATTGTGCTGTTGGTCAATCAGAATTTCATCTGTCAGGCAATCAATGTGGCTGATACCACAGTCCTGGCCACTTTTATGTATTGTTTGATGGTATGAAGAGTTAGGTATAGGAAGGTAGGTCAGGGAACTAGATTTGTGTCTGAAACTAATAACAGGAAAAGAGTGCCTATAATTCTGAAAAACAGCCACGTGGTTCAAGTCTGCGTAACTCAGGATCTCAATTATACTATTGTTTCAAACACAAAGTATATGCATTAGTACTATCGTGGCCGGATTTAGTTCTAAAGCCATTTCAAATGTGTTTTTTTATTCCTTTGCGTTCCCAGTGAAACACAGGGCTTCAAGCTGAAGCCTTAAAGTTTCCGTAGCATTGATTTCATTTTTACGAGGGCGGGATAGCTAGTCTCACGCCCAACGTTTCCTCTTTGCCAGGCTTATTACCAGCTAGGCGAGGTTTAGGAGTGCATCGGCCGGTGGTCGAATCCGAACCACCTCAATGGCTGGCGTGCATCCTACCTCTGTGCCACCGATGCCCATTTTAAATGTATTTGATAAAAATAATTGTAATCATCTAAACAACTTGAAATCCACATACTTATCATCTAGAGACATTTTCGGATAAATTACCCCCTATTAGACATAGTCAGCTCTCGTTAAGCTATGTAGCAGTTGTACTTCTTAATGTAAGTGTAGAACTTGACCACTGTGGTAGAATGTATATTCCATATTAGATAAGTTTATTTTAAGTATCACACAGTGATGATGCAATATTAACAACTTGACGACAAGGTTTCGAGCATACATTTTTAATGCGATTATGAGCAGTAATTTATGCTGGAAACCTTGTCATCCAGTTGTTAATACTGCACTACTCACTGTGTGATTTTTAAAATAAACTTATCTAATATGGAATTACAGCTGTACTTCTGTTAGGCATATTTCCTCCAATGTCAAACTTGACCGCTGCATAATATCATCACTTGATTTATTTACGCCATTATTTCATTTGACAGAAAAGAACAAGAAGTTCAGCAAGCATGTTGATCTTTTTGGCGGTTTCATCCTCAAAAGCAATTATACGATTGCATTTATATACATAAGTTTACAAAGATGCAATTACCGTTTTTTAGTCCGACATAAGAACAACTAAGGAGACTTAAGGTGATGATAATTTCCAACTTGATATGAAAGCTCGAAGGTGTGAATGTACATTATAAGGAGCTTAGAAACAAAATTACACAAGACTAGAAAGTAGTTGCGTTATATGTGAAATTGTTATTTCAACGAATACAGATGTGGGCGGGATGAGCATGGAAACAAGTTCAGTTGACGGTTTTACACCTGAGGATGAGGAATATGGAGGGAATGTAATGAACTAAAACTTAGGAGTCAAACCGTATTAGATACATGATAAATGTAGGGGTTGGACTAGTTTCTTTTGAACAAATCGCTCTGGCATATGGTGAGAAGTTCTGCAGTACAAAAAATTGGGCATACACAGTGTTTAGGAGACCTTTTTTAACCTTGTAAATGACTCTGAATGATGAATCAGTTGAGATACTATGATAGATATTGACAAGGTTTTCAATTATGTCGCTTCTGATTGAACCAGCGTTTCCTGTTTGCAGCCATGCTGGATAATGAACTCTAACACGTTTTGACAGGACCCGTAGTTGTAAAAACTATTATCTGAATTTGTATCCATGCTCATCCCGTTAGCATCCAAATTCGTTAAAACCCTTTTTCACATATAACGCAACCATTTTCTAGTTTCATATGATTTTGTTTCTAAACCCCTTGTAGTAATCTACATTCACACCTTCGAAATTTTATATCAGGTTGAAAATTATGATTACCCTAAGTTTCCTTAGTAGTTGTTATATGGGATTATTATTATTATGTTTCCTTTAATTCCTAGAGGAATATAGGGCTTCAGCCGTGCGTCTCCATTGCGTTCGCTTCTCTGCTAGAGTCTTCACCTGGCTCCATGTCTGCCCACACGCTATCACCGCCTCTTCACATGACCTCCTCCAAGTCACCCTCGCACTGACGACCAACTCGCCGCTTCCCTTTCGGGTTCCACTCGAGGAATGGCTTGTCTAGTGATGTCACTTGATGTTTATGCAATCTTCCATTTTCCCTTTTTTAATCGTCTGTGTTGTCAGAGATCTCTGTTGCTGATCTTCTGCCAGCATTGATCTTGAGTATTGAGCGAAGGCAACTGTTAATGAAGGTCTGTAGGTCGTTTGAGACTCTCTTTGTGACGCGCAGTGCAAGTCTCTGATCTGTATAGTAGCACTGACTGACTTCACATTGGAGTTGAAAATCCGGATGTTATTTTTCCTGCTGAGTGTTGTTGACCTCCACACAGACTTGAGAGTAGTGAAAGCTTATCTTGCATTTCCGATTCTTGCTTTGTACCCTCGTCAGTTCCTTTTGTAGTTGAAACGATGCTTCCCAGGTAGGTAAAAGAGGTTGTTTATTTCAGGTTCCTCCCATTTATGTTAATTGTTGTCTGTTGTTGTTGTTCTTGTCAAGGAACCTTCATCACCTCTGTTTTCTCTATGTTCACCTGAAGTCCTATCTTTGATGCTTCTTCTGCCAACTTGTTGCTTTTCGCTTGCATATTTTCCAGTTTGTGGGATTAAATAATGGTAATTGGATCTATGTAAACGTATGTATATAAATGCGATTGTATAGCTGCTTTTGAGGATGAAATCGCCGAAAAGATAACCATCTTTGTTGAACTTTTTCTTTTCTCTCTAATGTCCTCCTGATGGGTATTATCCACGATTTATTCCATTTGACATACAAAATCCAAGGTCAGAAACTATCCAAATATCAATTTTAATTCATACAAGTAACGCTTTAAGTGGACAGGTAATAGACCGTTTGTCAATTTGTAAATTGTATCTTCTTACTGTCCTTGTCCACACATAAGGAACTACCCGACTTACTTGACAGCATAAAGGATGAATGTTTAAAATTGATCCTAATGGACTAACATGTCAAGAGATAAACGTCACTTAACAGGAATACCCTGCTACACTTACAACTTTACACTGGCTGACATCCATTCGAGAGACAGAGAAAAAAAGCCTCATTTTATCTTCTTTGACAACTCACCTTTTCATCAGTACACAACTGTCTTTCTGTCTAGTTGAAATAACCATGGAAAATACCTTTCTAGGGGTTGTAAACGTTAATGTTGATTTCTTCTACCTTTCCCCCTTTTTCAAAAGATGTCTACCTATAAAATTTAATAGTTATTTTTTTCAAATACATATCTGTGACCTTCAGAAGAAGAAAAAAACTATAGTGAATTCCAGGTTCATTTAGACTAGATGCAGGCAATTTCCCCAAAAATTACATAATACACTTAATGCAACAAAGATACTGTGAAGTTTATTTGCTAATTAAATTATAACAGTGTATTACAAAATAAAAAAGAAAGGCAAGCAATAGCTTACTGACATTTTCAAAATTAACTTGAACAGACAAACAAACAAGTAAACGAAGGAAATCATCTTTCAATGTCCAATATACTTTTATACACATATTTGTTCACCCGTTTTTTTGATTTTTAAACTCTAACTTTTGCCATTTACATATTATCAACAGCAAAAGCACTAAAAAAATGTTTATGACCTCGTATACAAACCAACCAACAAAAACCGATTGATGTTCATATCCTTTACGACCTTATGATGACCCAATTATTTATGCTTAGATATACACAATTGGATATGTTATTTTCTTTTTTCTTATCATTGCCTTTTGTGCAGTATTACTACCCTAGTAAGTTAAGGTAAATAATATTCTATTTCCGTAAAACTCTTAGTGTAGGCAAGTTATTAAATAATGAAGAGAAGAAAAAAACAGCAAATTAAATATAAATCAAACATTCTACTGTTTGAATGCTAGTAAATATTGATACATTGAACTGCGCGCCCAACAGTCTGTTCAATGTTCAACAGATACCATAATTTTAGGCAGACAACTAATTAAATCTTATGGAAAACACTTCTCCATACTGGGAAAAAGAAGGAAATAAGAGTAAGGAACAGAGAGCACGATGATCAATATCTTTAAATAAATATATATATTCAAGATTGAGTAGATTACAGTGTGTAAGTGTTCTGAGTGATGTGCTTTTAAAACTTCACTCTCATTATTTTTTAATATGTAAGTACAGAAATATTTTACAAATCTACTACTTCAGACAAATTATACAAAATTAAAACAAAAACATACATATATATATATGGGTATATGTATACTAATAAATTGATTGTTGAATGACCTTCAGATATACTTTCTAGGTAGACAGTTGTCTTATTTCTATGACAACCTTTGGTTTAAACACTCTTTAAGAATCAATATATATATTTATATGCATATATATTATTCAAGAGATTTACAGTAAGTAGAAACTATAATAACACTAAAATGGAATCAGTGTAATCTTTAGTTGTAAATACAAAAGTAGTAGAGTGTTTAAGAGTTGAAGGTGTGACGGTAGAAGACAAGACACTTGGTAACGGAATGTTTTTTTTTTGGTATATGATATCTCTATATAAGGGAATTATATACACTCTATCTGAAAGTCGTCATTTATACAGATATTTTGTGTTGTACCACTTATTTTCGTGTCTGCTGTGTTTAGCCGCAACACTGGTTCATTTGCTCTCTTTGACTTCAAATCTAAAATTGTTTACTTGATATTTTTTTTGCGGGGAGATGTCTCTTCATATACTACTGATAAATCTCCTCGGTAGTACAGGCAAGAAAGGGATATTGATGCTTACTCAGAGTACAAACGCAAGTTGTTATCCTCCAATTCCTATAGTACTTATTCAGCTTACACCACAGACAAATCAAAACACCCAACTTATCATCCAAAATATGGGATATATATATTTCTGGATCAAAATCGTTGTGTGGCGATGATTGCTTAGTTAGACAGGGGTTGTGCTCAAACGAAAGAACGTAACGCCACAGTATGCTTACCCACGAAACTTCATTTTAATTAGTTGGCTTGGACAGTGAAGGTCAGCATCCACTTATGAGTGAGGAGTTATCTATCCACAATGAGTGTGTTGCTTTTGTGTAGAAAAAGATGCAGGACAAAGGGGAATCTGAATTGTGAGGTAATAATAACTTGTGGAAAATTCCCATTGTAACATATAGAAAATCAAAACAAGTTATTCAGCGAAGAGACTCTTTTCAACAACGAATTTATTATCAAGCTGTACAATCGTATATGTATATGGTTTTTAAGAAGTTATATCGGGTAAGGCAATTGAATCGTAGGTGTGAATGCACAAAATAAAAATAATAATAGTAGTATGAAATGCAATCAAAAATAAAATGTTTGTGATTATAATCATAGTTAAATGTCAAGTGGCAAGGCAAATTAATGTCATATATAGAATAATTCATAGGATGAATAGAACTTGAAAGTACAGCAATAAAAAGCGTGATCATTAAAAATCTGGTCGATAATGATCACCCTATCTCCATAGCCTCCGCCTTTAAAGTCATCTACAAGGCAAAGAGTAATTTACCCAAATCCCTACGTACGTGACTCATCTGTATTGCTGAAGCTTTGGCTATCGAAACAGAAAAGCCAGAGCTCTGTGTACAGAAAAGTTCGTTGATATAAGAATAAAACTTGAGCACTGTGGTAGATTGTAATTCATATGATTATGAGCAATAAATTGTGCTCGAAACGTCATCAGTAAATATGACTGTATAACACTGTGGGACTCTATCAAAATAAAATTTACCCATAATGGAATTACAGAAAAGTTCGTTCAACTCCTCCAACTTTTATGATCCTAATCCCTCTATGCTAAAATATGGTAATCCCAAATCATATTTTGGCTTTGCTAATTTTTCATTTTGTCTATTCAGTTTGTATTCTCTTCCTTAATTCATCAATTGTTACTATTACTATTCCCACTTTTAACTGTCCCAGCTATTACTTCACTTGTCCCACTTGTCATTCTAAATCAATTCCTTTTTTTACAACGCTAAATTCTATGCTATCAAATTTCACACAATATTACGTAACGGTTTTATTTTATTCGATTTGTCTACTAATCCTATAATTGCATACCCTTTTTTCAAGTTCTATCCATCCTATGAATTATTCTATATATGATATTAATTTGCCTTGCCACTTGACATTTAACTACGATTATAATGACAAACATTTTTACTTTTAATTGCATTTCATACTACTACTATTATTATTTTATGCATTCACATCTACGATTCAATTGCCTTACCCGATATAATTTCTTAAAAAAAGAGTCTCTTCGCTGAATATCTTGTTTTGATTTCTTGTAATAATTACTGTCTTTTACATGTTTGTCTTCTACTGTGTTAGTAATAAGCGATCAGGTTGATAAAAAATGAATGGATTCCAACTTTTGATTCCCGGTAATCTCTGATGTGGTGCGGCGATAACAAGTAATCATATCTATGAGTCAGGAGGTAAAATTACGCACTGATAGATGTCTGAAGTGAGAAATGTGACTGAACAGTTTAAATTACTGACTTCCACGTAATGGGTCCTGAGTTCGAGTCTGGTACACCTTATTCAGTCAGTCCAACCACTAACGCCTAACGCATGTAACGCAAACAGTTTAGTACATAAAATTTCTTTTCCAGATAACTCAGACAATCAACTGTTAGACCATATTTACATGTAGAATATGTGTACGTTTGCGTGTGTGTGTGAGTGTATCAGCGTCATTTCAACCATCTCTACTCGAATAAATAACACTAAAGATTGACAACTGTTCTAGCCTATGAGATATTTGCAATGGTTTATATACACCTACTTATAAGTAGAACAGCATAACTAATTTTTAAAATGTAGGCATATGTTTCAACTTCAAATTTTAAGGCAAATTCGCCCACCAACTGTTCAACATTCCAGAGTCAAATAACAAAATAATTTTTAAGTTTAACCAAACACAAATGGTTTATTTCATTCCTGAATGGAAATGCATAACTGAAGGTGGTCAAGGATTCTTTCACACAGGAGTTTAGACAATAACAATGATGGCTGAAAATTAAAAAAATAATAAATTCCTTTATTTAATGTTTTCATTGAGACTGTAAGTATAATTGATTCTGTCAGTTTTGGTAAGCAAAATCGAGGCGAGATGCGGGTTATACCAACTGGTGATAGATCTATCTAAAACACTTCTAACTTTTCGAGAGATTCCTTAGGAAAAATGTTTTCTTAGTCAGGTAGTGGAAATATGTACATGTTGATTTAAAGCATGTTGCATAAGTATAGATTTGTGAAAATTTCACAGACTGATTGGCATATTTGGATAGAAAGTGTGCCTAAATATTTTTGTAAACTAATGTCAGGCTCTTTGTTTTGCTGCAGACTGAATTCTGTCAGTCAGGTTTGTAATATGGCAATCATGGTGCACTTTGAATTGTTGATATGAGATGGCTGGAGGCAATTAGCAGGCAACCATGCCTGCTGGACCTAGGTGTGGTGCTTGTTGGCAATCAACAGTCAGGAAGACGTACCTTCAACATCGAAAGAACTCCTATCTTCACTGAGATTTGAACTCGTGTCAACCGGTGTAGTATTCAGAGATGTTACCACTAAGCTATCCCGGCTCGCAACTGACCTCCTGGAGGACTTTATGAGACAGTTTGTATATTATTATTATATTATTATTATTTCCTTTAGTTCCTAGAGGAATATAGGGCTTCAGCTGTGCGTCTCCATTGCGTTCGGTTCTCTGCTAGAGTCTTCACCTGGCTCCATGTCTGCCCACACGTTTTCATCTCCTCTTCACATGACCTCCTCCAAGTCACCCTCACACTGACGACCAACTCACCGCTTCCCTTTCGGGTTCCACTCGAGGGCTTGTCTAGTGATGTCACTTGATGCATTGTTTCCTCAGAGTATGGCCAATCCATCTCCATTTCCTCCTGCCTATTTGTTTCACAATCGGTTCCTGGTTGGTTCGCTCTCGGAGATCTTTGTTGCTGATCTTTTCTGGCCATCTGATCTTGAGTAGTATTGAGCGAAGACATCTGTTAATGAAGGTCTGTAGTTTGTTTGAGGTGCTCTTTGTGACACGCCAAGTCTCTGATCCGTATAGTAGCACTGACTTCACATTGGAGTTGAAAATCCCGATCTTATTTTTGACGTTGAATACTGTTGACCTCCACACAGACTTGAGAGTAATGAAAGCTTGCCTTGCTTTCCCGATCCTTGCTTTGATATCCTCGTCAGTTCCGCCTGTAGTTGAAACAATGCTTCCCAGGTAGGTGAAGGAGGTAGTTTCTTTCAGGTTCAAGTTTGATTGGACACTAATTAGTGTCATGAGTCTATTCCTTTGTTTACTGCAGGCAAGTTTGCAATGTGGCCACCATGCTAGGTGGCAGATACTCCTTGAGATGTGTGTCATCAAGCACGAAACCTAGGTCAAGGTAAGGCTTCCTAACGATTGTCTCCAACCATCGAATATCAACAACTGTGAATGCATCATGATGGCGAACCGATTAGAATGGTGGCCACATTGTAAACTTGACTGATAGAATTCAGTCTGCAGTAAACAAAGAGCTAGGAGCATGATACCAGTGGATATTTAGTCAGAAAATTACGTCAGGAGTGTCGGCTGTGTTGATGAGGATGGGAAAAAGGAATATTTGACTTGTGTCACGTTATGAATTATTTGCATTGGATTTACAGTTCAATGTTTTACCAGATGAACTGCGGGATCCTTTAGCTGGCGGCGTAACACGTTTGTTATCACACTAACTGTCCAGATAAGTCTTCGGTTAATCTTAGTGTTCTAATTCAACATAGTCTAGATTGAGGCGGAGAAGATCCACTTTAGTCCCCAGTGTGATAATAAAGGGGCATAAGACATATTCATAGGATAACTGGGTATCGCAGGTGGTAGTTCGGGTGAAATATTGACCTATTTGAAAGTTCAGTCTTCAAGCTCAACTTTTATAGCATAGGAAAGGTAGTTCTAAGGAGGCTGATAGGGACATCTATCGCCACCGTGATTTTCAATTCACCTCCAAGCTTAGAAGTTAGAGGTCAATATTCCATTAAAGTTTGTAAGCAGTCACGTTTGTCAAAGAGGTGTGCTTAAAACACTGTGTCTTTGAAAGTTCGAGAACGTATCAATCAGTACCAAAGTGACGATTTCCATCTTTTAGATCTTTGAACCCTGAATAATTCACTATAAATGATTTCAAGCTTTCATCATCTGCAAATTATGTTCACTTTATACATAATAGAATGATTCGTACGGGTCAGATGGGAACCGGTTATGTGATTCTTCGTATTACTCCTAAAGACCAAAAATGAAAGAGGGCCTCAGATCTTATGTAGTACTCATAATAGCCAATTTGTTTTCCGTAACGTAAATAAAATTAAGTGTGCGGAACTCAGCAAAATAGTGAAAATGATGTGTGAGATATTGTCTCTATCAAAATCTTTCATTTATGTTTGGCAAGGAATGAATTCCGCTATCTCCTACAATCAGTTATAGGATGTAAGATGTCTTGGAACTGTTGGATATCTGTTCTGTTCATATTTTCTATGTCTCACTAACTGTCTCAACCGATTAACTTAAGCAAGATTGAATTCAATGCTACCAAGTCTCTTAAGACTAATTTTTCATCAAACTATTTGGCTGAATTCGAGTCTGACAGTGAAAACATTTGAGGAGGCATCTCGGTTTGGTGGATTAGTGTTGATGTCATGTGTAATGACTAAGGGTAAAATCAAAGCCTCCATTGAAGAAGGACTCGAACTAGCGGCCTTTGAATTATCAGTACGGCTCATTACCATTTGAGTTACAAAACCTATCTGCTAATCACTGGTAATTCTCAGATATCTCTTCTCATATTAGTTCTAATCTTACAGAATTAGAAAGAGCTAGAGGGAGGGTGTAAGTTAATAACTGGCTGTGAGTTTTTTAGATAGACGCCACTGGACATTACTAGGGATGACTGAAGTGGAGTGTTGACCCCATTAGCACTGGGTTTCATAGCACAGTTTCTAATGCCCCTGACTAGTCACTGAAAGACCATTACTTCGGATCGTATCATGACACATACAGTGATTTCATCCTCAACCCAACAGCGTGCAATATTCACTCTGGGTCAACAGGGAATACATTACCTGAGCGATAGAATATCACTCCTTAATAATTGGAAATGGTTGTACCAGCTTGATTATTTCTTGGAGCTGGTGAATAATAGATGAGCGATGAATTTATTGAAAAACTAAGCATGAGTGCATCGATGATAGAGTGGTAGAATACTCACCAACTACTCACTTTGTCTTGGGTTTGATACCCAACCAACGCACTCTTAAACCTCACTTAGCTGTTCAGTAAACAGAGAAGGTTGGGTGTGAGGCTGACAACCACATATTGCGAAGAAACACCGTTGCTAATGAAACTCCAGAACTGAAGCTTGAAGCCTTTTGTTCCAAACGGAACCCAAAAGAATTAAGGCTAATATACGTCGGTTGTCTTTCAAAGTTTGTCAAACACATACTTTCCGAGAGTGCTTAAGTGCTTCACTGGTAGACGACATTCAGATGGTTGAGGTTTAGTTCCTAACAGTGTCACTTCAAAAACATGCCTAATTTAGTAGTCTGTAGTACGTCCATAAGACAAGGAAGGTTGGCTATAAATAAGGCTGGCAAGTTCACCATAAAAAATCAACTTAATCGTTACTTAAACGTCATGTAACAACTTGCAGGGATATGTTCTTTTGGGAACTCGTGAGATGATACAATTTTGGTGAAGTTAAAGTTTGCAGAGAAAAGAAAGGAGGAGACTGAGAAACTAAGTAATATTGACTGTTTCATTTATTTTTCCTCAGTGTTTATATTATATAATAAGAAAGACACCATTCCAGTTTTCCATTTGCTTAAAGACTTCTAGGAAATGTGAGCAGTCTGATATACATCAAATTTTCTAAGTTTAGTAAGCTAATATGTGAGTTATTCTCGACAACGACTAATAACAGAGGGATGTATCAAAAAGTAACAAATTACATAGAATCATTTTCAGACTGTATCAACTTTAGTGTTGAGAATAAGAATGATTATTACCGTAAAATGTTATTTTGGTAATAAAGCATTGAACAATTGAGTTATTTTAGAGGTGTTATTGTTGGACCCATTTAATTTATAGCTTATGTTTGAAAGATAATGTTTTACAAAGTTCAAAATTGATGAAACCAGGTGTTGTTAAAGTCGATTGTTAGAGGTATAAGCGTTTAAACGAAATATTCAAGTCAAAATGCATTATCGGACCAATAGCTACAGTGGAAATCGTTTCCTTCTAAGCATAACCGTTGACAGTATAGGCTGTATAAATTCTTCGCTTTCAATAATAAAATTATCTGTGATGTTTTCTAAGGAAACCAAGGTAAATCACTCCTATTATCACATTGTAGGCTTCGTAATAGCAGACTTATTAGTTTGACTGAAAGCTAACATCAGTTTGGCAGCCACTGCAAAACCAGTTAGTGCTTCATCTAAGTCCGGGACTCTTTAGCAGTGTGAACTCACCAGAGTTCACACCTAGCACCTACTGGTTACAAGGCGAACTCGCAGACCATTCAGCCATTGTGATCAAATCAACTATCTCATGATTTTCAACTTCTGCTAATTCATGATGTCATCGGCGAATAACTGTTCTATTAACTAACTCGGTGGAAATTGTTGGTCATGACTTTTCCATCGAACTGCAGGTATATAGAGCCAGTCGCTAATGAGCATAAGAATAATTATCAAATGTTGGTTTGCAAAAGAAACTCGCTGTAAACTAGCACTTGATAATCTTATTTGTGTTAACGGAATAGTGATGTTCAACTGCATTTTCCTGATGCTGAGTAAGACATTTGTTTCCTACAGTGTGGTGTTCTCAGTAAGTCATGCAACAGTATCTTTGACTGAATCTCCAGATCATGTTTCGAGTTTAAAGAAGCATGGAGTGATATTTTGAAGTCGGCTATCTACCGTCTCGAACTATCCGACTGCATGAGAATAAGTTTTCATATGGATTAAGTCTGGAACTCTGAGATCTTATCTTAAAGTTTGGTTCATACTTTATAGAGGAGTTATGCCAGTAGACAAATGATACTGGAGACAGTTGTGACCAATCATGTGAATGGTAATGTTAATAGATTAATAAGCCCTAAATCTAGGTTTCGCACTTGCTGACACATGTCAACAATTGAGTGACGCTTTAACTAAACAATTCTGGAGTACAGCTTACCTACTGCAGAACTGAAATCATAACTTTGGAATGTTACTAGAGTTTTTTCAGGAAACTTGCTATCGTGGTGTACTTTTTGAATTAATGTTAGATGGTTGGAGATAGTTGGTAGGAAGTTCAAGAGACCTGGATTTTGTGCACATTTGTACTCAATGTTTTGGCTGAGAGTTTTCATTTCTTTAGTTTTATCCTGCATACACTCATGCAAAGATAATCAAGATTCCTAAATTGAGTTAAAACCAATTTCCCGTATTCTTTATTTCCAAATCAAGTTGTACATTGTTGATGAGGTCCAAACTATGTAAACAAATCTAGATTCAACATATTTGCTTATATAAATATGAAATAGGTTATTATGATTGTAATATCCAATTGAATATTGAAACAAGCGGAGCAGTTCGTTTGATTTCACTGGCTGCTTCGAAGATTTTGTAACCTCGAAATGCTTAAGTGTGGATGAACTCTCACATACGCACACTACACACACATACACAGTGCCACACATTAGATGCCTTGACCACTCGCTTACAAACACACTTCGTCGCTGACGTCTCCCTCATATTCTCCACCGTTTTTCCCATCTGTTAATAACAACCAGTTAACTCGTCTCATTACCATTTAACTCCTGTGCTTTACACTGAATTAACCAAATAATTCATGCATTCCTGATTAAACTCAATTTATCACGAAATCAAAGTAAACATTTTCATAGTTTACAATCAGCCAAATTCTCTTCAACCTTTTTGGTTTGAGAACTTAGCTATTGCTATCTTATCTAACTGATCTTGATGTAGCTAGCTCGAGACGTGCTCCAACTCTGACTTCCTCTATGAGTCTATCATTCAGGAATATTTACTCTGCTTGACTTCAGTAGATTCTAAGATGTTCAAAAAATAGATGATTGGTTGGATATGAGAACAGTTCAAATCTCAAACCTTCATGGAACTTGGTAGGTAAATAGGTGAATATGAAATGTCTGGGTTTACATTTCAGAGTCAGCCAGTATGTCAGTAACTCGGTTTTTACAGTCTTTGCGTTTATTGTGGAACTTAGGTCTTCAGGAGTTTGAAATTTTAGTAATATTTTCGGTATTATTTTCACGAGTTGGATTCGCTGACTTTGTATCAAACATTTCATCTTTTCTGGGCTTACTGTCGATTAGATGAGATTTAAAAGAGTGCATCGGCGGTGAATGCAACCTCAACCTGCCACATGTCTGACTGAGTCATATTAAAAGTGTGAAGTAGTCAGGTTTAATTGTAACTCAAAGGCTTTAATTACCTGAGTGTGAGGTTATGAGCTATCAAGTAAAACTGATTAGTATTTTGCAGATAGGATGACATTTTCATGCAGTGTAACTCACTGTTGACTGAGAAAACAACCAAAGCAATCATGAAATTTTAAAAGGATTATTCAAGAAATTATTCAACATTTATTCCAGAGGGAGATTCGCACTTAAATCAACCAGCTCAGAGAACACAATTAATTCAGATGTCTACTTTCCTGATCTCAGCTGTATTTAGAAGTTTTGTATCCTTGTGAAAATTTACTTTGGTACAGATCGCTTTTTTGACCTGGTGTCTGATCTTGTTTGCCGTATGGTGAATTCAGTCTACGTCAACATGTCTGTGGAGTGAGGATTGGCTCAAACACCTGGCTTATAGAAATTCTCTAGGATTCTTTGTGTTTGAAATTCTTACATTTTCCCAATCAGAGCGCTGTCCAGTAGCCTACTTGTACTTATATGAAAGAATACATGTCGTGTCATTTTTGATGGCTAGTTTACGATTGTGGAATCGAAGTCAAAAGGAATGTCCAGTTTTTTCAATATATTGATTTTCATAAGTGGTTACGTTTATCATTGTACATGATGATGATCATGTCTTCTTTTGCTGTTTTATTTTTTGATCCACCTAGTAATGAACGGGGTGATTTTGTTTGTTTTTGTGTCATATCCATTCGAAATGGTTGTTGTATTCTAGCGGCTATTTTAAGAAATACTTTATATACCCATTGTAGGGTGAATTTTCTTGCAGTTTCCTACCATGCCCTTTCTTTGGTCGTTTGCCTGTAGACATATTTCATCAAAGTTGGGAAGGTACTCATTTATCTTCGGGGCGTTTAGTAAATATTTCTCCTACAGTCCCTTTCAGGATTAGGTTCTTGCAGTTTGTTTTAACTGTGGTGTGTAACGTTAATGCAGAATATCCTTTATGTGTTATTGAATCATCGTTGTTGCAAATGAGTATTTGGTCTTTGTGGGTTGACCTTCCGTGTACTTTATAATTCTGGACTTCAAGTACTTGTTCTCCTCACCAAGATATATATAAAAGAAATATTGTGAATCTGAAGCCTCGAAACATGTTGCCGATCAGTTTCTGAGGGCTTTCTAAATTCATTTTTCCTTGATTTATTTTATTCTTCTACGTTCCAGGTGGAATATAGAGTGAGGTTGCTAGCCTCATGCCCAACCTTCCATCTTTTCCAGCCTTACTACTGGCTGGTTTACGAGTGCATCGGCCGAGGACAGAACCCTGGACCACATGTGTGATTGGTAAGCGTTGTGCCACAGAGCCACCGACGCTTTCTTTATCATTTCTTTTAATTATAAAAATCTGTCATCCAGTTCATGTATCCAGACTTTTGGTATGATTGCTGTTAACACTATTTTACCAGTCTTTGCAAACAAGCTTCAGCGACTAATTCAGATATGGGTGATCCCACTGATGTTGTTTCTATCCATTTGAGTATAAGATCAATAAGTTCCATCCAAGCTGAACATTGTATTTTTTTGTGTACACGGAGGTATTCATGAAGTAGCTGTCGCATAAATGTTCTGTCAATTTCTCTTCAAAGGAAGCGTATGATTTCATAACGTCGAATGACATCTTCATTTCAGTATCATTTAGTCGTGTACTTTTGATTTTCTTCATCAGTTGGATTTCAGATTTCGTAGGATGGCTGCATAATTCTGTAAATATATTGTGCATTGTTAAAAAATCAGTTGTAGGAGGGGAGGATCTTCTTTGTACATTTTGGTCAATCTTAAAATTAGTGTAGAAAACCTCCGTTAGACTTCATTCGCCACTGATGTTGTTTTGTAGTTTGCGCCTGTTTCATGAGTTTGCTTAAAGTCATTTTGTTGCCTAGTGTTTAGACAGGGACTTTTGTGAGCTGTTGTGAGAGAATAACTTGAGCAATGTGGTAGAATTTAACTTCATATTAGATAAGTTTATTTCAAATATCACAAAGTGATGACACAGTATTAACAACCGGATGACAAGGTTTCGAGCATGAATTATTATTTCCACTCATAATCATATCAGTTTAGTCACACGGTTTCACAATTAGTCTTATATACATTTTCTCTCCTTCTGTCTCTCCCTCCAACTTCCCCTTGCTGCTTGTTACCACATTTCGTATCTTCAGTATGGGCTTTGCATCATTCCTATTAACGGGATGAAAACATTTGGGCATTGTGTATATGATTTTCATTATAATAAAGGTTTTCTTGTATTTTCCAATAAATGAAAAACAAAACAATGTTGTCTTTATTGACGTTTCGCTATTTAATGTCACTTTAAGCTTTATCAAAGTATTATTAAACCAGAATTTGCAAAATCTCAGCAAACATATATAACAACTTAATCATCGTTCCTCAATTTGGGGTCATTTTTCGTTGTCGATTCGGCCATCATTCCGACTGCATGTGTGTGGTGGATGCTATAAAATTTGACTTGAGATACATTTGAAAGGTATTCTGCACTTAAACTACTGTCATATTAAAAATGACGAAAGTGCTGATAATATTATAGAATTCAAACCCTCTGTAGCACTGTCGTATAAAGAAGGGACTTCAGTGACCTTACGTAGAATTTTCATTGACGCTGGAATTGAAGTGGAATTTATACCAATCAACTCTCTTAGAGATAAACTTTTTGAACTTAAGGACCCAACGAATCCAATTAGGTAAAATTGTATAATTTACTAAATACCATGTAATGACTGTGAGGTCAATCACATAAGTAGATCAGGATTAACTAGATTACTGGAACATAAAAATGTATCTAGACCTAGAATAATTGACCATGCTAAGTTAGATAACCTAGAAAAAACAACTCAGCCATTGCACTGCATTCACTTGCATGTAATCATAAAATAGGGTGATACAGAGTAAGAGTATTAAAAAGTAACATAATTAGGTGGAGTGAGAGAAGTTAATCACTGAATCTTTGTTTATCGAATCAACGGGGAACACATGCAATCGGAATGACGCAACGCCCATACAAGAGAGGGGGAGTTGGAGAGACAGAAAGAGAGAATATATATATAAGACAAATTGTGAAGCCGCATGACTAGATTAACGTGATTGTGAGCAATAATTTATGAATTTGAATAAAGCAAGAACAACAGTGGTTTGTGCAGAATAATATGGTACCATCATTTATTTCGTAGGCTTCTCATCAGCTGCTTACAGCCTAAATAAATTATGAGGTTTGCGTACAGAAAAGTTTTAACATACTTGCAAATTTTACATGTTGTCAGTTGACAAAAAGTTCCACAGTAAGTGAACAGTGCTCAGAAAATTGCGCTTATGTAGTTTTTACACAGGCAGTTCAAGTTTAAACAAAATAGATGTATGCATACAATGGTAAAATAGTTATGTAATAAAGACGAAATATGCGTTAGATACAGGGTGACTAATAAACTAGGTAACAATGTACTGAGTTCAACTCAAATCATAGAAACAAGAGACAAGCAAAATTACAGATTATAAAAGGGAGTCAGGTTAAAGACAAAGATTACGTAATCAGATGAGAGAATAAAGATATTCAGTTACCAGGGCAAGGAAAGATTAATAACTGCTTCTTTCTGAACACATAAATCTGGTTTCAAGCGTTTGATAGATATTGCTTCGGCAAGCTTGAGGAGAATGGAACTCCTTTGTCTATTGATAATTTTCAAGGATTTCTCGATTTCTACCTCATGACCCGTGTCGAGAAGATGTCTAGCAATAGTGCTGCTATAAGAGTTTGTTCCCTTGAGACACAGGCTTTCTGGCATATGTTCAGAAAATCAGAGGTGTGCCCTTCTTTCTGTTCTCCCAATGTAACTGCTCCCGCAGATACACGTAAATTTGTATACACAGTTGGAGTTAACATGAGGAGGGTATCTATCGACTTTTGACTGCACCAAAGAGCGTGTTGTTCGATTGACGGGAACCAACTTAGCTGCAAGATAGGCTCTGGATAGTAACGTTCTCAGTCTTCTGTTGACCATTTCTGCAATGTTTTCACCTTTAAAATCTAGTTGAATGAAGACTGGCTTTTTTCAACTGTGATTTGTTTGGTATTTGAGCTTTCACATCTTCCATATTTGTTAATGAATCTTTGAGGGTAACCGTTGTTTTTCAGCACCTTTTCGAGAATCATAAATTCTTCCTGTAGTTTCTCTGTAGAGCATATTCTTCTTGCTCTATAGCACAGAGTCTCGACTAGTGCTCATTTATTGCTATTTGGACAAAAACTATTAAAATGTCCATTCCATGTAGGCTTTCGGTAAATTGACCTCTGGAGATCACCATCTTCTAGGCGTTGCATGGCGATGTCAAGGAAATGGAGCAAATTTATGCTCGGAACCTTATGATCCAGTTGTTAATACTGCATCATCATTATCTAATATGGAATATACAGTATTGCATTTGAGCAAATAATCTCTATCCTTCACTTTCTATCTATTTCTTTTGTGTAAAACCAAGATGTTGCGTAGAAAGACAATAAATGTTCCGTATATATATATCACCCATCTCATAAAGCGAAACCAACCCACCGAAAACTTTGACGCCAGCTAAAAAGTCTCTTAATTATACTTTCAAAAATCACGTGTCTGGAAGCTAACATAATCATGTGGAATTTTAATTCTTATTAAATACGACTTCTACAAAACCTCTAAGCATAAATTACCTTAGATGACAAACCTTTAAGCCCTATCAACGAAGGAATAATTCACTCAGCTTTTTCAACTTTTCATTACTCTCCTTTTTCTGTATTTTGAGAAACTCAATCAACAGACAAGTTGTCTGTCTATGCGTCACAGCAAAAATTGAAGCGTAATAAAACAATTCTTTGATGAACTAAAACAAAAAGGCGGATTTTTTTAGAAAAAAAATGCAAATGCTATTTCTGTATGTTCGATTCACACAGGTCTATAGACTCTACTCTACTTTCAGTTTGATTAATTAAAATTCATATCATAAAAATTAGAGGACAGAAATAATACAAAGCAATTGTATTGTCTAGCCGAAAATTAACTTTTTCTTTTGAAGCGAACCTTTTTCTACTCTGAAAAGCTTTAAAACTACACGTTTCTTCTTCATAAGTCTGTCACAGTAGTATGAGAAAGTGACAGTTTCAGGGCTGTCGGTATTCTGAACCCGAATGACATTTTGCTAGGCTATTCAAATAGGTTAGAAGAAATATAAGCAATATTAAAGAATAGATACCACAACCAAATGACCTTGAACCAGCCAATCAAATGCTTCTGGGCAAAAAATGGCATTCGTAATATAAAAGTATGTTTACTGGATATATGTATGAGAGAAATGAACCATATAGGGTATATGTCTCTAATCTACTGCAAAAGAGGTCTCAGTTTTCCATAGGAATGTCTGTGGTAGACAAACCATAATCTGTATGAATACCAATTATAGTATCGATTAATTCTGATAATTGATTAACTTTATGATGAATACAATATGATAGTCACATTGCTCAGTATTTCTAATAGATGCTGCCCATAGGCATCGTGGTAAGTTTGATCCTAACCTTAATCATAACTAGACCGTTATTCTACCCTAACCATAACCCTGAAACAGGGTGAAACTTATAATGAAGGTTATGAAAAGCAATCATTTATAGTGCTGAACCATGTGATTGGTTGGCTTAAGGTCATTTACTGTGGTATCTATTCTTTACTGTTGCTCAAAATATATACAAATACTAATTTACTCATAATTCTTTCTGTTTGCAACACGCCGATTACTTTCACCTCACTTGGCGCTATATTCGAGAATGTCATTTATGATTTAAAGAATAATATGTGCAAACAATTGTGATTTATGATTTGTCTATGAGAATCAGTGTGAGTGACCCACTGAAGACTTTGAATGTCGGTTGAGCTGTATAATCGTATCAAAGAAAAAAGCATTCAGAGATGTTGCTTTTTTCGGAGATATCATTCTCAAGCTTTAACGCTGAGTAAGTATATATTTATTTTCATGGCAACAAGAGGAGTGTTTTGAGTGATGTGTTATCAAATTTTTATTATTATTTATTTCAATTCCTAGAGGAACATGGGGACTCAGCTGCACGTCTCCATTGCATACGGTTCCTTGACAACGTTTTCATATGGCTCCACGTCTGCTCACATTCTTTCATCTCCTCTTCGCATGACCTCCTCCATTTCACCTTCACACCGACGACCAACTCGCCGCTTCCCATTTGGCTTCCACTCAAGCGATGTTTTGGTTTTTGATGTCAGTCGATGGTTTGTTTTCTCAGAGTATAACCAATCCACCTCCATTTCTTCCTGTATATTTGTTGCACAATCGGTTTCTGGTTGATCTGCTCCCAGAGATCTCTGTTGCTGATCTTTTCTGGCCGGCTATCTGATCTTGAGTACTGAGCAAAGACAACTGTTAATGAAGGTCTGTAGTTTGTTTGAGATGCTCTTTATGACGCGCCAAGTCTCTGATCCGTATAGTAAGTGGCACTGACTTCACATTGGAGTTGAAAATCCGGATCTTACTTTTGACGCTGAATGCGTCAATGACCTCCACACAGACTTGAGAGTAGTGAAAGCTTGTCTTGCTTTTCCAATCATCGCTGCTTTGATATCCTCGTCAGTTCCGCCTGTGGTTGAAACGATGCTTCCCAGGTAGGTAAAGGAGGAATTTCCTTCAGGTTTCTTTCATTTATTCTGATTGTTGTCTGTTGTTGTTTTTGCTGCTGTTGGTGTTGCCCAGGAATCTTCATCACCTCTTTTTTTCTCTATGCTCATCTGAAGTCCTATATTTGATGCTTCTTCTGCCAACTTGTTGCTTTTCGCTTGCATATCTTCCAGTTTGTGTCAAATCAGACATATATCATCATTGGCAAATTCTAGATCCTCCAAGTTTTCCGTATGCGTCCATTTTATGCCTGTCTCCTCCCTGCCCGCTGTCTGTAGCATTACCTAGTCTATCATAATCAGGAAAATCATTGGATATAGTGGGCGGCCTTGTCTTACACCCGTCTTCACTTTTAAGGATTCAGTGAGTTTCCCATTGTGGATTATCTGACATGCACTATTAAATAATAAATTAATAATAAAATAAATAATAAATAAAAATGTAATTAAATAATACAGGAAAACTGTTCAGGTAATGACTAAAGCAAAATTAAGTTGGGTGACATGATATAATTGACGGGATTGGGTGGAATTCAATTTAAACTGAAAGAAGTACAAGATTAGTGTCGTAAGAGTTTGGTTAAGGAGTTTACTTGCTGTCCAGAATCATCAACCAATGTATTCCAGACTAGACCTGCAGGGGGGAATCTATTTTCTCCTCTGAACTACCATAATGGTAAATAATATGATTGTACGTTTGCATAGCAAACACTGAGTACAGCTGACATACTTATCTATACAGTAGCAAGTGAATTTATAAATAAATAAAAACGAGGCCAGTATTGGCAGCTTATCCTTGACTTTCATTCGAATCATTGGCTTTACAGGACGAGAATGAGTCATAGTTGTTACTGGAAGTCAGTTTTCTGCAGGAACTGTTAGAAGCTGGAAATCATAATTCACCGACATCACTTACTGGAGCTTACCTTGAGGCATGAAATCACTGAGTTCTTGTACAGTCTTCAGTATTCACATCTTCAGAGTATCTGTTTAGGGACTTGATTTATTTTGAAATAATAGAGAAAATCTGTAGCTCAGGTGGCTGATCTACAATTATTAGTGTTCTCTGAACTGGTTGGTTTAGTTGTGGAGCTTTCGTCATCCTTCTGGAAATTATCTTCAGTACATATATAAAGATGGTTACCAGGGGACACAATTCTAACACTCATGGAAAATTTAAATCAGTTCACTTTGTGCTACAAACTGCCTTAAAGATGTTGTCCAGAAGGTGAACGACGAAAGCTCCACAACTAAACCAACCAGTTCAGAGAACATTAATGATTGCATTTCATCTGGTTCCCCAAGAGATATTGGCCCGTGTTACCTTTAAAGAGTGGAACCTTGAGTTTTTAGTTTCATTTTAGAGCTTTTGTTGAAAAAAGATTTCTGATTTAAAAGTCAACTAAATACTTTCTTATCGTGCCCACTTGAACACTACAGTTTTAAGCCTCAACATACCAGGAAGGCTTTCGTATTAACTATTATTTTTTGGCATTTTTATACATGTATAACACTTTTGCGAGATAAGCTTTCACTACTCTCAAGTCTGTGTGGAGGTCAACAGCACTCAGAATGAAAATGAAAATAAAGTGTGGATTTTCAACTTCAATGTGAAGTCAGTCCTACTCTATACGGATCAGGGACTTGATGCGTTATAAAGAGCATCTTAATCAAACTACAGACCTTCATTTACAGTTGTCTTCGCTCAATACTCAAGACCAGATGGGTGGCCAGAAAAGATCAGCAACAGGGATCTTTGGGAGCGAACCAACCCAGCAGGAACCGATTGTGAAACAAATAGGCAGGAAGAGACGGAGATGGATTGGCCATACTCTGAGGAAACCATCAAGTGACATCACTAGACAAGCCATTGCTCGAGTGGGACCCGAAAGGGAAGCGACGAGTCGGTCGTCATTGCAAGGGTGACCATGTGAAGAGGAGATGAAAACGTGTGGGCAGACTTGTAGCCAGGTGAAAACTCTAGCAGAGAAGCGAACGCAATGGAGACGCACGGCTGAAGTCCTATGTTACTCCAGGGATTAAAGGAAACAATAATAATAATATAATAATAACATTTTTGCAACTGATATCTCTACATGAAACCTAGGGAAATCAAGGATGTATATTGTTATAGTTTGACACAAAGATCGTTTATCACTAGTTGGGTGAGTTTTGTTCAACTTGTTTCTACTGATTTTTCATTCCAGCATAATATTTTTGCTCACCGATAGCTTCATCTTTATTATAGAGATTGTCTGTAGCAGAAATTCAGAAACAATCTATGAATTTCTCCGGAATTTAAAGTTTCCGCCAATTAAATCAATCATACTTTAAGTGAATTCAAAGTTCAGTATTCAATGTTCTCTTTTTCTATGTATAAATATGCGATTATAAATTTCTATCAATAGACACCAAACACTGGATTATATATATACCTAAACGTTAGTTATAGTAGTGAGATATTTCAAAGAAACTTAGGCGGAAAAAACAGTCGTAATACCAACAACTTGATAAGAAACTGAAGAAAGTAAAGCAAAAAAAATGGCCTACAAAACTGCTTGAAGTTCTAATGTCATTTTTCCAATAAAAATATGTATGTTTTTATCATGTGAAAAAATTATCATTGTTCTAGTTTCCGTTTGAATTTTTCCCAATTCGTAGTCAGGAGAAAACGTCAGAATTATGTATATATATATATATATATATATATATTGATTGTAAACGATGTTTTGATGCAGAAGAATGACATATCATGTTGGTTGCAGGCGTACTGATAAATTAGTTGCTTAGTTAGTTATTTAACGCGTAGGACACATTCATATACATATATATGCGTAAGGATGTGTGCAGCAGTGTGTTTGATTAGCAAAGCCATCTGTCAGAATTTATCAACTTCACATTTGACGTCTTTTCTGACAACTTATTCGGATAGACAAACATACAATGACAATAGTCTTAGCAAAAGCTGTCAAAAGCAGTCAAAGATCTGCGAAGACTGACTTGTGTGAGTGAATAAATGCTCCAGGTTTTAACGTGTTTTTGTTTGTATTTTTTGCTCCCGCGCGCGCTCTTTTCGCGCGTTACAGAAAAAAATACGTTTAGGTGTTAAATAGTCTTTCACTATGTTGTAGAGTTTTCACCAAAGATTACTACTGACATATTTGTGCACGGAATTAAATCACATGGTTTGTGAAATATTTGTCGTGAAATAAAATTTTTCAATTTTAGACTGAAATAGTTTAGCTAGTGTCAGCGCTACAGAGTTTACTGTGTAGGAGGAGAAAGAGGATGGAAAATTTTGATTTTTTTAATTTTGATTTTTGATTTACAGCTTGATTCCACACCGTATTTTCAGTACAAGTATGGAATTTTCAGCATGGATATCGGTAGCCCAAATTTTGCAGGCCGACCATAGATATCGGGTGTGCGCCGGCAGGGGATCGAACCCCGGACCATGTGCATGGTCGGCGAGAGTCCTAACCACTGTGACACCGACGCACAGTACTAATAATCTTTCTGCTTTTGGTCAGTAAGTAGTAATAATAATAATTTGTTTTATTCCAGAAACAGTACTAGTGGTACAGTGTGGAATTTTCAGCACATATCTACAATATTTGCATCTAATTTTACCGACATTTAAAATAAGTATTAAACAAACAAAAAAAAAAAATCTGAAGACACCAACAGCAAAAAAACAAAAAAACAGGATAAACACAAAATAATTATAAATGCGAAAAAGTACCAAAGTCTACCAAAGTCTAATGCAGTGTTTGTGGTGGTAGTGTGAGTAATCCTGAATAATACAAAATTTTTTTAAGGTGGTGACTATGGCGTTCACAACCAATGATTGTCAGTTTAATATTACCGAAAAGTATAGAAAATAAGAAAAAAACAACCACAAAACTAATAATTACATGATGGTTAATGACAGGACAATTTTGTAATACTCATAGTGCTAATATAGTCGGAACCAGTGGATACACAATAGAAGGAATATAGTAAAGTACAAAAAAGGAAGCCAATGTTAATATTTTAGGTAGCTAAGTATGTTTGAAGAAGGAGTTCACTATAGAATACAAAATAAGAGAGAAATAAAAGAGCCTAAAATTATGTTGTTAATAACAAAGCAAGTCATAGGTTTCACGCTTAACATTGTCTCTGTCGCTTAGAACAAGGGCGAAGTATGGTATCGTTGAGTTCCTGTACTTGGTTGTATGAGCATAGATTATTTTATACTGATTTCTGGTACTAATTGATGAGATACAAGGCGAGAGTTGGGAATAGAGGGGGTGTTGAGGGTCGGAGTGTATGGTTTTAGACCATTTTTCGCATGTATTCAGATGCCTATCAACTAAAGTAGTGACGAGCTGACTGAGTTTTACACCACTATTCCTACTGACTACCTTCAACATCCTTCTCAGGATGGTATAGTCCTTTTTCAGTAGACCAGGAAAGACTAATGGGGAGCAGTAAAGTAGAATAGGTATGATACAAAAGTTGACAAATTGTGAAAGTAGAGGTCGGGTGATTCCAGATTGTCTAAGTTTCTTAATGTAGTAGGTTACGTAGAACACTTTCTTAGAAATCATTAGGATATGAGATGTCCAAGTAAGGTCGGAAGATAGAACTAGACCGAGGTATTTAGCCTTAGACTTAGTTTCAATTTTAGTCCCCTCAATGCAACAGTCTTCATGAGAACTTACTAGTGTTTGTAGATCTCGTTTATACCTAAGGGAGAAGTCAGTAGTCTGGCACTTTGAGGGATTCAGCATGAGACCATTTAGTTTAGACCACTGACTGATGTCCGACAGGAAGCTATTTAACTTGAGACAGTTTGACTGAGACTTAATGGAAAACGATACAGACAGGTCATCTGCATATTTGACGAAGTTGATTTCATCCGAGAGAGGTAAATCATGTAAAAAGAAGGAAAAGAGAAACGGAGAAAGAACAGCACCCTGAGGAACTTTAGCTTCAGTAAGCAAAGGAGAGGAAGATACACCATTATATACCGTGTACTGCATCCTATTAGAGAAGTAAGAGTGTAGCCAGTTGATAGCCCAGGGCTCAGTTTGTGTAAGGCTAAGCTTGTTTAACAATAGGCCTCTAGATACTGAGTCGAAAGCAGATGTATAGTCAAGGAACGTACAACGGACAAACTTGGCCCCTTTGTCTAAGGAGGATACAATGTTGTGATGAAACACAGCAGCAGCGTCCAAAGTACTTTTACCCTGTTTGTAAGCAAACTGCTTTGGATCGTTTGAGAGACTTAGTACTATTTAATATGGAAAGTTTACTGAAAGTTTAGACAAATAATTCGCAGCTTCTCTTAGAGTGATAAAAGAGGCAGTTTACACTTCGCTTAGCAACCATCAAAATCCTGCTTACTGATGTGAATCAGTGTCGTATAGAGATTTCGACTTGCTAGTTCTCATGATTCTGGTCCTTTTAAAGTATTATGTTTAATAGATTTGATTCAGTCTTTCCGAATGAAATGATTATAGCACCCCATAATGTCCGCTTTTCATAAATTCAAGTAATTGGTCACAATCTCTACGATAAAAATAAGATGTAATTCCATATTAGTTTGTTTATTAGATATATCATGCAGTGAAAAAACGGTATTATTTACTGGATGACAAAGTTTCGAATACAATTTATTGTTCATAATCATATCAATTGCAATCGCAATATTTCGAAACTCCCGTTTTATAGTTTTCTTTGTTCACTCCTATTTGTCGTCGTTGAGGTGGTAGAATTTTTCAGATATCTGAGTGGACAGGTGTTGAATCATTCGTATTACACGTATTTGCAGTTGATTCGATAAACAAAGCTTCCGTTGTTATCAATCTCTTCCTCCACCCTGTCACATTAGATTCTAAAACTGTCATCTTATCTCATCCCGTTGTATGGCTGTGTTGTGTGTAATTGCATGTAGTGCTTTGTCTAAAGTATTCTCTAGATTTCTTATCTTATATGGGTCAACTAATCTAGATATAGCTAGGTTTTTATACTCGGCTAGTCTGACTGCTCCTATTCTACTACTTTGATCTATGTATTTGACCTGACAGTCATTCCAGCAGGGTATTAAACAGACTAAATTGTTTTGTTTTACGGCTTCACAGGATCCTTTGACCGACAAAGCATGTTTCTAATTGTGTTGTTGGGTTTGAATGCCAGCCGCCTTTATTCCTGCGTTTTTTTATAAATATATTGAAATTAAGATGTACTGGTGAAGAAAGCACTTGTACTCTCTGAAGTGTATTTCAACGTGTTTATAGAATAGTTCATACTAAGCTGTTATTATATTATTATTGTTTCCTTTAATTCCTAGAGGAACATAGGGCTTCAGCCGTGCGTCTCCATTGCGTTCAGTCCTCTGCTAGAGTCTTCACCTGGCTCCATGTCTGCCCACACGTTTTCATCTCCTCTTCACATGACCTCCTCCAAGTCAACCTCGCACTGACAACCAACTCGTCGCTTCACTTTCGGGTTCCACACGAGGACTTGTCTTGTGTTGTCACTTGATGGTTTCCTCAGAGTATGGCCAATCCATCTCCATTTCTTCCTGCCTATTTGTTTCACAATCGGTTCCTGGTTGGTTCGCTCATTGCCAGAGATCTCTGTTTCTGATCTTTTCTGGCCTGCCATCTGATCTTGAGTATTGAGTGAAGACAACTGTAAATGAAGGTCTGTAGTTTGTTTGAGATGCTCTTTATGACGCGCCAAGTTTCTGATCCGTATAGTAGCACTGACACTATAGAAAACTTTTTCATGAAGTTTTCCTATTTAAAGGATGATATCATTGGCTGATATGCGTCCTAAAATGACAAGAAAAGAGCACTTGACTGAACATTTCCCCTCTGAGTAGATGTAACACAAATAACTGTGTGTTTCTGATCCCTCGTAGAAGTGATGAACACATTTTCAGATTGATAGGGAATGATTTTTAGCTCATTTGATCCAATACGGAAAAAAAGATGGGGATCAAATTAATTAGTTTGTCTACGGTTTGCTTAATTTCTGTTAATTTATCATGAACTCCTGAGTAATATAAATTAAGATGATGGTGGGTGGGTTGTTGATTCAGTGATAGAATACGCGGCAACCATGCCGGTATTCCAGGGTTGGATACCCGGCCGACGAACTCCTGAACCTCGCTTAAGCGGCAATAAGCCCGATTAATTATCATTAAAGAGGGAGGCTGGGAGTGCAAAGAACTTTGCTTAGGTGCTAGCCATTTCAAGACGCTTTACTGCTCATGAGAGTACATAAAAGTACAGGAAGGAAACTAAAATAGGAAAAGATATACGGTGGAAAGAATAGTTAGGTGGCGATTACAGAGCATTTTTGTAATGTAGAAGGTAACAAGTAACGAATGCATCTGTACCCGCATCTGATGGGCTTTGACGGGTGTCAGAATAAATCCACAACCATTGAGAATTCGCACCCCGAAGACCCTTGACAGACAATCTACACATCTTCAATTAACTCATACCAGCTGCCAAACCTTATGGACTTGTGCAGTTGTTTCAATCTGACTAAACTAATAGTTTTAGTCATAGAAGGCCTATTGGTCATGCACATGGTTTGGGATCCGCTTCCAGTAGACACACCCTTAACTAATAGAAGGAAGACTGGGCGTGAAGCTACCAACCCCAACCCTTTAAAACATAGCACTGGAGCTCCCGAAAATTCGAATAACTTTAAGCTGTATTCTCCACTCGGAATTCAAGAAATAAAGAAAATCGAGGTACTGACTTATAGAAGTAGTTCAATCTTATAAATTTATGAATGACTGTGAAATGTAAAATCAATCGTTTCATATCCACCTAGTCATAAGTGCTGTGTAGTTTTTTTAACTGAAGATATTCTGGTCTGCATTCCTTCACCTGCGTTTGAACTGCTTTCCATCTAGTGAAGCCAAGCAGAGTAAATATTCCTGACTGACAGACTCATAGAGAAAGTCAAAGTTGGAGCACGTCTCGAACTAGACACCTCAAGATCAGTTAGACAAGACAACAATAGCTAAGCTCTCAAACTGAAAGGTTGAAGAGAATTTGGTTGATTGTAAACTATGAAAATGTTTACCTTGATTTCATGATAAATTGAGTTTAATCAGAAATGCATGAATTACTTGGTTAATTCAGTGTAAAGCCCGGGAGTGAATTGGTAATGAGACGATTCAACTGGTTGTTGTTGATAGATAGGAAAACAGTGGAGAATATGAGAGAGGCGTCAGCGACGGAGTGTGTTTGTAAGCGAGTGGTCAAGGCATCTAATGTGTGGATTTGTGTGTGTGTAGTGTGCGTACGTGAAAGTTCATCCACACTTAAGCATTTCGATGTTATGAAATCTTTGAAGCAGACATTGAAATCAAACGAACTGATCCACTTGTTTCAATATTCAACTGCGAATTTCAATCATAATAACCTATTTCATTTTTATATAAGCAAATATGTTGAATCTAGATTTGTTTACACAGTTTGAACCTCATCAACAATGTACAACTTGATTTGGAAATAAAGAATAAGAGAAATTGGTTTTGACTCAATTTAAGAATCTTGATTACCCTTAAATGAGTGTATGCAAGATAAAACTAAAGAAATGAAAACTCTTGGCCAAAAGATTGAGTACAAATGTGCACAAAATCCAGGTCTCTTGAACTTCCTACTAACTATCTCCAACCATTTCACATTAATTCATAAAGTACACCACGATAGCAAGTTTTCTGGAAACTTGAGCGAAAGTATTCAGTCTGTGCCAATACTGGTTCCCCTCTGGTAACATTCCAAAGTTATGATTTCAGTTCTACAGTAGGTAAGCTGTACTCCAGAATAGTTTAGTTAAAGCGTCTCTCACTTGCCGACATGTGTGAGCAAGCGCGAAGCGTAGATTCAGGGTTTAATAACCAATTGACATTACCATTCAGATGGTTGGTCATTTGTCTATTGGCATAATAAGTCTATAAAATATGCACCAAACTTTAACATAAGATCTCAGCGTTCCAGCCTTCATCCATATGACAACTTATTATCATCGAGGCGGATAGTTGCTGACGGTAGATAGCCGATTTCAAAATATTACTCCATGCTTCTTTGAACTAGAAACATGATCTGAAGATTCAGTCAAAGATACTGTCACATGACTTGCTGAGAACATCACACTGTAGGAAACAAATGTCTTACTCAGTAGTCAGGAAAATGCAGTTGAACATCACTATTCCGTTAACACAAATAAGGTTGTGATGTGCTGGTTTATGGCGGGTTTCTCTTATAAATCAGCAGTTGATAATCTATCTGACGCTCATTAGCTTAATTCAGTGTAAAGCACAGGAGTGAAATGGCAATGAGACGAGTTAACTAGTTGTTATTGACAGCTGGTGAAGAATATGGCGGAGATGTTTTTGACACATTGCGTTTCTAAGCAAGCGATCTACGGGTTTAATGTGTGGAATTGTGTGTGTGTGTATTGTTTATGCGTCAGAGTTCATCTACACTTAATTATTCTGATTTTATGAAGTCTTGGAAGAAGACCCTAACGCAAAGGAGTAAAAAAAAGTTAATTTTCAAGCTAAATCTGCTACCATAAGATATTCAAAAATAATCCCCATCCAGGTATTAATGAAAACAAAACACGTAGTTCAGCGAAGAGTCCTTTTTGGCGAATCCATTTCCTTAGCTTTATGATCGCAAATATATATAAGTTATTTTGTATGCATGTGTACATTAAGTTTTTCAAACAAAAATACAATTGGTTATGGTTATTCTAACTAAGCAGGTGAAAATTAGTAAGTTTTGGGTAGAGTCACCTGATACAAAAACGGTCAAGAAAATCGGGTGTGAGTGAAACTAGTGTAGCAACAGAGGTGATAAGTTGTCACAAACAGTTGTTAAGAAGGAGTTACGTAATAATATGAGTAGTTTGATGATTGAGTTGCACTCAGAATACACATAGGAACGAAGTACAGAATACGAAATAAGGTAAGAAAAGTAAATGAATACAAGAACTATAAGCGATTAAAGAAACAGGCAAATAAACAAAATTAAGTCATCAAAGAGCAACAAAGATGTTACCATGATAATTGAAGTGGTTGAGTAATTCTCTTTTGTATGCACAGCTCTGGTTTTTCTATGTGAGTGGCCAGAGCTTCAGAGATACAAACAAGACGAAACTGTATTACCTTTGGTAGGTTATTCTTGACTCTGTAGATTACTTTGAAGGAGGCGTTTTGAGATGGAATGATCAATGTTAAGCAGGTGTTCAATTATCTCACTCCTTATAGCACCACTATGCCCTTCCGCAACCGTGCTGGATAGTGTTCTTGAATCATCTTGGACAGAATGCTCGTCTAGCGACCAGTGTATCTGGCTCCATAGCAGAAGGCGAATTGACATATGCACATAGAAGTGGTCAGATGCGGCATCTTGTCCTTTAGGCTACAAAGAATGTTCTTCTCAGAGATGATGTGATCCTTCTCTTGTGAATATCGCTTGCTAAATCTCCCTTCAAATCAAAGTTCATGTAGAGTTTGTTGATTTTTGATGACTTAATTTTGTTTATTTGCCTATTTCTTTAATTGCTTATAATTCTTGTATTCATTTAGAACTCCAACGCAGTCTTGCATTCTTTACTTTAGTCCTATGTGTATCCTGAGTACAACTCAACAACCAAACTATTCACATTATTATGTAAATCCTTATTAACAGCTGTTTGTGACAACTCATAACACTAGTTTCACTCACATCCAATTTTCTTGACCGTTTTTCTATTACTTGACTCGACAGAAAACTTACTAATTTTCACCTGTTTAGTTAAAATAACTGTCTGACAAACCATAACTTATGTCTCATCTTTTAGTGCTGCTTCAAATGATATAATTCAAGCCTGATCACAATTATTATTATTTATATATTATTGTTTCCTTTAATTCCTAGAGGAACATAGGGCTTCAGCCGTGCGTCTCCATTGCTTTAGGTTGTATGCTAGAGCTTCCAATTCTGCCCACTTGCTTTCATCTCCTCTTCACATGACCTCCTCAAAGTCACCCTTGCACTGACGGCCAACTCGCCGCTTCCCTTTTGGGCACTTCCACGTGAGTGATGGCTTGTCTAGTGATGTCACTTGATGCATTGTTTTCTCAGAGTATGGCCAATCCATCTCCATCTCTTTATCTTCTTCACAATCGGTTACTGGTTGGTTCGCTCCCAGAGACCTCTGTTAATGATCTTTTCTGGCCATCTGATTATTATACCTTAGTCGATAGACCTCACAGCAAATAACTTCGCTGATATAACTGTCTAGTATGTGAAGTTTCACTGCTACCCACTTACAGTTTCGTCTCCCAATTGACTTCAATGTATTAAGATGACGCTATCCCTCTCATCTTCCTCCGCAAAAAACAACAGGTTTAATGACACTTCAGTGTTGAGTGTCTAGCATAAGAAATCTATCTCAAAATAAATGCACATTCTTCATTAGGCGAAGATAATTCTGAAGGGTTCCTTTTTTTCTTAATTCATAAAGCTTCTTTAATATTAGTAGTATTTGTAGTATTAACGATAGTGTTAACTCTTTTAAATCTCAGACTGTCGAACTTGGCGATACATGGGGATAAACGCATAGGCCAACCTACACACATACACACACTTATACACACATAGAGCCAGACACAACGACAGTCTGATGACATCACACTCTCGAATGGAACCAATTTGTTTTTTGCCTAATTCACACCACTGAGAAGCAATTACGTTTTAAATACCTCCCTATATATATACTTCTATATATATATATATGTGAGTGAATTTCTCAATTCTTTTCTACTGTGAATTGCTCAAATTGTTTATGATTATTATTTTTATTATTCTTAATTAATGCATAGCCTCTCAAATCCCTAGTCAGAGAATATTAATATATACGTGTAAGGGAAATGTGGTTTTTTGGTCATTTCTCCTCTTGAAGAGGAGTGTTGAATGCAGAAAACAAAAAAAGGGTGGACAAAAGGTGGAGTGATAAAATCAAGTGAAGAGAGAGGTGAATAAGTGTCTCGATCCCTTAAAAGGCTGACGAAAGAGAAGAGAAGGAGGCAAACAAAAATAGGGAGATTAAGGGACACTCGGATAGACTATTCACTTAAATTTTTACTCGAAACAATCTAAAAAACAAAAAAATGTGGTTAAATGCAACTAGTAGAGGTGAAAAAATAATTAGAAGATTAATTGTTACTTTTGATGAAATTCAAATTTGAGTGGCATAAATTATTCGTCTTTTTGCATTTTCATTATTTAATCCACACACACTGTCGGTGGTTTTCTCCCGTAGTCTTTTGACAATACATCATTCCGAGATAACCTTCTTCTTCTTTTGTAAATAGTATTCATCCTGTTGCCTTATCTGTTCAGATAGAAACCCATCGTTCGAACTCTGACTTGTTTGCAATTATTCCCTTCTGAAACAATATTATTTAGTTATCATTTTATATAGCCGTCACGATGATATGCATTCTGACCATCGAAATCAATACGGCATGCTGAGCCTGGTAGATGAATCAGTTTCTCAAAAAGCTTTTTCATCCACTTCATTATTATTTTTACTTATTATTCAACAGTACTTCTCCGTTTCATTGGCATTCGTCCTTAGCACTATTGCTGGATACAAGTAGCATGTGACTACTCATCTCAGACAATCAGTAGTATATGGTTTTATTTGAATAACTTAATTTCCAAAGGAAACTAAAGTCAGATTTCCCCACCTCGAACTGTGTAGGTTGTAAGTTGCTAACTAATTTTCAAATTATGATTGTTCACAGAACTTCATCATGAGCTGACATGAGCGGTTAGAGAACCATTAGAAAACCTGCAGGGAGTACCAAACATCTGCTTCGTCCATCAGTACGCACCCACCTTGGTTCGAACCCAGGACCTTATGGGTACAGGGTGAGCCCTTACTGATGAAGAGTCCTAAACTAGGACGAAACAGCTGTCTAGTGCTCCCTGGTGGTTTTCTAATGGTTCTCTAACCGATGTCAACTCGTGATGAAATCCTGTAACCAAGCAATCAAGTCCCCAAAAACCAATACTTGAAAATTTCAAATTATGAATTTGATTTATTTCGACCAAGTAGCTAGCCCAGAAATTAGGCGGTTGGAACTGGTTCAGCTTTCTAGGCTGAGACAAATTGGGTACGCTGATGATTAGCTCAGCTCCATTGGGGCAAAACAGCCTACCGGTATTTGACTCACCTCAATCTGTTAGATTTGAGTGATGTGCAACTTCTTATCTCAATCAGTCGGCAGTATATAGTTCTGTGCAAGTGGGCTTGCTTTCTTTAGCATGTCTCATGATTGCCCATAGACTGTCATGTCTCCACATTAATGCGTCTTAATAAGCATCTATCATCCTTGGAAGATTTATTCAAGTGACTCAAAGTTACTCACTGACTAATCCTATCTCTAAATATCTTAAAGTAGTCAAGGATACCATATCTATAAGTGGAATTGAAGTTGAAAAAGGTTTCTCAAATCAGAATTGAGTTAAATTGACAGTTTCACGCAAAAAGTGTTTACAAATACTATTTTTCCCACTGTTACATTCCGAGTGCGTGAAAAGGGCTTCAGTCTTGAAATCTCAGTAGTACTGGTGTTGTTTTTTCAGGGTGCGATCGCTGGCCTCAAGCCTCACTTCTAGTCTCTTCCTGGCTTACTACCACTTGATGAACTGGGAAAGATTTTGGAGTGCTTTGATGGCGAATTAAATCCAGACTTACTGAGTCGTAGGAGGACATTTATTATGTGATCACTAACGCAGTTCACGACGCCTTCAGAACAAGTGTGGTTCAGATTAGGACGGCTACTACCTAGTACATCTTGATTCTCACAGGCTGACCTAAAGTAATGGCATAAACATTTCTGTGATAGTCAGAAAATGAATAAGCTTTACTTGTAAAAACCCTGATTCAAGAATGCATAGATTTTCAAGAGCTATATAAAGTTTTGAAGATTATGAACTAGAGACTAAAAGAAATAATGAACTTGCCAGCCTCCACAAGTTATCGTATTTCTTGACTTAAATATGGTGTGCTACTTAATCTATTGGATTTCGTAGTGTTTGGTTAGGAGGACTGAACATTCAAGATTATCCTCATAATTATAATGCTGTCTACACCGAAAAGTTGCATCGATAGGAAGAATGATATTTTGTATTCTGTTTGCAATTGGGTGGATTCTATTGATGGTTTTGTCGTCTGTGTTCGAAGTTTACTGAATCGAACTGTTAGTGAAAGTGATTCAGTGTCTCATCGATGTTGACTAACAGTGGAATCCGAGATGCGCGTTTTGCCACATTTTGCGCCCCCTCAACTGAATGTGCCTGAATCCCCAATCAGTGATAGTTTTTCTGCTGAGACTCAACCCCGAAAGCCCCTTTTTGTTGGAACTTCACCCTCAAATATCAAGTTTTCAATTTCAAAGGATTCGCTGGATTTATTCCTGGGTACTTGGGAGGTGAAATCAATTTGTTTGAGCTCTTGAACAGAACTGGACAATGTTATGCACAAATATAAGTCAGTGGTAAATTGCAGATGTATCAGGAAAGCACAGCTCACGAAAGTAATCAAATCACGCATAAAATTCTAAGTGTCCTTTTTTATAAGAGTAACCTGAGGTTTACACTACACTCGTGAAGTTATGCATGTTGTCATATTTTATTCAGTGGGCGCCGCTTTTTCCTTGAGAACTAAAAGTACTAACGTGGACTGGGAAAGTTCGTGTAGCTAATTATTTAAACTTCATCAAATAAACTTTATTTTTAACCATTTAGTATCTGGTTAACGTGATAAATTTATTGTCCTCTGGTGCCTTTTTCGACACCTATATCTCAACTTTTAACTCTATGAATAATGATTTATATTAAATAATAATTAATCAACTACTAATTAATTAGGTCAAGGTTTTCATCATGAACTCCCATCACTTACTGGACCATTGAAAAACCACCAGGGAGTACTGAACAGCTGTTGCATGCTAGTAGTGAACTTTTCATCAGTATGCACCAGTCGGGGTTTGAACCCAGAACCTTCTGGTTACAAGGTGAACTAGCAGATCATTCAAACACTAGGACCCGATCCAATAGTCCATGAATTCCAATTTCTGCCAATTCATGATATGGCGAAACAGGACGAAACAGCTATCCAATACTTCAAGGTTTTTTCAATGGTCTTCTAACCAATTGCAGTTCATGATGAAATCCAGAAACCAATCGAATCCCTGCAAACCAACACTTGAATCATTAGGTCAAGTTTGAAGACCGAAATTAAACTATAACGATCCATAGAATGCCAAAGTACAACTTACCTTGGGTCGATCAGAAAAACCAATGGCTTTTACACATAAAGATGATGTTTATTTACAAGAGAAATACAGAGAATAATAATAAAACACATTAAACATGATTTTTTTCCGTGATATGACTTAAAAATGTTTCCCAAATACAGTGGTAAATATCAGTTTTTAGGTTAGGTACGTTTCTGTACATGTATCCACCAAGGTGACTGAAGTAGAGTTCTTTTTATGACCCATTTATGGCTTTTTTTTGTTTTTCAGTTTTCCCCAAAAGCCCTTGATTCAATTAGTGTGGGCTGTAGTGAGGGGTTCGACAAATATTTACTATAAACATGAGGGTAATAAAAATAAAAACCTCTTACCTTAATCCCAACTCTATAGATCTATCAATATATTGTTCAGAAAGTACTTAAAAACAAGCTCGTAATGAAATTTGTATCTCACTTCATGAACACTGTTCATAGTGGCACTATAGTAATGGTATATCACGTTGTCCAATGAATAACATGGGTTCAAGGTCATTGGTGTGCTAACAATCCTGAACAGCTATACTTTAACTTAGCGTTTGGAAGAACATTTGTGATCTCAAAAGGGACATAATTTCCTTTAAAGTTTCAGACATGCCTTTCTAACGAGTGACAACAACTGGGAAACCTAGGCACAACGCATTCAGCTGACTGCCTCCAGCCATCTGATAACAAACGCCTATTTCAGAAAGGGAGCCTGAGAAGTGTTAACCAGACCTGAGGACGGCAGCAGGCGCGAAAATTACCTATCCCCACCACGGAAAGGCAATGAAAAAAGATAAGAATATGATACTCATTTGAGGCCCAGCGATCTGAACGACTAAAAATTAAATTCTTTAACGAGAACCAACTAGTAGGCATGACTGATACCAGCAGCCGCAGTAACTTAGGATCCAAAAGCGTATTTTAAAACTGTTGCAGTTAAAAAACTCGTAGAGAAATCTGGATTGTGAGGTTTTTATGCCAATGTGATGATTAGTTTTGATATAAGGCTTAATCCTTAGCCTTCCTTAGATATTCTGATATAACTTTCTTAGCACTGTGGACCAGTTACTCTGTAGTGACGAATTATTACATCTGTTAGGGTTTTAAAGTGGTCAAACCTTTGACTGCGATAATAGATGGAAAGCTGTTAAATCTTCTGAGGAATACATGTGCCAGCAAGCTGACTACCAAAAGACATCGAAAGCGTACATGGAAAGGACAATACTTACATTTCAATAGCTTTTGTCCAAATAGCTTTAAACGTGGTCTTGTCAAGACTCTGTACTATAGAGCGAGGAGAGTATGCTCTATAGAGAAATAAGAGGAAGAATTTGTGTTTCTTGAAAAGATATTGAAGAGCAATGGGTACCCTCAAAGGTTCATCAACAAGAATGGAAGATCTGAAGTCACAAATGTAAAACAAATCACAGTAGGAAAAAAGCCAATCTACTTTCAGCTTGATTATGAACGTGAAAACATTGCAGCGATGATCAACAGAAGACTGAGTACATCCTGCAGCTAAGCTAGTTCCCGTCTATCGAACAACTTGCTCTTTGGTGCAATCAAAAATCGATAGATATCCTTCTCATGTTAACTCCAACTGTATATACAAATTTATATGTATCTGCGGCAGCAGTTTGATTGGAAGAGCAGAAAGAAGGGCATATCTACGATTTTCTGAACATGTGCCAAAAAGCTTACGTCTAAAGGGAACAAATTCTTGAAACAGTGCCATCGCCAGGCATCTCCTCGACACGGGTCATGAGGTGGAAATCGAGAAATCCTTTAAAGTTATCAATAGACAAAGGAGCTCCATTCTACTCAAGTTTGCCGAAGCGATTTCTATCAAACGCTTCAAACCAGATTAATGTGTTCAGAAAGAAGCAGTTATTAGTCTTTCCTTGCCATGGTAACTGGATGTCTTTATTCTCTAATCTGATTACGTAATCTTTGTCTTTAACCTCACCCCTCCTTTTTTTATTTTTAAAATCTGTAATATTGCTTGTCTCTTGTTTCCATGACGTGATTTGAACTCAGTACATCGTTCCTTAACTTATTAGTTACTCATCATCTTACTCACCTCTCGTCTTTATTACGTAACTCTTTTACCATTGTATGCATACATCTATTTTGTTTAAACTTGAACCGCCTGTGTAAAAACTACATAAGCGCAATTTTCCGAGCACTGTTCACTAATTGTGGAACTTTCTCTCAACTGACAACATGTAAAATTTGCAATTATGTCAAAACTTTTCTGTGCCGAAAACCTCATAATTTTATTTAGGCTGTAAGCAGCTGATGAGAAGCCAACGAAATAAACAATGATGGTACCATATTATTCTGCACAAACCGCCACTGTTGTTCTTGCTTTATTCAAAATACATCTAGTCGACAACTCTTCTATGCATAAATTTCGTACCTTTCTTTGCACAGTGTGGAGTGAAACCCACTTTTTTTTCTGATTTATCATTCAAGGCAGAGATTTCAACATTTATCACTGCATACTTCAGTTCTTCAGTTAACCTTCTCTGGACTTATATAGTTTGATTACTTAAAAATAAGTTTACACCAATTTACGTTAATTGACTCACTTTTTTTGTCAGACATTGCTCTTCCATCTGGTAATACAACTGTTAGTATATATAATTAGTGTATGTAAAAATCATACACCAAAACACTCTACCACAGATAATCCAGACGGAAGACAAAAGTTTTTTATTCTGTTATTACTAAAATTAAGTAAAAGTTCTATTTGTTTATTTTTGTTTATTTATTTTCAAAAAATATTCAGTAATATTCAGCTATTCCCAAGAGTATCATATACAAATTTTTAATTAACTTGAATAAATATATATATATATATAACAAATGGGAGGAAAAGGTGAGGATTACTTAGTGTTGAAAAAAAAAACCAGCAACAAAAGAACACACAGATTTCAGAAGCAGTTACATTGTTACATAACAGTGTAATTTATAAAAGGCAATTAAGTCACAGTCAGTTAGTAGGAGACACATGTATAGGTGGTTGGCAATCTCAGCTTAAGGATTTCTAATGTAAATAGTCATTTTGTGTATTTGTGTGTGTGCGTAGGCGTGTTTGTGTGTGTGCGTAGGCGTGTTTGTGTGTGTGCGTAGGCGTGTGCGTGTGTGTGCAACAGACAGAGAGAAAGAGTGAGCAAATACTTGTAAACAACTGGTGGGAGTTATCAGGGGAAACTATAATTAATCATGGCGACTGTTTACCTGTTTGTTTTTTACTGTCGGAAACATTTAAATGATAAGCAGTCTAGACACAACTCACATGTTAAGTTAATGTGGTCTGAACGCAGTAAAAACTGATCTCTGTATTCTACTGTATAGCTGACTGAAAATTCCTTGGGTTGTATAAGCAGTTACAAAAAGCTCCAAAGACAGCAAAACGACAGTCATTTGCAATAAAAAACTGAGGTACTATTTAAAAGTGATAAAATAGCACACAGTCAAAATTACCTCAACGATGCCGTTGGCCAGGAGATCCTTCGAGAAGGAGATGAAAGAGTTTGGTTACTTGTGGATCCAGTTGAAGAGGACAGTAGAAATAAGGCAAAGTGGAGATGTTATCAGATGGTTGGAGGCAATGGGCAGGAAGACTTGGACCTAGGTTTCGTGCTAGCTGGCACTCGTCAGCAAGGCGTATCTGCAACCTTGAAGGAACTGATGTCCCTTCTGAGATTCGAACCAGCGTCACGCAGTGCTGCAGTCAGAGACGTTACCACTGAGCCAGCTATTCGGGCTCGCGATTGACCTCCTGTAGGACTGTATTGGATATTTTTGATTGCACACTAGTCAGTAACTAGTGTAATGTGTCTAGTCCTATCTTCGCTGCAGACTGAATTCTATCAGTCAGTCCTACAGGAGGTCAATCGCGAGCCCGAATAGCTGGCTCAGTGGTAACGTCTCTGACTGCAGCACTGCGTGACGCTGGTTCGAATCTCAGAAGGGACATCAGTTCCTTCAAGGTTGCAGATACGCCTTGCTGACGAGTGCCAGCTAGCACGAAACCTAGGTCCAAGTCTTAGAATTCAGTCTACACCAAAGAAAGGATTAGACACATAACACTAGTTACTAGTGTCCAATGAAAGTGAAGATGTGTTGTTGAAGCCATATGTTCCACTCGGCACCCACGGGAACAATAAATAATATATTAGGTTTATATTACAGAATAAATACCGTAGTACAAGATACTTGACCAAAATTAAGCTATTAGAGGGATCTTAGCATTAAGTAGCATATTCCCAACAAGGTGGGATTAAAACTTTGTTATCAATAGTCACGCAACAATGTCTTCGCAGCACACAGTCTCAGATCAGAATCACTTTGTTGTTAGTGTAGAACTTGGGCATTGTGGCGAAATTCGATTTCATATTAGATAAGTTTATTTCAGATATGAAATCAGAATTGCCTTAATTCGCTTAAAAAGAATCACATCATAAGGAAACACATTATCAGTGTATCACACAACTGCGAAAAGAGAAGCATTCAAATTAGAGATTGAAACAGGAAATAAAGATAAAAGAATGCGGATTAAGTCAGCAGATGATAATGAAACGTTGGGGAGGTGATATAGGTATCTTATCAACTGTATACAACCTAGTTGAACAGTCTAGGTGACCAGATGAACTTCTAGTCTACTCTCCTGATAACCTCGACTAGAATTGGCATTTGTGATTGCTGTACGACTATCTAGCCTGCTAGACCTGAATGTTGGTCACACAATTAACTGATTCCCCAATTAAATCCATTCTAAGCTAACGTAGCCTCAACTAATAGGGGCAGAAAATAATAAATACGCCTGTTCTAGGATGCATTCAGGGGAAGGAGTACTGAGATTTTTATTAGATAACACAGAGACTCAACACAACTTACCCACCATGCGCTGATCGCTTCAAACAATCAACTATCCACAATAGTTTTCTTTCCATCGATACAGATTTGTAAGAAGGTAGTGATGTTGCGTTGTCAAAATAACTTATTTATTAACACATAAAACAAGTTGAATAAGCGTAATACAGTTATGTAATAAGATGAGTAGTTTAATGAGTGAGTTGTGATGAGCATGCACATAGAAACAAAGGAAATTATGGAATTATGCAGGAATTCTTAAAATTACAAATGTTATAAGGAGTTAGAAAAAAGGAGAGCGACAATCGAATATCTCGTCAACACTGGTCATTCCACGTCAACAAACGCCTACCTTAAAGTAATCTGCAAAGGGAACAGCAACCTGCCAAAGGCAATACGCTTTCTTCTCCTTTGTATTACTGAAGCCTTAGCCATTCAGTTGGAGAAACCAGAGTTATGTGTACGAAAAGAAAATCATCCACGCACCTCTAATATCATGCTAACAACCGTATTGACTTCCACGGACTAGATGTGTGCATGCTCGTATTTTTCCATAACTCGTCATTATATTTGCGTTTCTTTAGAACTCTTACATAATTCCATATTTTCACAAATCACCTTATTGCGTGGGCGTATTACGCTTATTCAACTTCTGTTATATGTTGATTTACATAATTAACTATGGTTTTTGACAACACATTACTGCTAACCTCTAAGCAATCATCATCCCCACCCCCCGAGTTACAGTTTGATTACTCATCACACTTTTGAAATGTCTTGACAACAATATCCTTGACTTATTTTTATTCTTATCAGACAAATCTAATGTACACATACATATAGAAATAAGCATATATAATTGCGATTGTACAGCTAACTAGGTGAATGAATTTGTCAAAAAGAGACTCTTTGCTGAACTATGTATTTTGTTTTATTTGATTCATGTCTGGATAAGGGTTATTCATGAATAAAAACCAAAGATCTTACTCCATGCGATGTTTAGAACTATCACAGATTAAAGTTTGTCATCATTATGTCACATTATATTATTATTATTGTTCCATTGGGTTCCTAGTGGAACATAGGGCTTCAACTACACGTCTCCACTTGTTTCTGTCTTCTGCATCCATGTGAGTCCATACTGTTTCAAATCCTCTTCGCACGATCTCCTCCATGTCACTCTTGGACGTCCCACTCCACACTCCCCTTTCGGGTTCCACTCGAGCATTGGCCTGATGCTCGATGTCACCTAGCGGCCTCCTCAGCGAGTGTCCAATCCATCTCCACTTTTTCCTGCATATTTGTTGAGCGATTGCTTCTTGTTTTGTTTGTTCCCATAGTTTCTCGTTGGTGATTCTTTCCGGCCATCTGATCTTCAGTGTATAGAGCGAAGACAACTGTTGACAGAGGTCTGCAACAGGCTGTTGGAAATATTCTTTGTGGCCCACCAAGTTTCTGATCCGTATAGAAGAACTGACTGACTTGACGTTTGTATTGAAAATCCGAATTTTTTTGTTGATGCTGAGGAGTGATGAAGATTTCCAAATTGGTTTCAGGTTGATGAATGTGTTTCTCGCCTTCCCGATTCTCGATTTGACATCCCCGTCGTCCGTTCCTCCTGTAGTTGAGACAATGCTCCCTACATAGATAAGTGAATGAAGTAACCTCTTTCAAATTCCTTCCGTTGATGGTGATTGGCACTGGATGTTGCTGCTAGATTACTAGGTCACTAATATTCTAGCCAATCCCAAGCCCGGATAAAGAGGGAGGGTTGGATCGTGGTGCTAGCAACTCCACCCGCAAAACTTAACCAAATTGCTACAAAAACTTCAACGCACAAACATTATGTCACATAACATGTGAAATTAATTACTGACTTAACTTTAATTAAAAGTACCACCACCTATCGTATAACACAAAAACGTTTATAAGTCCAGGAGAAATTGTTATTTGGTGCGGCCAGTCTTTTGGAAACAACATAAATGAACATAAAAAAACATTTCCATATTGAATCATAAGAAAAAGACGTAAACAGCAAAGAAGAGAATCTTCCCTTTTCGACAGTTCATTTTCGTTAGATGCTACTGTACAATCGTAGTTATATTCAACAACGAATTCATAAGACCAATCAGTCAAATAGTGGTAAAATTCTCCTAGAAAATATATTACACAGTGTAGGGTGTAATCTAGAAAGGAATAACTAATTGGAAATTAAAAAAGGGGTGAAGAAGTTGGTGGGATGACATGATAAGTGTGAAAAAAATGACTTATCAGTATAATTGTGTAGAGTGGACAAGACTAATGGAAAGAAGATAAAGTTTCTTTTATAAAATCTGTATGGAAATTATTATTATTTCCTTCAATTCCTAGAGGAACATAGGGCTTCAGCCGCAAGTCTCCAATGCGTTCGGTTGTCTGCTAGAGTCTTCACCTGGCTCCATGTCTGCCCACACGCTTTCATCTCCTCTTCACATCACCTCCTCCAAGTCACCCTTGCACTGACGACCAAATCGCCGCTTCCATTTCGGGTTCCACTCGAGCAATGGCTTGTCTAGTGATGTCACTTGATGCATTGTTTCCTCAGAGTATGGCCAATCCACCTAACTCCATTTCTTCCTGTATATTTGTTTCACAATAGGTTCCTGGTTGGTTCACTCATTGCCAGAGATCTCTGTTGCTGATCTGTTCTGGCCGGCCATCTGATCTTGAGTATTGAGCGAAGGCAACTGTTAATGAAGGTCTGTAGTTTGTTTGAGATGCTCTTTATGATGCGCAGTGTAAGTCTCTTATCCGTATAGTAGCACTGACTGACTTCACATAAGAGTTGAAAATCCGGATCTCATTTTTGATGCTGAGTGCTGTTGACCTCCACACAGACTTGAGAGTAATGAAAGCTTGCCTTGCAGTGTCATTAATAAACAGTAGTACAGTGATAATAAAATATGGATGATAGGAATAGTAATAGCAATACCAATAGTGAACTTAAAAGGAAGCAAAATCACATTAAGAACTTTACTCTGGTCACGGTAGTGTGAGGGAATGCATACAGTGTTTTTGAATGCAGAGGAACGGTTTCAGATCCCGAATAGCCAATGATTCAGCTATGTATAGACGGTGTATTCGAAGTCTTTTCTTACGATACAGAAGAACTCTATCTAGCACTGTGAAGCATTCATGCGGGGCGCTCGATGCCCAGAGTTGACATGGTGTTCAAAGATGGAGCTGCTCGTATTCGTCTTTTTCTCTTATGATTAGCAGCAATAATGCTTCACAGTGCTACACAGATCGAACGAAAGGACCTCGAATAGGCTAACTATAAAAAGTTTAATCATTACCCATTTAAGATCTGAAACCGAACCTTTGCGTTCAAAAGCATCACATACTCCCACTAGCCCTATTGTGACCAAAGTGACGTTCTTACTATAATTTCCCTCCATTTTATTAAAAAGGTTACCATTATTGGAAGTGTTATTGTTATTCTGATCATCCATATTTTATTATCACTCTATTATTGTTTGTTAATAACATTGCGTTTCCATACAGATTTTATAAAAACACTTTATCTTCTTTCCACTAGTTTTGTCCACTCTACACACTTATACTAATTAGTCATTTTTTCACACTTATTACATCATCCCAACTTCTGTCCCTATATTTTGATAGTTTCAACTCGTCACTCCTGTCTAGACTACACCTTACACTGTGTAATACATTTTCAAAAACAAATTTAACCAGTTCCTGGAATAATTTGAGCGTCGAGTCAGATTGATTCATTATAAATTATTTAAATTAATCTCAGCGTGTTAAGAAAATCAAAACAAGATTTTTCTGAATATTTCGCTGTGTAAGCTGCTGAAGAGGCTGTGGCTTACACAGCGAAACATTCAGAAAAATCTTGTTTTGATTTTCTTAACACGCTGGGATTAATTTAAATAATTTATAAATTGAACCAGTGTCTGATTGACTGGCATTGTGATTTCTTTGTTAAATATAATTACGATTGTACAGCTTGTGAAAATAAATTAATAAGACGTTTGTCTACATTCTACTTGACGTCAATTCAATGTCTTATGGGATGAAGCACGCTATATTCGTCAATGGCTGGTGAAATCTTACCACTGCGGTAGATTCCGCTATGGTTTTCTCATTGATTATACTCACAGTTTCATCGAATCTCTGTGCGTCGGTGGAACAGTGGTTAGGACTCTCGCCAACCATGCACATGGTCTGGGGTTCGATCCCCTGCCGACGCACACCCGATATCTATGGTCGGCCTGCTAAATTTGGGCTACGGGTATCACATGCTGAAAATTCCATACCTGTACCAAAAATATACAGTGTGGCATCAAGCTGAATCAATATATACACGCCAAAATAACACCACCTTTTGAGAATTGTACTCTGAATGGGGAGGGAGGAAATTTGTTAGGACTGGCTATTGAAAAATAGTTTGAACGTTAATAACGAATAAGTCCTTATTACTTGAATCTCTAAAATGACAACAGTTTCATTGAGATTTCGGACACAACTTGCTGATTGTCTGTAGGCTTTCAGAAGCAATTTTAACTACATAAAGATGGGTGTCGTCCTAACCAATGTGCGTGGCACTGTCACACTTTAAAGTGAATGTATTACCGTTCACCCACTGGACTCCACATGATAAGATTAAGAAGAACTCCTGGTACTGAGACTGGATAACGTAATCTCAGGTTGGCGGATTGTTACTGATATAATAGGTAGTGGTTAGAAAGTTTCAGGATTCAAAATACCAGCCTCCAAATTACCAACCCAACACTTTACCAGATGAGCTACAATACTTAACTGTTAACCAGGCCATCAGTTCACTGTAATCACAACTAGTATTGTCCATCTTAAAAGTGAGTGAGTGCTGCATTAATGTCCTTTTTTCACCATTCATCATGTTATATTATGTGTGAATTTAACTATAGACTAAACTTTAGTGTCAAGCAAACCCCCATCATTCCCATCTTATTACAAAAAAACTTGTGACTTTGTATAGACAATCTCTTGGCGACGACACAATCTAATACGACATTTGTTTGCATTTTACGTGACATCTTAGCCGACAAACGTGCATAGTCTATATCTTCATCGAACTCGAATCAGCTATGGTAAATTCATTCATTGATGTCGAAGGTATACACCTGCAGATAAACAGACTTATTAATCTTACTAATTAGGGATGATTTTGATTCCCTGATAAGACAGCCCAGATCTCTTAAAGGACTGCAGTTTCAACCAGATTTCAGATTTACCCTATTGATTGTCTTTAACATTTCGAAGTCAATTTGAAGTGCGTAAAAATGGGGATTCTCTTGGTCTAGATTATCCCTGAAAAAAACTGACCAGTGGGTTGAGCACTCAAATTTGCTTCTTTACAGAGTTACAGGCGTATGACAGCTTATGTGAGACTTAATAAAACATCTTCGACACCCGGAAATTCTGGATTCTGACTGGCAGACGACTAAAATGACTATCGTCTGATCACCATTCCATATGCATCAATCGGTTATTCATAGTAAACTCAGTGACTGGAAAACTAAACTTTGAAAGTTCTTTGTTATTAGACCAAGATAGTAAGCAAATGACCGTTTATTCTACTGAGTGAAGATTTAACTGATATCACTGCTCATGTTATATATAAGGAGAGAGAGAGGACTGTTTTTCCTTTAATTCGTGACCTGAAAACAGCTTGATACAACTGACAGTACCTAGATAAGAACAATGAATTGCCCATTTTAGCAAAATAAAAAATAAACAGATGCTGTTGATAGATTAGGGGTCAACCTAAAACCCAATTTCTCTTTATCCTCCTCTTCTCATAATTCATTGATCGTTTGGTTGTTATGATACACTTTCAGTCAAAATTAGTTTTTTTTTCAAATCTCTTGACTTTGATGAGTCTAAACTATTTGTTTTTAGTATTAAACTAATAGGTCTGACATAACTTACTAATTCCCCCTAATTTCCTGGATTGTATAGTGACAGATGTGATCGGTTGATCAGTTAACTTGAGAATTTCATTTCTGTGATATGATTATAAATTATTTAAATTAATCCCAGCGTGTTAAGAAAATCAAAACAAGATTTTTCTGAACGTTTCGCTGTGTAAGCCACAGCTTCTTCAGCAAATGTATTCGGATTTGTACTAATCATCAGAATATATACTCAAACATTTTACATAAATTAAAGTCAGTTTATTTGAAGGTCATTTGTCCATGGACATTTTTACCAACAGAAAATATTTAAGCAGTCATCACATACATTTGTAATGACTGATGTCAAGTTGTTGTTGTGTTCACTCTTCTATGGTTGATTTGTACAGATTAGTTTTTTATATGAGTGAGTGTGTGTATGTATGTTATTTGTCATATGGGAAATACGTGAATTCATATGTGATAAACATGATCCTACATGTTTTGAAAGATCATGAAGGCTCATAGAATGTTTGTTGCTCTTTCATCTGTCTTGCTTCATAAGAGTTTGCCATATAGATGATAAGTCTATCCCATCTTTCCTATTCACTGCATTCGATATGGTTAAGATGTGCAAGGCTTCAGAAGTCAATCTTTCGTTATGTGAATGATATGTTTTTCGAGTTCGACTAAGGATTGGTATCAGTTAGTGAACCATTGGAAACCAGAGAGTAATGGGTAGGTGTTTCATCTTAGTTTGAGAATCATTGGCAAGAAGCATCCACTGGGGCTCGAACTGAGGACATTTTGGTCACAAGGCTAGCTCGTATACCAGTCAGCCACTAGGACCTGATTCAATGGCCCGTAAGTTCTAACTTCTACCAGTTTGTGACTTTAGCGTGAACATCAGACAGTGTCATCGGCGGGTGCGTACTGCCGATGATTTCCAAACTAGGATGAAAAAGCTATCCAGTACTCCCAGCTGGTTTTCAGTGGTTCTCTAAGTGATGTCAATCCATAAGCGAACTCAAAAAACAAATCTAATCCTTACAAATCAACTCTTCATATGATATATTTTTAATCTAAATGACTTCATATTAGATAATGTAACAACTTAGCGTCTGTTGAAGAAATGATGGAAAGTCTGTGTCAGTTTCCTGACGTCTATATTCCACTTTGCCTCAGTCAATGTATGATTCTAATTTCGTTGAAGAACACATCCAAAAATTTTGAAGCGCTGAAAATCATTAAGAAATCAGTAGTCTAGCCTTCCTTTTTCATCACGGATGTTCGCTAATATGCTGTCACGAATCTGTAAAACGTTGAGCTAAAGATCTCAAATTTAGATGTGAACATATTATACCAATTGTTTATGTTTGCAAATTTGCGATGCTGAGTGTCCATCACTAGTTTCTGACTCATTAACTGAGAAAGAAGGTAAATAGACCAGACACATTATGTTATGTACTACCGATTTACTGATGTGAGTAGTTGGGTGCCACCATCCTCAACCAGATGACGTATTGTGTTCTGAATAGTTTAGCTTTACAAAAGAAACTGAGGTGGAGTCTCAATTCAAATTATGTAAATTGTAATTCTTGAATCGCTCTACGAATTGTAAATATGATTTAATGCATTGCCTATTCACCCGAGCTACCAGCCATGGTTCGGGGGATTTGAAGTCATTCGGGTGTCTGACCTGAATCTAGCCAAAGACATCACTCATAAGCGTGGCTCCAAACGAGCCAAACGGTCTTTTAATGTTTATTTTTCTTGAATCTGGCTAGCAAGTACCACTGGATGATGTGAACGGTAGTCAGCAACTCACAGCAATCAATCAGCAGTTCGGACACATCAAAACCTGACAGTCATTAGTTCTATAGAGGATCAAAATTTAAGACTGGCACAGCTGGTGGTTCCTCCTCACTCCGGTAATGTATTCTTCTGTGTTATTGTCTGCTGCGTCTACTGTAGCTTATTTTTTTAGCATCATACTGCTATAAGGTGACGCTTCATATCAGCTGGAACATCGTGATCGCATTATGTAAATGCGACGGGAAACATTTGGGCACTTTGTTGAGTATGGATAAAATTAAAGGATAAACTGAATCAAACGAAATCCCTACAAAAAACAAATACCTGAAAATTGACCTGATGCTCAATAGTGACTGGTTTTATTCAGGCAGTTAACCTAGGGTTATAGTGGGAAGCCGTGACCAGTAGATTGCAGCAGGTTGAAGGTGAGGCAGTAACTCATTGAACCATACATTTCGAAATGGTTGTGCCATGTCATCAATTGGCAGAAGTTAGAGTTCATGGGCTGGCCATTAGATCGGGTCCTAGTGGCTCAATGGTCTAGGAGCTTGCCATGTAAGCAAGAAATCCTGGGTTCGAACCCCGATGGGTGTTATATTAAGTAAGCCCATCTTGTATCAAACTATATTTTAGTACATTGCACGAACTTTACTCATTCATTGATCGTGTCAAGTAATATCTTAGTGTTGACATTTATATGTAGAGTACACGTCTACGAAATTATTCACTGTCATAGCCTCTAGTGTTTGAGGTCTTTATTCATTCTCTTGGTATTTCAAGGGAATGATGAAGCAACAAAATGACAGTGATTTGTCAAGAAGACTATTCTTCACCCTGATGGAAAAATTTGTTGATACGATTTTCTAATACTACTTTGAAATCACAGGGCCGACTAATGAATAAATCTGTGTAATTCCGAGTGTTATTGAGAATTTCTCGACAAAGTATCTGGTTTTTGTCACTTTTTGAGCCTTTTTTCTTCTGAACTACCCAATCATTGAGAAGGGAGGTCATCTGTGAACTGAACAGACTTGTTATAAATTTAGTATCTTCAAACCTAAGGGATGTATATTTGCATCTTGGAAGTGATAGAACCTTCCTTCAGGATGTGTATTTAGCTTTCTGTTATGTGACAAAAAACCACTGAACTCAGATCAAGTAGGACCAACTGACAACTGGGTTCTAATATCTAATGTTAAATGAACTTCACTGTAAGCGCACTGTAATCAGAACATTCAAAACCATTTCGATCGTCAATGAGTGGATCGCTAGGTTGGTAAGCGAGCAATTGCTTATTTAAATACAATTAACAGGTAGAATAACATTTCAGATTCCCTAATTATCATCTTCCAACGACACCTGTCCCAGACAGTGAAGGTATTAATTAGGGTTGACATTCATGTCCAGCAACTACAGACTGTAAGGCTCCAGCTGAATACTGTTCGCTGCTTGTCAAGATAAATTACAGCTAAGAAAACATTTAGAAAGTGTTTAAAAATGCAGAACCATTTCTTTCTTCTACCATGTACATATTATATATTCCAATTTTCACACCAAATTTTTCATTAAAATAAATGCAATTCAATTATAGATATATATGTAATGCAAATTAATTATTATCTAATCAAAACAATTAAAGGTTTATTCAATTATTCCTTTTTAATTATTTTAAATATCTTTTGTTCTAGATGATAGACAGCTTAACTGTCTTAAAATTATTCCACTTGACTATCAAATACGTCTTGCAGTGATTTATACTACTAGAAAAGCAAGTTTTAGTAGTATAGAACCCTGGCCAAGAGAAAATTGACTTTTCACAAGCCCATGATGTAGTTTATCTGGTCTTTTAATTCCAGTGAATGTTATCAAACATGTTTGTATGTTGAATGGGTTGAGCAGTACAATCGAGGGGTTTATATGCGTGTGTGCGTCTGTCAGAATCAATTTGGTACAAAGAATTGTCTAACTGACAAGACCGTACCTCAGATAAATGACCCCAATGGAGTCTTGGAGTTTATACATTTCTGTAGTCCTTTAGTTTTGCCCAGTTATGAAATAAGATGATCATGATAAGGCCAGGAAGAAGAAGTCGAAATTGACCTATGCCTACTTTCCCATGACATCAATATGTCGATCACACTTACACTAACTTGTGAAAACAAGAGTATCTTTTCTAAATAATCCAATCAATTTTATAGACAGACATCTAATATTGCCCTTTTGTAAACGTTACAGATTAGCGGGTTGCATTATCGACTGAAATACACTGAGAGATTTCATACACTTGTTTCACTTGATAAATTTCGATAAAGAAAGAAAGACCAAATTTGCAGCGTAAAATGATACTGTCATTTAATTTACCAGGTCCTCATCAGCTGCTGCAATCTATCTGAAATTATAATGGTTATGAAATAATGAAAATGACATACTTCAATGTTTGAATGGTAGTGGAGAAAACATGGTGCGTCGGTGGCACAGCGGTAGAGTGCTCGCCGACCACGCAGATGGTCCGGGGTTCGAGCCCCGGCCAACGCACTCCCAAACCTCGGTAAGCCAGTTATAAAACTGGTAAAGAGGGAAGGTTGGGCATGAGGCTAGCAACTGGGAACGTAAAGGAATAAAAAAGAGAAAACTCTATAACAATTAAGGCACCCAAAACAAAAGCATTACAGTTTTTAGATTAAGTTACCATCAATTTATATGCTTTCAAAATAGAAAAGGAGGGGGAAGAGCAGACAGAGAAATCTAATAAACAACAGCGTTAGTTTATAAATTCACACAATGACTCAAGAAACGTATAGTTCATAAGCCTGAGATTTCCCCAGTGAGCTGAAATCACTAAAATGAATGACTAATCAGTGTAATCAAAATGCAATTACTGAGGGAGTGAGAGACTGATTACACCCTCTTTCTGTATGCATATGTTTGTTTTGAGGTGCTTGGTTGCAACTGCTTCAGCAAATCGTAGTAAATTTGCTGTCCTCTGTATGTTTAATATTTTGGAAATCTCGATGAAATGACCCGTTTGCACAAGGTGTCCGGTAATTATACTTCGTGAATATATCCACATCCTTTTCTTTAGATATGCCCTTAAAGCTGGATAGAAGCCCTTCTTTCTGTCCTTCCAATGTATTTTCTGCTGCAGGTGCACGTAAATTTATGAACGCAGTTCGAGGTAACATCAGCAAGTTACCAGCCTAGTGCAGGGAGGCAACTCTTTATTGCTCCTTTCATTCTCTTGTCAGTCTTTTGTGATACTGCTAATCCTTTGAATGGGAGACAAATAAATACTTTCTTCTTTTTCTCGTCCTTTCTTTTTACTATACTTTTTCGAATAAATTCCTTTAGACACCAATTTTCCACTAGGCATATCTCAACAAGGTCTAGTTCTTCTTTAACCTTACTGCGCGAACATAGCTTCCTGGGTCTGCCGCACAGTGTCCTCCCTAATCCATACTTAAAGCTCATAGATCGGCACAAAATGCTCGGGTAGTTGATTAATTGTTCAAGTAAAAGCAGTACATTCGTACAGCAAATTCCATCATCACCCAAGAGAAGATGAAAATTGAAATATCTACACAAAATCTCCAACCACATCAAACTATTTACTGATTACTGGGGGTAAATAATCGAATAATACAACGTCAAGATATATTTTCAGTGAAAAAGGACGATTATACCAACCACACCTCGACCAACTTGGTGATGAGTAACGTTGGTGTTAATGCGATAGTTGAGATCAAATAAGATTTCGTGTGTAAATGAACCACTAAGAACCTGAAATAATTAGGTGTCTTTTCGTCCCAGCTTGGGTCTGATCAGCAGTGCGCACCCAAGACGCCATCAAAACCCACAGGTTATGAGACGAGCGCAGTGATCATTCAACCATGGGGTTTGAATCCAGTGTCTAGTGAATTCCAACACCTGTCATTTCTCGATATCCAATGAAATTATTGATTATATGTTCTCACTATTATAAGAACAGAATTCATGCACTGTGGTAAAACCACACTCAATCATATCAAGGTCTTGATATGATTATGAGCAATAAATTGTGCTTTAAACGTCATTAATAAATAAATAAATAATCCTATATCACTGCGTGTTTGAAAACTACTTCAACACTGTGGTGTGCAGTGCCACGAATCTTTACCAACATCATTCACCAGCTATATGACAATGCGGTAGGTCAGGGGATACACGAAGGAAATAGTAAGCGAACCCGCGAAGTTAATATCTGAGTAAGACAGGGCTGCCCACAGCTAACACCGACGATGATATTCCTAAGTGTAGTCGATTGGATCATGCACCAGACAGAAGATCTGGATTTCGCGTGTCGATGATTTATGTTTAATGTCAGACAAATTCGAAGACTTGCAGGCGAAAACCAACAAGCTGGCGAAAGATGCTGGCGGCACAGACAGGACTTCAAGTGAACATAGAAAAAGACACAGGTGGTGAAGATAATCAGCAAAGAACAAAAACAAACACCAACCACTATCAACGGGAGAAATTTGAGAGAGGTCAGTTCCTTCACTTATCTAGGCAACATTTTTTCAAATACAGGCCTACAGCATGAATGTGGATATCAAAGACAGACAAAATCAGGAAGGCAAGGGAGACTTTCATTACTCTGTAGCCAGTTTGAAAATCTTCTGCAATCACCAGAATAAAGAAAACATTCAGGTTTTCAACCTTGACATGTGTGTCACGGAAACCGCTTCCTGAACCCTACTGTAGACTTTTATCAACAGCTACCCTCTTCACTGGCTCCATATTGAAGATAAAATGGCCAGCTGGCCAGAAAGAATTAGCAACAAGTAACTCTAGGAACGAACAAATCAAGAACCTATTGCTCAGCAAACGTGACGAAGAAAATAGAGATGGATTGGGGATGCACTGAGGAGACTGTCAAATGAAATTACGTGCCAGGCCATGCCTCAAGTGGAACTCGGATGGTAAGCGAAAAGTTAAGCGTCGATTCAGCGGTGATGCGCAAAATATCATGTGAGTTGAGGGAGATCAGAGACCGGAAAGAATCACCAACAAGAAACTATGGGAACAAACAAAACAAGAACCAATCGCTCAACAAATATGCAGGAGAAAGTGGAGATGGATTGGATTTTCGCTGGCTGAGGAGGCCGCTGGGTGACATTGCGCGTCAGGCCATCGCTCGAGTGGAACCCGAAAGGGAAGCGGCGAGTGGGACGTCCGATGGTGACATGAAAGAGATCGTGTGAAGAGGATTTGAAACAGTATGAACTAACATAGATGCAGGTGAAAAGTACAGCAGAAGACAGAAGCAAGTGGAGACGAGCAGTTGAAGCCCTATGTTCCACTCAAAACCCAAGGGAAGAGTGCTTTTATGAAATAAAGTTATTCAACGCTCGAAGTATTTGGTCAGACATTCAAAATTCTGTGATGAAATCTACCTAGAAACGGATAACATCCATTACACTTGAACACTTGAAATGGATGGTAATTCTTATTAAATTTGATCGATTATGTGCATTAAATCGTATAAATAGGTAAAACGTATAATGAACACTCTTCAGATACTTATTAATAAACACGAGTAGCGATTTGTATGTCTAAACCTTGCCAACTGGTTACGGTACCTAGGAGTGGTCCATTTTGAACATTTTAGAAAGTATTTATCAAAATTAGCCATCATATTAACGATGGATTGACTAAATAATGCTGCTACATTCATCCTAAAACCATTTTTCTGACAGTAGCTTTATAAAGTAGCCCTTTCCTTGACCAAAAGAAAAAAAATAAACAATTTTAGGAGACTGTTTTATTACTTTTTAAAAAAATTGATTTTCACTCTTTATCTCTGTTGCTTGTTCTGAGGTCAGTGATTTCAGGGTGAAGATAAGAGAGAGAGGTAGGCTAGAGGTAAATACAATTATCCGGAAAATAAAGCACTTCCGCCAGCTAGCTATCTAGCTATCTATCTATCTAGCTAGCTAGCCAGTCAGGAACCACACCCGTTCTGATGAGTCATAGTTCCACTTGCATTGTCATTACTATTATTATCACTATGATTTCTAGTGTTGTTTGTAGTTTTTTTTAGTGTGACAGATTTCTTTTCTAACCCCAAAATGATGATATCAGTCAGTGTAGAATTTCTGTTCACAGTATTGCTTTATTTTCTTCAGTGAAACAGTCACACTTACAGCTTATTCTTTTGCTTACAAGTACTTTTGTTTGTTATAATTTATGCGACTCAAAAAGTTGGCGATACTTTGGAGTGATTGACTACAATGCAACAGTGAGGAAAATTATTCTTTCTAACCCTTTGTAATTTTCGAATACTCTATAGGTAATCAATTGAACTGCGTAGAATACTAGTTGCCTTTTTTAGAAGTCCCTATATTTTATTAGGGAATAAGTAATCTAGAATAGAAAGGAAGAAATGAAAAATGTATACTACGGAAGTTAGTTAGTATTACGCGACAGATGTGAAGATGACGAAAATCAGGCTAAATGTATGAATAAAATTGGCATGCTGTTGAAAACAGCGGTAGGTAGTTGAATCAATGTGTCTGTAAGAGCTGAAACAACGACTAAAGTCTTTAAAAAACTTAAGTGCAGAAGAATAAATTAGAAGATGAAGAAAACTCCTTGAGTAAAAATCCTTCTCTGGGTATGATAAGATGACTGACTGTATGTCTTGTTCTTGAATAAATTGATCCAGTATAACGTTGTGAAAATTGTCAGTGGCTTATATGTGTATCAATGACACAGTTGAAGCATTGTACTATGGTATTCTAATAGTGAGAAAAGCATTTTGAAGGCCAAGGCTGGTAGTATCACAGATCCAGAGATGACAAGATATTCGGAGTCATTATTTGATTGGTGGACGGCAACTAGCAGTGAAATCCAGGATGCGCATTTCATCCTATTTTGGACTCGTCACTGGATGTACCTGCATTTCTCAGTGAGTGATGATGTTCCAAGCACCAAGGCTCGAACCCATTGCCCATAGTTTCAAACGCCAAAGCGTTATCCACTGGACCACCTGGACCTCTTTTGCAACGGGTCATATTAATTTAATTGAATTTTAGATTTTCCAGATGACGAGTCCCAAATAGGACGAAATGCGCTTTCTCCTGGATTCCACTGCTAGTCACCATCCACCAATTAAATACTAACTGAATACCCAGGCATCGTCAAAGAATCTACTTAGGAAGCCGACATTTCAACCTGAGACCGAGCAGTTCGGTCCAATCAACTGACGGGAAAATCTAAAATTCAATTAAATTCGGAGTCGTTGTCAATCAAATTCAGTTTACATCTTCAGAACAGTGTTTTAAATTAGAAGCAGAGCCTTGATTTTAAGTACGGTGAACATACTTTGTTCTGCAGTGAATTATATTCATTTATTTTTAGGATTAATCCGACAGGTATTCGTAACAGTAATAATAATATTATAGGTTTCCAGGCCGTAGGTGTTACGAACTTCCTGGAATAATTTGAGCGCCGAGTCAGATTGACTCATTACAAATTATTTAAATTAATCCCAGCGTGTTAAGAAAATCAAAACAAGGTTTTCCTGAACATTTCGCAGTGTAAGCTGCTGAAGAAGCAGTGGCTTACACAGCGAAACATTCAGAAAAATCTTGTTTTGATTTTCTTAACACGCTGGGATTAATTTAAATAATTTATAATGAAGTAATGATAATAGGTAGAGGTTCAATATAGGGCTTCAACAACACGTCTCCGCTGTGTCCTATTTTCTGCGGTCCTCTTAAGCTGTCACTACGACTGTCCATATTCTCTCATCTCCTCCTCATACAATCTCTTCCACGTCACCCTCGGAGTACCCACTAGTTATTTCCCACTTGGGGTCCACTCAAGCTGTGACCTGACGAGCGATTTTATTCGACGGTCTCTTCAGCGCATCCCCGATCCATCGCTATTTTCTCCGTCATATTTGTTAAGCAATAGGTTCTTTCTGGCAAGCCAGCCATTTTATCTTCAATATGTAGCCAGTGAAGAGAGTGCCTGTTGATAAAAGTCTACAGTAGGGTACTGGAATTGGTTTCTGTGACAAACGTGTCAGGTTTCTCAACCACATAGAAACAGTGATTGATTTAACATTGGTGTTGAAAATCCGAATGTTGTTCTTTATTCTGGTGATTGCAGAAGATTTGCAAACTGATTTCAAAGTGATGAAAAATGTCATTTGTCTTTTCTATTCTCGTTTCCATATGCTCAACCAAGCTGTAGCCTACAAGTGAAACGAGGTTTCTTAGATAAGTGAAGACATAGACTACTAGTCAAGGTTATCGGCGTGTATTTGTCTTCATACCCGACCTGATGGACCCTATTGACTACAACTTCTGATTAGAATTTCAGGGAACTTTATCCAGTAACCAGACACTAGCGAGGATTGGATTAATTTTCAAGAGTTAGTTTCTAGTGAGATCCAACATTCCGGGCATGACCTTGGCTAGCAGTCAAGCTTAAATCACGAATTGGTAGAAATTGGAATTCGCTAACTGGCCATTGGATAGAGTCTCACTGGCTAAATGATCTACTAGCTTCTCTTTAAAACTGGAATTCCTTGAATTCAAACTCTGGTGAGTGTATACTGATGAGAAGACCTAGAGAAGCACGAAACAGGTGTTCAGCATTTTGAAATTTCCGTAAACTGATTCTATTGAACTGATATGCTTAGTCTTCTTTCACACGTAGTCTTTTTGGCTTAAGATGGCTTAAGATGAACATCATGTTTCTCTGTCGCTTGTACAATAGGTGTACAATAGACGAGTCCCATACAGGATGAAACTTGGGTCGTTGATTCCACTGCTAGTCCTCATCACTAGCAAAGGGGTTTTCGGGTATTTTGTGAAAGTTTCTAAATAGATAGTCAACGCTCTATGCTTGATGATATATAACTGAGTAGACCCCTGTGTCACTAAATTAGCACCAAAATGATGAATGAGACGTTTGGCAGATGGATAAATGTAATGTAAATATTTTTATTCACCTTCTCTCTATTGTTATTTATTTCAAATAACCTGATAATCAAATACCAGTGGCACAACTTTCATGTTTCAAATGTTTTAACCTCGAATGAAAGTACTTCTACTTAATTCACCTTCAGTCATGTTTAAAGTTATTTTTAGATTCTGTCAAAAACACACAGATAATTAGGTCCACACATAAATACCCTTATGTTGAGAATGATTGTAAGAGTGATAATTTCCCGGAGATTACGTAAGACAGTGCTTATGTTTATGCCTGTGTGTGTATGCCTGTCTGTCTGAACAAAGGTAAAGACTGTTACAGAAAGGTTCTTCTGTTTACTTTCGACTGTATAAACTTTAATTGTCCAAACATTAGAGAGACAGCGAGACGGAAGGAGAGATTTCTTATTCACAACACAAATAAAAAAAATAGGACAAAACACACTGACTCAATAATACACCCTCATACGCCTGTATACAGACTCAAACATACAAATAATGGAAGAAGGATGAATGTCAAATGGAAGGAAGGATGTAGAATGTATTCTCTAGCATTATTTATTTGATGCATAGATTTATATCAAATTAGAAAATTGTTGAGTAAACATCTTATACCGAAAACAATAACAATAAGATTGAAAATATGCGTGGTAAACAATGCCTTTTAAACAAAGTTGAGAAACAGAATCTGCAAAATGTGAAACACTAGAGGGTAACAGACATTGTCATCTTTACATTATCATGGAAAATTCTAATCTTGATCTGTGTACAGTTCTAATGTTTGAAATTTAATGATGTGATGCCTGTTGGGCATCAGTTATCAGGTGAAGGAAAGAGGTTGACCTGTGATACTGACAACAGTGCAAAGCGTTTTCTTTGTGAGTTAAAGTCCCTTCGCTCTACGCGACACAGAAAATACTAGAAGTTATCGATTCTAATTGTATCATGGAGTAAATGGCTTCATACTAGTCAGTATCTAGTGTAATGTGTCTAGAACTTTTTTTGGTGTAGACTGAAGTCCATCCGTCAAGTTTTCAATTTGGCCACCATTCTAGATGGCTCGCCACCATGGTGCACTTTGAATTGTTGACATAAGATGATTTGAGGCAATCGGTAGGAAGTTATCCACCTAGGTTTCGCGCTAGTTGGCATTCGTCAGTAGGACGTGTCTGCGACCCTGAGGGAACTCATGTCCCTTCTGATATTCGAACTCGTGTCAACCAGTGCTGCAGTCAATCCACTACAGTCCTACAGGAGGTCAACAGAGAGTCTGAATGGCTAGTGGTAACATCTCTGACAGCAACAGTGGGTGACGCGGGTTCGAATTTCAAAAGGGACATGAGTTCCTTCAAGGCTGCAGATACGCCTTGCTGATCGGTGACTGCCAACTAGCACGAAACCTTAGTCGAAGGCTTTCTGTGGCCGATTTCCTCCAACCATTTAATACCAACAACACATTTTAACCTGTACAACTTACTAAGCCAAAGTCATATTCATTATTCATCGATCAGACAGCTAACTCACTTGAATAGTGTACGAACATACGTATTCATGCAAAACTTGCATGGTAGAGTGGTTGAGTAACTCACTTAGAAACTGGTTAACATACATTCATATCTTTAATAGCACTGAAAAGTATTCCTTTGCCTAGCTAATAAAAGCTAGCAAGAAAGAAAAGTTTAGTGAATTAGAAAGCTCATTTCTCACAATGCAGTAAACAAACAAGTGTCATTCAGTGTCTTAAAAAGGTGACAAATGTCCTAGGGCTTGATTTTGCACTTTATTGGGTATATTATCACTACTCAGAAAAGTCAAATGTTCATAATTCAAGATACTATCTAAAACTTATCGATATTGAATAAATCATCTCCAGTTGACCTAGAAAATTTTGGTTTTCCCTTAGTGCATAAATTAACTCAAATAGTGAATAACTCACTTCGATGAGAACATTATCCTCTAATGAAACCACTTCAACGTTTACTTAACAAAAGCTATAAGGTTATAGATCAATATTTCAGCGAAGTTCATAGATTTTGTAAGTCTATATTTCTTCAGTAGCCTAAGAATTCACTAAAAGCCTCTGATTAATTTTACTACCTGAGATGATATTAACATTTTCCCGTTCGTCCAGGACTTTCCTCTGGTTCAGTGGTATATATTCAGTGTATCTGTTGTCAATTCTGCTATGTTGTACACAAGAGATAATAATGTATGTAAGACAAGTCAAGTGGGGTTTCGTATGAAAAGGTTTTGGAGTAGTTTACGAAAGCATCCCTTCTCAAGTTAGTATTCGTCTCAGGTATAAGACGTTTCTATTGGTAACGATTGTTATACACTTTCCCTTATTTCCAAAGTATACCTACTGAAGAATATTGGATGAGCTGAAGTTGAAGCAGAGTTATTGTGGGTCATTCCAAATGTAAATTCGTGTAGATGTAGTAGAAGTGTTGGAATAATTTCGTTCCTGTTAGTTCTCTCACTATACGAAAATTATGAATGAACTAGCTAACGTAACTTAGAAAATCTTTTCTGCACATACTCCTAGTGCTTTTTGAGTGAATTTTACCTGAAAAATTGTAAAAAACTTCATAAACCGAGGAAAAAGGTCTCCTGAGCCAAATACAAACTATCCAGTTGCAAATTTTGACTAGAGATACCGCCACAATGAACTGTATTCTGGCTTTAAATGAAAGAAAACAAAGAACACAATGTTAGCCTTTTGCTTCAAATTAATTTCACATAAAAATACACTTGTTGAAGTCAGTTCTTCCCCTTGAGTAGGTACAGAGCGAGTCATCATTGATAAATTTCGTCGTAAGGTTTACTGATTCAGAATCCACATGGATTTATAAGTACCTTTCATCTCGGCTAACAGTGTCAATTTCGTCATGAACTGACAGTAATTAAAGAATCACTGAAAGCCAGAGAGTACTGGAGAGATATTTTGTCTTATTTCGGAATTCTTCAGTACAAAGCCAAGCTGTAAACCATTCAACCATAGGACTGTTACTCACCGACCCGTGAATTCTCACTTTCATGAATTCATGGAACATAATTACCAAAAGGTAATACCATTACTGAGCATCCACTTAACCTTGACATAGTGAACCTTACAGGTCAAAAAAATTTTCATTAGATCTTCAGGAAATTCATCCATGACGGGTCATGTTAGTCCACTACCAGAGTCACTGTACAGTTTTATTATGGTAGTAAGTATAAGCGTGTAAGAGTTGGACTTAGGATTTACTTCGACCTAACAATAACCGCTCTTACAAACTCCTTCACCATTTATGACCTTAATTAGTACTCTGCCTACGTGCAAGTACTAAAGAACGGAACCAAAGTTAGAAGACTCGAAATGGTAAGTGTAACTGGACCGGAATTGTATTTACACAAAGCGATATGGAATTTGATTAGAAATAAAAAAGTACACACTTATCTGGAGGTGAGACGGTTGTCAGCTCGTAGAGAGTACTAGGTGAAAGTACAGCGAGAGAGCGAGACAGTAACCGTACAGGAGGATCAGGAGTACAAAAGCGGAAGTGGGGTTAAACATGTCAGGTTGCGTTCATTCAAACAAAAGTTCAAAGGTACAATGTACACTACAAGCGTTTCATTATAGAGTAATAAGGTTCGTCCATGGTGTGTACTTCTAAAGAGTCTCAAAGTAGAGCGAAACAGCCATTCACTACTCCTTGAGTGTTATGCTAGGATCTCGATCGAATCTCTACCAATCAACACATGAAAATTCATAATGCTTTAACTCAATGACGTAGAAACCTTCATTTATTCATCGGTAATGAAAATAAACAAAAATTTACAACAACAACAAAATCAAATTTCCGCTTAATTCCAATTTGACTAATAAGTAATTTCTTTTCATTTTCCCGCTTTCTTGTAAACTTTTCCTCCTCTTTCTTCTTCTTTTTTCCAGTTTTGTAAATTAAACAGTGATACAGCCGATTCTGTTCTTCGTGATATTTTGAAACGTAAATGGGGTCTGAAACCACCTACCCTTATCATTACTGTTTTTGGTACAGATTTTGAAAAGAAAAGAAAATTAAAAATGATATTTAAAAAAGGTCTTTGGAAGGCTGCTGAAAGTGGTAAGTACTGAATGTTGAGTGTAAATAAATTCGTATTCATGTATACGTTGTATTATTTTTGGTTACAACAAGGTACAGGAGTGAACAATATTGTTTTCAATGAGATCTTTTTCAGGCTTTACTCTAATTTACATATATTTATATATGCATAAAAATACTTTAAACACTGATGGTGAGTTTGGAGATCAAATAAAAGAAACCTCTGAAAAGGTCGAAGTCGCCCCAGAAAAGATGCGGATATTTAATCTCGAATTTAAAAGTAATACTGAAGCAGGACTTCTCCATAGATGGCTTCCGAAGTCTCTCAGTAAAACATACTTTGCCGCCAGTCTATGAGTAACACTCCCCTGCACATGGAAGACAAGCTGTCTCATTGAGTCACTTCAGCATGTAGATATCTTTTGACTAGAAGCTGGTGTGTAGCTGAGTACATTGGTTGTACCATGCGTTTGTTTTCAAAACATGCTCGATAACACTATCCAACAGAGTTAGCAAAGGGAAAACGCAAGGGTTTATATAGTTTGGCAACAGACCATCTGGTGAATTCAAGAGATTCTGGTCTACTTGAGAAGTCCATCAAAGTCATATACAAGATCCGATTGAACCTCTCAGAGTGAGTGAAATCAAGGCATCCAGGAATAGCCGAGGCACTAGAGATCCAAACGTTTAAGCCCTCGCCACCTTTTCAAAAGAAATACATCCAACTGTTTCCCTAACATGGCCTTCATAAAAAGTCATTCCCACCAATAAAGATGATCCAATTGCATTTCTTGTCCAACCTTCCTGTTTATTTATTTTTATTTTTACATTTCTAACTCCTGTTTGCATAACTAGATTAGCTTTCTTCGTTTTTTTATGTCCTAACTTGCTAAATATTTTGTTATTACTGCCTCTTTATTCCATAGTCGTACAAGTGATCAAGTTTTTCAGTAATTCTGATCTTATTATGTCTTTTCTACCCGATCTTCCTGATTATTACACTGTAATTTAACCTTTGACAGGAAACAATTCGGAAATATCCTCATACATTTACTACAAATACATGAAAAGGCAGCCTCGTTGAAGACTTCGTCGAAAACAATATTACCTTCGCTGCAACCGTCTTTTTAAAAATAATGAGAATAATATATGCTAAATGTTTTTAAACGTTAGCGATAACGATGATTATAATGAGACCAGAAATAATGATTCTAGGGCTTATACAGGTGGTGATGGAAGGAACGAAGGTAGTAATAAGTGTATATGTAGACAATTCAACAAATAAATTAAGTCAAATCTTAAAAGTTACACAATCCTAAAGGTGGACTGGACAGATAATCAGAGTTTAAATAAATGTAATCAAATTACGAATGAAATGGAAAATAAGAACGGATGGGAGGTTTATTCTAATTAGAATTTACCTACCTAGGCCAAGGGAGAGACAACGGTGGAACAAACTTCTTTCGTTGTATGCAAAGATACTAGAATTGTTCTCTCCAATTCCCATAGCTTCGACTACGTGTAAAAGGCAGGTTCGAATTTCGTTTGAAAGGTCCAATGGAATGCGACAGATAGCTTGGAAGTCACTTCTTCTGTCCACTTGGTGACCACCTTCATCAGTTAAATGAGACAAAATAGTACTTCTTATAGATTTTATTTGGCTTTTTCCGAACCATGAAGGAAGATGTTCATTAATACGTTTGTTGGGCTGTCGAGTTGTTTTCTCTAATTAGCTTTCTTCACAGGAGCAACTAAATTTGCAGATACACATAGAAGTGGTACAGCTAAGTAGCTTGTCTTTCGCTTGAGCAATCATAATTGGTCGTCTGACAAATGGTAAACAAAGGGAGGTGGCAGTATAAATCCGTTTTATTGCTCTCGATAATCTTCGCCGTAGGACTGAAGAAGAGCTGTTTCCTTCTAAATGTTGCCTTTTTCTCTTTATTATACCCGGTTTTCATATGTCTCCTTACAAATCTACTAGGATAACCCATTTAGACCAGCGTATTTTGGAAGCATCCTAATTCATTTTCTAGGGAGTCATTTGTACAGATCTTTCTTGCTCTATTCTTGAGGTATCTGGCTGAATTGATTTGATATCGGATTGATTGGAAATCTAACAGTTTACTGGTTACCTCGAAAAGCTAATCGTTCTTCAGTTTATTATTTGAAGAAGTCACATGATTGGCAACTTTAGAGAGTAAATAAATTCTTCAATTTATTTTACAGTTTTTTAAAGGCTTGAGCGTCTGAAAAGTATCATACCCCTTGTTTTCTTTCTTAACTAATCAGCTCTTTTACCAATCATTATTCGTATGAGTTACAAGTTTGAAATCTTTTGGTTAATCCGGATTATTGATTTTTTCTCATACTTGAGGTTGCTACTGCCCAGTATATATTCAACATTACTCCTGATATAATCACTACTAAGCTCTAAGGTCCTTGGTCTGCATAAATAGTCTAGAATTATACTATTATTACTATTGTTCCCTTGGATCCCAAGTGGAATATAATGCTTCAACAACACATCTCTACTCTGTCCTATATACTGTGGTCCTCTTTTGCTGGGCTCACGACTACCCATAGTTTCTCGACTCCTCCTCATATGATATCCTTCATGTCATAATTGAACCACATTCTAACTTGTCGTTCCTCATTCAGGTTCCACCTGCGTGATGCCTTGTTATGCAGTTTCACTCAACGGTATCCTCAGCGTCTGTATGATAATAATAATAATTTGCTTTATCCCAAAACAGTACATGTGATACAGAATGGAATTCTCAGCATTTTTACTACAGTATTGCATCCAGTTAGTACATTATCAATAAATATAATTCTACATAGATTAAGGAAACCACAGTTCATTATTACAACAATACACTGGCATGTCGGCAGCAAAGCCAAAGCAGAACAGTGTTTGAAGGTCTTAGAAAAGTAGGTGCTATCATATTTACTGGTGTAAGCGAGAGAAAGAAACAAAGCAGCACATAAGGAAAAAAAGAGAGAGAGAATAGGAAAAAAGAAAGAAAATGTTGTACCTATAAATGATGTGAGTTGGAAAGACGAGGTCCAGTTGTACTACTGACTATTTAATGAATTATAGGTGTCACGCCTAATGCTTTCTTTATCACACAGAACACGAGCTAAGTAGGGTATGATTGAGTTTTTGTACTTGCTGGTGCGAGCATATAGTTTTCTATATTGGCTTCTCGTTTTGCCTGATGAGATGCAAGGGGAGAGTTGTGAATGAAGAGGGTGGTGTGAGTTAGATAAAATGGATTTGGCCCATTTTTCACATGAGTCCACGTGCCTGTCGACCACAATATTAACAAGCTGGTTAAGTGGCACGTTGCTTACCCTGTTGACAACCTTTAACATCCTTCGTAATAAGGTATAGTCTTTCTTCAGTAGCCCGGGAAAAACTAAAGGGGAACAATAGAGAATAATAGGCAGGATGCGAGAATTAACGAATTGTAGGAGTAAGAGTTGGGTTATACCAGAATGTTTTAACTTCTTAATGTAGAAGGTCAAACGGAATATTTTCCTAGAAATCGTCAAGATATGAGACGACCAGGAGAGACCAGCAGATAGAATGACGCCTAGGTATTTAATTTCCTACTCGGTTACTATTTCAGTGCCGTCTATGTTGCACTCTTCGTGAGTGCTAACCAGTTTGTCAGACTTGTGCCTAAAGGTGAAATTGACTGTTTGACATTTGGAGGGGTTTAAGGTAAGACCGTTAGCCTTGGACCACTGGCTGATTTCTGACAGAAAGCCATTAAGTTTAGAGCAGTCACTTTGACATTTGACAGGCAAAGATACTGTCAGGTCGTCAGCATCTCCACTTTCTTCTGCATGTTCATCGAGTTAGACGTTCTTAGTTGGTTTGTTCCCAGAGTTACTTGATGCTAACTCAATATGGAGCCAAAGAAAGTTGTAGCTGTTAGTAAAAGTATGTAGTAGCCTGTTGGGAGTGGCTAACGTGACACGCGTGTCAAGTTCGTTACCGATTTAGAAGAAGTGACCGACTTAACATTTATGTTGAAAATCCGAGTTCGGTTGGCTATGTTGAGTATAGCATGTTTTCAAACTGATTTCAGAGTGGTGGAAATGTCCCTTACCTTTCCTATTCTGACTGAGGAATCGCATTCGCAGATAATGACATCGGCTGGTGGTCGTGCCAAAGCCACAATTAGGTAGAAGTTAGAATTCGTGGACTGGCAACTGAGTTGCGTCCCAGTGTCTGAACTGTCTGCTAGCTACCTTGAATTGTACTCGGTACATCCTGTGTTCAAACCCCTATGATAAAGAAATCTTACTGGGTATTTAAAAGTCCTGTTGTGGGTTTGCTATGACAGCTTTGTTTATCTCGAGCGTCTTTGTTTCTTGGGTTGCAGTTATGTTTATTAGCTTTCTAGCGCATCACGAACAAGGCTGTTTAAAGGAAAGGTGTTACAATAATGAGAGTACTGTGGATATCACGTAGTGTAATTTTTTGAGTATGTGAGTGTTTTTTGCTAAGTCGATGTTGTTTTTGAGAGTGACTGATTGTTGAGTGAGTAGACGATGTGATTGATGTTGATAGTGATTGTTGTGAGTTTGCGGACATCCGGCGATAGCTCAGTCGTTTTACCGGAGCACTGTAGATTGGTGAAATGATCCTTAGTTCGGTAGTGTGAAACCGCCTTGCTGGAGCCGGTGAGCTTTTGACCCATCGGACAACCACAATTCACACGAGGCTGCTTTCTCCGCCACAATCGAGTAAATCAAGCCATCAGTCTGAACATCACTCTGTGTGCTGCCCACACGTGTCGCAGTCTATTCGCCCACTTCCAGCCCTACCCCTGACTCAACACACCATCACCTTTGTCTCGTCGCCATATGGAATCCCTTAATGTGGATGATCCGTCATAGAAGCATCGCATTTACCATACTTCTGTCTCTAATATGTTTCTTCTACTCTCGTACTCATTACTTTGAACTAGATGACACTGAAATATTTGACTGTGCCGCATTTTGTGAGATACTGACCAACTTAATTATGTATGAACCTTTTTGCTCGATGATGATAAAGCATGTGCCAAAATAGAGGTTACAACAAATGTATATTAGTATTCACATCCACACACCGACAAAGCTACGTCGGTGGTTCATTTATAGAACTTTCGCCAAGTTTACTTCTGACTACTGCACGCCTAAACCTCGCCTAGTTTACCAGGCGGTATTAAGTTCAGTAAAGAGGCCAGGTTGAGACAAAAGACTGGCAACTCCACCCTGTGAAAATGGCACCATTGCTATTGAAACTTAATGCCTGAAAACTTTAGACCTTATGTTCCAGTGAAAATGTAAGGGATGAATAAAAATCATTTTTAAGATTACTATGATTACTAGAACTTTTATTTCTAGTACATATTATACCCTGCCATTATGTGAACTACAACAACAATGACGTTGATTGCTACTGCTACTACCGTACCGAGGAATACTGGTGCAGATACTGTCAGTAAGACACTAGGTTTTAGCAAATCCCACTTCAAAGGCTATGATACTGTGAAAATCATGAATACAAGATTAAGCGCAGCCCTGTCAAGGAAATATCTTGAAGCTCTGAACATTCTCCTCGTCAATGCAGTTAAAGAACCCCAAGTACCCCTCATATGTTATCTCCAGCTGTATATATCAAAACACATGTGTATTCAGGAACAATTATATTGGAGGAACAGAAAGAAAGGCTTACGTCAGATTCTTCAAACGTGTACCAAGGAGCTTCCGGTTAACGGGGCCAAGTAGTGTAAGCTCTTCAATCACCGAAAACCTTGCAAACACGGGAAACCGACTAGAGACTCTGGCATGATTCAAAATAGCTATCAGACAGAATGGTTCAAGTCTTCTTTAGTTTGCTGAGGCTATCGCAATAAAACGGCTGACACCTGAACTATCTGTCATAGAGGAATTTGTCGTTCAACTCATCCCTTAATAACTCTTTGTTTTCTAATTTCATTAATTTATCTTTGCAATCCCCTTCCCTTCATTACACCATCATGTTTTCAGTTAAACTGTTGCACACCGAATTTTGATGTTCTCTTATCTAACTACTTAATTGTTACTAATTTCTTGTTATCACACTAGTTTTCTAGAAAGCGTCCGTGGCACAGCGGTAGAATGCTTGCCCACCAAGCATGTGGTCTGGGGCTGTATCCCTGGCCGACGTACTCCTTTACCTCTGTAGGCCAGTAATAAGACTGGTAAAGAGGGAAGGGCATGAAGCTAGCAACCCCATCCTATAAAAATAATCACTTCTGCCACAGAAACTTCAAGCCTCTAGCTTGAAGGCGCTTAATGTTCCAAAGGGGAATGTGAAGGAATGAAAAATATACTTCGGTTACCTTATCATCCTGATATTTCATCTCACTATGACGCCCTTACAATATGCCTGTTGATTGACAAAAGTATTTCATAAAAAAAAGGGCACAAACAGCGAAGAAAATTTTCTTTTCGACGATTCATTTTCATGAGCTGTACAATCGTAATTATAATTAACAAAGAAATCTTCAGACCAATCAGATGCTAGTAAACTTTTTCCTTGAAAAATTGTATTACATAATGTAAGGTGTAACGGAGAAGGGATGACTAATTGTGAGTTAGAAAGGAGACAGAAGTTGGCATAACGTAATCAGTGTGAGATAATGAATAATCAATAAGCTCGTGTAAAATGAACAGGAACTAGTGGAAAGACGATAAAGTGTTTTTGTATAAAATCTGTATGAAAAAGCAATGTTATTAATAAACAGTAATAGAGCGGTAATAAAAAGTTGATGATGGGAACAATAATGATAATAAAAGTATTGAAAAATAAAATAATAATAGTAATAATAGTGAACTTACACAATAAAGGAAAGAAGCAAAATTGTGATAAGAACTTTACTCTGGCCATGGTAAGGCAAGAGAATGCATGTATCGCTTTCGAATGCAGAGGTCCGGTTTCAGATCTCGAATAGCTAATGCTTCAGCTATGTACAGATGGCGTATCTGAAGTCCCTTTGTACGAAATTGAGAGACTCTGTGTAACACTGTGAAGCATTCATGTGGGGGTGCTCGATATCCAGAGATGACAAGATGTTTGAGGACCAAGCTGTTGCGATTCTTCTTTTCTCCTCTGGCTAACCAAGCTGAGCAGTGTTCCAGAATACGTTTGTGGAATTAACGTTGCGTATCGCACATAAACTTTGCTCCACACGAGCAAGTTAATTGATAAATACACATTAAGGTGGCCAAAAGCGGTATCCTGTCCTTAGCGTTAGACTGGATTAACTGTCTGCAGGAGAATATGATACGTAGGGTGGCTGTTGGAAATGTCTTCTTCAGACATTTAGAAAGGCGGTTTCTGAGAATTTCCGCTGTGACGTCACCTTTGAATTCTAGGTTCATGGAGAGAGTCTTCTTAGGGACCGTTGTGATGTTTGACACCGGGGGCTTCTCCTTCATGTTTTTGTCAATAAATCTTGGTGGATACCCATTCTCTAGTAGGGTTTTAAGTAATAAATTAAATTCTTTCTTCACCGTTTCTTCCGAGTATTTCAAACGTTTTACACCGACTTATTTTACTAAAGTCTGCAGGTTGTCTGCAGTTGATGAGAGCCAACAAAAAACAGATCCACATTATTCTACACATGTATATGTTCTTTCTCTACTCATACTGATATTTGTCTTCAGAGGCATGCTTGTTTTTTTAAGAATAAATAATGGTTTCTAAACCAAAATCTACTGATCTGAATTTCGTCAGTGGTAAGCTTAAAAAACCACCAGTTCATCTTTGTAAATCGTCATTTAAAATGCTATCCAGCTTAATGGATACTTGAAACTCTATGTGCGTTTCTCGCAAATGATTTTTTTTATAAATCTGATTCATTGATGTGTAATCTTGCATAAATCACTATTGGCTCCATGAAATGTTGATTTGTTTATCTTTTTTTCTGATGCTGGTGGCTTCTTCCTACGACATGCACACACCCCCTCTACAGATAGAAGTACACCAACACACTATCCTAACATGTCCTCCTATTTTAGACTCATTGACACAGATGAATACAAACGGCTAAAGACATAAATATACTTAACCACAAATGTGTGCGTGTGTTTTTCCCCTCCCCCCAAAATGCTATTCATTAATGTACAAAACGAGGAATATTCATTATAACAAGGTATGGATTAATTCCTGATTTATCATATGGAACAGTACCACATTATTTATTTCGTTGTTCGACAAAGCCACATGGATTTATTCCCCTTGATGAATTTAAATAAAGCAAGAACAACAGTGGTTTGTGCAGAATAATATGGTACCATCATTTATTTCGTCGGCTTCTCATCAGCTGCTTACAGCCTAAATAAATTGTGAGGTTTACGTACAGAAAAGTTTTAACATACTTGCAAATTTTTACATGTTGTCAGTTGACAGAAAGTTCCAAAGTAAGTGAACAGTGCTCAGAAAATTACGTCTAAGTGGAACAAATTCTTTAAACAGTGCCACTGCCAGGCATCTCCTCGATATGGGTCATGAGGTGGAAATCGAGAAATCCTTCGAAATTATCAATAGAAAAAGGAGCTCCATTCTCCTCAAGTTTGCCGAAGCAATTTCTATCAAACGCTTCAAACCAGATTTATGTGTTCAGAAAGAAGCAGTCATTAGTCTTTCCTTGCCATGGTAACTGGATGTCTTTATTCTCTCCTCTGATTACGTATTCTTTGTCTTTAACCTCAACCCTCTTTTTTCTATAATCTGTAATTCTGCTTGTCTCTTGTTTCTGTGATGTGAGTTGAACTCAGTACATCTTTCCCTAATTTATTAGTTACTCATCATCTTCCTCACCTCTCGTCTTTATTATGTAACTCCTTTACCATTGTATGCATACATCTATTTTGTTTAAACTTGAACTGCCTGTGTAAAAACTATATAAGCTCAATTTTCTGAGCACTGTTCACTGATTGTGGAACTTTCTCTCAACTGACAACATGTAAAATTTACAGGTATGTTAAAACTTTTCTGTACGTAAACCTCACAATTTATTTAGGCTGTAAGCAGCTGATGAGAAGCCGACGAAATAAATGATGGTACCATATTATTCTGCACAAACCACTGTTGTTCTTGCTTTATTTAAAAAGCCACATGGCCTTGTGCTTTAGTTCCTCAGTGAAGGAAGTACAGCAGGAAACTATTTCGATGATTTTCCAGGGAGATATAAATTAAGTATGTCAATGATCTAACTGTTACATCTCAATCAGATTGTTCCAAAATTAGTCAATGATCCTTAAAGAAAGACGGTTGCAGCGAAGAAAATTTTCTTTTTTTGACGAAGTGATCAACTAGGCTGCACATTCGTGTATTTATAGTAGGTAGGTGAGAAAGTTTCAGAATTATTTCCGGTCAGAGGTCAGATTAATAAAATTACTAAGTGTAATAAACAGAAGGTAGGTAATGGCACTTTTCTAGAAATACTTCAAGACAAAGGTCAAATTAAAAATTACGATGTGTGATAATCAGGAGGATTGGGTAGAAAAGACAAAATAGGATTATAATTACTAGAAAACTAGTCAGTTTGTATAATTACGGGTTAAGGATGAAGTATTAACGAGATGGGTAGGAGGTTCAAACATATAAAAATAAAAGCAGTAACCAGATCTAATAATGCAGATAGGGATCTAAAAGTTAAATATAACAGTAATGACTGGGAAGGTTGGGAAAGAAAGGTAAAAAGGTTATCATTATTTGTGAGACTGACTTTTCATGATAGCGACGATAGGGACAACTGTTGGACAAATTTCTTTTGGACACAAAGGGTAGGCTTGAGTTTTTGGACCTCCGGTGCCTCAGCTATTCCTAGACGTCTTGACTTTACTCCCTTTGGAAGGTTGGATCTTATGTATGGCTTTGAAGGACTTTTCATATGGGGCTAGATGTCCTGAATTCATCCAATGTTATTTTATCGAACCATATACTTCTTTGCGTTCTTCCTTTCCTAGTCATCCTGGGTAGTGTTCCCGTGTGCGTTTTACAAGCGGAAGCTTGGTACGGAAAATGTGTTCGGCTTCACACGAGCAAGTGAACTTGTATATGCATGTTGAATGAATGAATGATCCTTGTTAAATGGTCTTAAGTTAAATCTCTCCAAATGTCAAATGATTGATTTCATTTTCGTTTGATCCATCCTGGAATTCCTACATCATGTTATTCTTCTAGAAGGATATTTCGTCTAATCTTCAACGTAAGAAAGTTTATACGATATGGGGTATCGCTCATTCTCTACTTTTATGCTTTGTTAATTCTAGTATTCTACCTATTCTTTCTTATTGCTACGCTCTCCCTAATCTTTTCTGCACTAACTAAGAAAGACTTTGTTTGTTATACTGCTCAAATAGTACTGAAAGCCGTCATTAAGGTGAGTAGGGCATATCTAAACTAACTCGAATAAAGCAAGAACAACAGCGGGTTTCTCATCAGCTGCTGCTTACAGTCTAAATAAATTATTATTAAGTTAAGATACAGAAAGGCTCTAACATACTTGCAAATTTTAGGAATTAGCGAACAGTGTTCAGAAAATTACGCTTATGTAGTTTTTGCAAAGGGAGTTCAAGTTTAAACATGGTAAATATGTGCAAAGGAATTACGTAGTAAAGACGAGAGGCGCATAAGATGAGGATTGACTAATAGATTAGGTAACAATGTACTGAGTTCAACTCAGATCATAGAAACAAGAGACAAGCACACTATATCGGAGATGTGGGGAGGGGAGGTTAAAGCTAAAATTTACGTAATCAAGTGAAAGAGTGAATAAGGACATTCGGTTACCCTGGTGGCACGGATAGACTGTTAACTGCCTCTTTCTGGACAAATAAATCGGTTTTCAGCCGTTTGATAGAGGTTGCTTCTTGTTAACATTGTCATAAATAGACACGAGAAATTGATGAATATCATTTTTTCAGACTCTTCGCATCCTCTTTATACATAGCTTTCCTGTTGCACATGTTAATGTGGGACTAGGGGCAACAATATAAGACTTTAAACTTAATATCTCCTTATAACCTTTGCAAGCATCATTCAGTAGTGGGACTGAAGACCTAAGAATGCAATTCATATTCACGTATTTAAACAGACTATTCTATAGTATATGATTTATGCTATGTAATGCAGTTCATTAAAGATTTCACATCATTAAAATGCCAACCTGTATTATTTCCAATCTTCTTCACATCACTGTTCCACTCTGAAGCAGTCCTCTCAACAAATCTGCTTGACGTCAATTCCCTCACTAGGTATTTAAACATGAAGGGATAGAAATAAAGTGGGATTATGATGTAATGATGTGAAGAGTTTCTTGTTTTGTTGTGGTCTTCAAGCTGGATCATTTAGTTGTAAGGCTTCCGTTGTTTTTTCCTAGACAACACATTCCGTGTCGATTTCACTTTGAAGAGATAGAGTTCAAAATTCTGGACACTAGTCAGTAACTAGAGTAATATGTCTGTTCCTATCTTTGATGTAGACTGAAGTGTATCAGTCAAGTTTGCAGTGTGGCCACCATACCACTGGGTAGCTCGTCATCACAGTACCAAAGATGGGACTAGACACATTACACTAGTTACTTACTAGTGTCCAATCCAGTATAGTTCCATAGGAGGTCGGTCGCGAGTCCGAATAGATACTGGCAACATCTCTGACCACAAGACTGGGTGACGCGGGTTCGAATATCAGAAGGGACATGAGTTCCTTCAAGATTTCAGATACACCTTTCTGACTGGTGAATGTCAACTAGCACGAAACTTAGGTCGAAGGGTTTGTGTGGCGGATTGCCTCCAACCACTTTATACCAAGACGTTACTTCGTTTTGTAGGAAAATTAATGTTTTTTAGGAATAATCTTGTTCATAAACCAAAGTTAGTTTAATAAACATGAGGCACTATGTGTTACTGGAGAAATGTTCCAGTCTAACTTTGGTGTCGTCGGCAGTACGGGCTAATGATTTCTTTAGGTATATAGTCTAGGAATAATAAGGAAAATTGGTTTTCAGTACCTTGTCAGATGATTTAGATTAATAGTGTAGTGTTATGGTTTCGTAATTTCAATTCCTATAGAAAGAGCAACCAGCCGATGTTCATTATTGATTCCTTTTAAAGTGGATTTTTATGAAAATTAATGCAAATAGCATTTAACTTGACTAGTATAGGCTTTGTACCATAGAAACATTATGTATGACCTTGTGATGTCATGCTGAGATCCACAACAATTATGAAATGTTATCCTTTCATATTTATATAAAATAATGAGCTGTTTGGTCGAGCACTAGGAAGGGACGGAATAACTGAGGTTAACGTTTAGTCTTTTGTTTGCTACAGACTGAATTCTGTCATTTAAAACAAGCAACAATTTTTCTTAATAAAGCAGGATTTAATGAATTCATCAAATTTTTGTAGAAATCTTCAACTGAGTACGCCACATACAGGGTTATACATACTACTGGAAATACACTGGGAGTTATAAGATTGATTAGCAAATAAACAGCATTGAATTAATCATGCAAAATGATACGTGTGAATATTTTTTTCAGGTCTTGTTCAAATAGATAAGGGAAAGGGAGTATGAGAGATTAATATTAAGATAAAATACATTACGGTTCAGTTACATAATTTAGATATATTAAATATTCCCATAGTAAAATTTAGAACAAATTTAAGCGAACAATATTGTTTTCAATTAGATCTCATCAGGCTTAGCTCTAATATACATAAGTCTACAAATCAAAATGCAAATATAAACCAATCATGGTGTTTTGTCTATAGGATAATAAGATGGCGAATATAAATTGTGCAAACAGTCATAATAGTAGTAATGATAATAATAATAATAAAAATGGTCTTACCAATAATAAGGGTGAAAAAGTGAGGCAATCCATGATAACACGATTAATAAAAAACAGCATGATTAAACAAACAAATGTTCACGTCGACAAAGGCTAGTAAAAACAAATGAACCGATTGAGTAATGTTAGATTGTAAGGGAAGGAAATGAAACACGTTTATAATGAAGATAAGATTAAGGGATGATAAGAAAGGGGATGAAAATACAAACAAAGGGTGGTGTAGAAGTCAATAGTTGGTTATGTCTTAATAGGCCAAGGTAGGGATAATGGCTGTACGAACCTTTTACGAATACATAGTTTAGGTTTAATAGTTCGAATGCCTATCGCCTGCCTCAGCTGTGTTCAGTAGACGAATAGGAAGTCTATTGGAAAGACTCGGTGGAATACGATGAATTACTTTGAAAGCTCTTGTTTTCTACACTACATGACCACTATCAATTAAATGTGACAAAATTGAGTTACGAATTGTTTTTGTCTGTCCAGTGCCAAACCACGATGGGAGATGTTCACTAACACGTTGACTAAGCTGTCTAGTAGTACGCCCAACATAACTGTCACCGCAGGTGCAGTTGAATTGATAAATACACATGGATATGGCAAAACTATCAAGCTTGCCCTTCGTTTGCGTCGCAATCATTCGTCGGCTAGAGAATGACAAACATAGGTGTGCTGCATAAAATGTTCTTCGTATACTCCTTGAAAGTCTTTGGAATAAAATCTCACTTGATAAGTCACCATTAAATTGTAACTTAATAAATAGAGGTTTCTTATGGGCAGTCAGAGTCTCCGGTCTTTTCTCCGATATTTTCATGTTTCTTTATGAAACTACTCGGATAGATCATCTCCATCAAGGAATCGTGAATGTATTCAAATTCCTTTTGTAAGAGGTCATCTGTACATATCTTTCTTGCTCTGCTCGCAAGACATTTTGGAACAATTAGTCATTAGAGAAAGAACATAAATATATCAAGAATTGCGAAATGAGTAATATTAATAGTAATATTTACAATAATAATAATAGTGTGAAACGGGTTAAGATAATGCTACTGATAAAAGATAGTTTTAAATAAATCAGGGGTAATAATAATAATAATGGGTAGAATAAAGTGTTATTATTATTATTAATAACAGTTAATAAGTAAGTGGTTCCTTTTGTACACAGAGACCTGGTATACAAACTCTAATTACACAAAACTCCACCGCACTTGCAAGCATCGCCCTGTTTCTTTGTCTACTGACAATAACAGTGAATGACTTGACAGAGTCTGTATTATATCCGTAGTCCGCACACTGCTTTGTCATTGAGCTTTTTAGCACTATGAATTCATCTGTTTCAACCATTTTGTCAAGAGCTGCATCATCCGAGTCACTGGGTGATACGACGTTCAAATATCACAGGAGACATAAGTTCCTTCAAGGTCTTTACGAGTTGATCACGGACTGATATCAGTTAGAGAACCATTGAAAACCAGGGAGTACTGGACAGCTGCTGTTTCATCCTAGTTTGGGAATCATCGGCAGTACGCACCCACTGATATTCGAACCCAGGACCTTCCGGTTACAAGGCAAGCTCGTATACCATTCAGCCACTGGGACCCGACTCAATTGCTCATGAATTCTAACTTCTACCCATTCGTGATTTAGCGTGACCCCAACCATTGTCGTTGGCGGGACATCCATCCACACACGTGACATCTAATTGGACCTCACTGGTCACGACTTCTCCCTAGAACTCCAGGAAACTGCATCCTGTAGCAAGTCACTAGCAAGCATCAGATTAATTTTCTATAGTTTGGTTTGTAAGGGTTAGGTTGCTAACTATTAAGTACCAACAAGTACAAAACCTAGGTCAAAGTTTTCCTACCGACTGCCTTCAACCATCGAATCAAAATAATGGGCAATTTCTTTGTGAAGCTCTATGTCAAGAAATACTCGTAATTGGCTTCAATGAAAACTTTAAATCCACCGATCTCAGTGACTATGTTTCAAAAACTTCATTTAATCTGTTTGAAATAGAAGAAAAACAGATAATTTTGACCATGGACTGATATCAGTTAGAGAACCATTGAAAACCAGGGAGTACTGGACAGCTGCTGTTTCATCCTAGTTTGGGAATCATCGGCAGTTCTCTAACTGATATCAGTCCGTGATCAACTCGTAAAACATAACTAATCCCTACAAACCAAAACTATAGATAATTTTGACCCAATTCATGAAGTGATATTTATACATTTTCACATAAGTAACCATTTTTTGATAGAAGTTTGGTTTGCTCTCCTCTGACATTTATTACTTATAATAATGTCAGGCCACACCATAAATCCCCCCGTCCCCTTCACCGCTAACAAAGCAAATGTGATTCATAAGTGAATTGGAATGTACATCAATTTGCCAAATGACTTCCGTGGTTGTTGCTGTTGCTGTTTTTCTCACCGTTTAATCATAACTCAGTTTATGTTAATCATGGAAATTGAGTGTCTGCTTGTGTATGTGTGCGTTGACTAATAGTCTACAGAAATATGACGCTTGTTAAAGACATATTGAAATCTTCATTTTTCGCAATAAAAATGTTAATTATGCAAAATCAGACGTGTATATGTCTGGATTATTTGATTATCTCTTTATTTATAAACATTTTGTGGTAGATGATGTGTGTATAGACACTATCGTATAAGATACAGAGTGGAGGCTTGAAAATGAACACTGTGTTACTCCATTAAGGTTTTATTTATTTATTCAACCGACTTCCTGTAAATGACATCATCATCACACCTGAGATTCGAAAAAAGGAGAAAAAATCAAATGTTAAGATCTTTAATGAAGAAAAAAAATGAACAATACAGGTGTAGATACTTGCATAAGATATGCGGATTAGGGTCTTGAAGGATATAGATACATTGAATAAAAATATAGACGTCAAGACCAGTTCTGAAATGGTCTCATGCTGAATCCCTCAAAATGCCAGACTATTGACTCCTCCCTTAGGCATAAACGAGATCTACAAACACTAGTAAGTTCTCATGAAGACTGTTGCATTGAGGGGACTAAAATTGGAACGAAGTCTAATGCTAAATACCTCGGTCTAGTTCTATCTTCCAACATTACTTGGACATCTCATATCCTAATGATTTCTAAGAAAGTGTTCTGTCTTACCTACTACATTAAGAAACTTAGACAATCCGGAATCACCTAACCTCTACTTTCACAATTTGTCAACTCTTGTATCTTACCTATTCTACTTTACTGCTCCCCGTTAGTCTTTCCTGGTCTACTGAAAAAGGACTATACCATCCCGAGAAGGATGTTGAAGGTAGTTAGTAGGACTAGTGGTGTAAATCTCAGTCAGCTCGTCACTACATTAATTGATAGGCATCTGAATACATGCGAAAAATGGTCATACTCTCCGACCCGCAACACCCCCTCTATTCCCAACTCTTGCCTTGTATCTCATCAAGTAGAACCAGAAATCAGTATAAAATAGTCTATGCTCGTACAACCAAGTACAGGAACTCAACGATACCATACTTGACCCGTGTTCTAAGCGACAGAGACAATGTTAAGCGTGAAACCTATGACTTGCTTTGTTATTAACAACATAATTTTACGCTCTTTTATTTCTCTCTTATTTTGTATTCTTTAGTGAACTCCTTCTTCAAACATACTTAGCTACCTAAAATATTAACATTGGCTTCCTTTTTTGTACTTTAATATATTCCTTCTATTGTGTATCCACTGGTTCCGACTATATTAGCACTATGAGTATTACAAAATCTTCCTGTCATTAACCATCATGTAATATTAATTTTGTGGCTGTTTTTTCTTATTTTCTATACTTTTCGGCAATATTAAACTGACAGTCATTGTTTGTGAACGCCATAGTCACCACCTTAAAAAATTTTGTATAATGCAGGATTACTCGCACTACCACCACAAACACTGCATTAGACCTTGATAGACTTTGGTACTTTTTCGCATTCATAATTATTTTGTGTTTATCCTGTTTTTTTTCTGTTGGTGTCTTCAGATTTATTTTTTGTTTGTTTGTTTAATACTCCTTTTAAATGTTTGTAAAATTAGATGCAAATATTGTAGATATTGTGCTGAAAATTCCACACTGTACCACTAGTACTGTTTCTGGAATAAAGCAAATTATTATTATTATTATTATTACGGTACACAGCTCAGTAGTGACTTTAAGTTAGTTTAAAAGAGACTTGATATTGGGTATCTTTTAATGTTTTAGTAAGGTTGGAAGCATTTCTGTTCCCTATACGAATTTAAAATAGGCACCAAATGCGATAATCATAAAGGGATTAGCTTCACTAATATGGTATCTAAAATTCTAGGCACTCGGAAGAAACAAACGCGAGAAAATGAGGCAGGTTTTAAACCAATGAGAGGATGTATTGGTCAAATCTTCATGCTTCGATAGATTCTGGAATGTTATCATACTTACCAGTGTTCAGCTATCACTGTGTTTCATGACCTGAAGTCAGAATTCGACTTTTTTGACCAAGAGGTACCATGGAAATATTTAGCGGTGAAGGGAGTTTTGACAAAGTGAATCACACTGATTAAGACACTCTACTCAAACTCATGAAGCCATGTAAGGACTTACGAAGAGTTTCCATCTGATGTGATGTCAGTCAGTGGTGTTCGTCGGGGATGCTCGATGCCTTCTTCGCTGTTTAATTCAATCGTAAGTGCGTTAAAGGAACTGACCCTAAATGAATCCAGCGACTTAAGGACTGAATTGTTAACAGGGATTGGTCTTGTTGACTTAGAATATGCGGATGACATAGTCCTCATAGGTGAAGACACTGATACAACACAGAGTCTTCTGAACATCTTGAGCATCAGTCTTAGAATGCTTAGCGTGAGACTCGCTCCCATAAAAATGTAAGATGATGCTACAGGACCAGACTGTACTGATATCTAGACAGCCAAGTGGTAAATCGTGTTGACCATTTCACTTATTTTGGATGTTGTATCAACCGCAACAGAGTGATTGTTAATGAAATCTCACCATGGATACAAAAGGCTCGCATACCACTTAATAACTTACTCCATTTCCAGCATAGATGTTATATCCGTTTATCGATCAAAGGATGTGTGCGGTGAGCAGAAGTCTCATCTGTCCTCCTTTGTGGCTGTGAGACACGGTCATCAAAAGTGAAGGATATGAGGTTAAATGTCTTTCTTCTTAGATGACTACCTTCTATCTCCCGTATTAGTCCGCGTAATGCAGTCAGTATTACAGAGGTCAGGCGTTGAGTGTTTGGTAAGAAGGAAAAGTAAGTACGAATTCATATGTCAGCGCGTCATGAAGGGTACTTCGAACAAGCTTCAGACCTTTATCAGTAGCTGTCTTCGCTCAATACTACTCAAGGTCAGAAAGCCAGAAAAGGTTAGCAACAGGGATCTTTGGTTGCGAATGAACCAACCCAGCAGGAACCAAGTGTTGAACAAATATGCAGGGAGAAATGGAGATCGATTGGTCATACTCTGAGAAAACAAACCATCAAGTGACATCACACGACAGGCCATCACTCGAGTAGAACCCGAATGAGAAGCGGAAAGTTGGTCATCAGTGCGAGGTTGGGGTGACATGGAGGCGGTCATGTGAAGGGGAGATGAATGCATCTGGGCAGACGTGGAGCCAGGTGAAAACGTTGGCAGAGAACCGCGAACGCAATGGAGATGTGCAGCTGAAGGTCCATTTTCCTCTAGGAACCAAAGGAGACAATAAAGTCAGACCACAAATCAACGACGGGATAATTCTATTACTAAGATTCAATGATTCAATATCATACAATTTGTTTTAAATGATTATTTGAACATATTCAAGGGCACTACACACAAAATACAACTGGTCAATCAATATTTCATACATGTTTAAATATATCTTACAAGTGTACCTAATCGATTGAATCAACATCTGTATGTTTAACAAACATAAAAAAATAAACATGCATTAATTTTTCAAAGAAACCTTTTGCCCTACCTACATCAAGCAGGCTTTATTATTCATTTTAAGCCAGTGTACAAATCATACTGGTGCCATGTATAAATTATAATTTGGTTAAATATATTTTCATTTTAAAACAAATAGCAGAATATGTACAAATAGTCTTTTGTTAATTCTTATATAAACATGAATAATATCAATAATAGTATTTTCATCATATTATTTTTTCAAAAGCTGCGCTACAAATCAATTGAATTTCTTCGGTATATAATTTTTTGTTTATATTTGTACATTATTTTGAATGGCGGGATATTTAAAAAAACCAACTTCTATGTCGTTTATAATCATATTATTGTTATTTATGCATGGCTTACAGTAGATTTATGACTACTAGTTCTTATTATTATAACTATTTAAATGTTTAATGAATTTAGAATGGAAAATAGAAGGGTGTAATGTGTAATTACATTTCTTTTGTGTTACTTTAGGCAATTCTAATTCTAAACTAAACAGTTTTTTTAACAGGTGTTTTTTTTTTAAATTGTAGAATCCTCTTTAAATTATCAAAACAATTAAACTTTTATTCTTAACCATGATTCATTCTGTCTAGAATTATTCTGATCATTACTTCTTTCCTTTTGTAATTATGTTAAAACTTGTTAAAGTCTGATTGATGAGGAGAATGGTGAAGAATTTTCATGTCTTGAAGGAGGTAGTGCAATCATTATTGTTCTTTGTACAGCTATTTCTTTCTGAGATTCATATTTCTATTCCTAGAGGTTAATATGACCTATTAGAACCTTGCGTTCCGAGTGGAACATAGGGCTTCAACAACACATCTCAACTTTGTTCTGTTTTCTGGTTCCTTTTCAGATGAGTCAACTATTGACCAAACTCTCTCATCTCTTCCTCACACTATCTCCTCCATGTCACTCTTACACCGACGACCCACTTGTCACTTCCCGTTTGGATTCCACTCGAGAGATGGCCTGGCGTGCGATGTCATTCGGTGGCCTCTTCAATGTGTGCTGGATCCATCTTCACTTTCTCCTACATATTTCTTGAGCAATCGGCTCTTGACTGTTTTGTTCTCATAGGTTCTTGGTGCTTATTCTTTCCGGCAGGCCATTTTATCTTCAATATGAAGCCAGCTTAGGGGGCATCTGTGGATAAAAGTCTGCAGCAACCTGTTGGAAATCCTTTTCGTTACACGCTGGCTAAGTTTCTGACCCGTGTAGAAGAACCAACTTGACATTGGTGTTGAAAATGCGAATCTTGTGCCTCATGCTGAGTGCTGAAGATTTCCAAACTCGTTTCAGGTTGATGAAGGCGTATTTCGCCTTTCTGATTCTGGCTGGCAAGCTTTGACATCCGCGTCCGTTCCGCCTGTAGTTGAAACAATGCTTCCCAGATAAATGAAGGAGGTAACCTCTGTTAAATCTCTCCTGTTGGTGGTGTTTCGTGCTGGTTGTTGTTGCTGTTGATTGGTTATCTTCATCACCGCCGTCTTGTCTGTGTTCAATTGGATTCTTGTCTTTTCTGCTTCTTCAGCCAGTTTGTTGCTTTTCGCTTGTAAGCCTTCGAGTTTGTGTGACATTAGACATATATCATCTGCCAAATCAAGATCTTCTGCAGTCTTCTTATCGGTCCAACGTAGTCCTGTCTTCTCACTCCACATAGTATTCCGCATAATCCAGTCCACTACAATTACGAATATCATCGGTGATAGTAGGCAGACCGCCTTATCTTACTCCTGTACGCACTTCAAACGCCTCTCTGAGTTTTCCGTTGTGGATCACCTGACACGTGGCATTGTCATCATGCGGAGATCAAAATTGTATCTCTACGCATCATCATCCAACGGAATATGGAATGGAAGTTAAATGTCTACTTCAACTTCACAGACTTTGAAACAGCTTTCAATATCGCTAACCTTGAAGTAATTCGGAAAATACTTCAACAGTAAGGCATGACTCAAATCCTTACCAACCAAACTGAATAGCTATATGACAATGCCAAGTGCTGAGTAGTCCACAACGGGAAACTCACTCAAGCCTTTAAGGTGGAGACAGGAGTTAGACAAGACTACCTTGTATCATTAATGAAATTCCTATTTGTAGTGGACTGGATTATAAGTCAGACTATGGGGAATGAGAGGACAGAAATATGTTGGACCGGTAAGAAGACTGTAGAAGATCTGGATTTCGCGGACGATTCGTTAAAAAATGCGAAAACTTGCAGAGGAGATTCAACAACTTGGTGGAAGAGGTTGACAGTGATGATGATAGGACTTCGAGTGACGATAGAGACGATGGAGGTGATCAGGATAACCGACCAACAATGACAATCACCGGTCACCATTGAGAGAATAAATTTCATGACATCAATGCCTTCATTTATCCAGTGAGCAAAGTCTCAACTACAGGATAAGGATATGGAATTCAGGTGAAGCTTCGTCACTCTGAAATCAGCTTGAAAATATTCTTCACTCAGCAGCATAGAGAACAAGATTCAGATTTTCAACGCTATTGTTAAGTCAGTCAGTCTTCTATGTGGTTCAGGAGTTTGCAAAGCGCGTTACGAAAGCCACTTCCAACAGGCCATTGCAGACGTTTTTTCGATAGCTACCTTCACTGGCTCCATGCTGAAAATCTTTTCGCCAGAAAGAATTAGGAGCAAGAAACGTTGGGAACAAGCTAACCAAGAATCTATCGCTAAACAAATATGTAGAAGAAAATGGAGATGGATAGGACACTTTGAGAAGACCGTTGGGCGACATCCCATGCCGGGCATAACCTTAAGTTAAACCCGATTAGGAAAGGACAAGTCAGTCGTCTGAAAGTGACATGGAGGAGATGAAACCTTACGGGCGACCGTGAAGCCAGCTAAAGAGAATTTCAGAGAGCAGGATAAAGTGGAGATGTGCTGTTGAAGCCCTTTGTTACACTTGGAATCCGATGAAGTAATAATGAAATTAGTAATAATAAAAGAGCTTTTATTGTCATCCTGGACATGAGACAGATCAAGATACATCCCCATGTTGAATTACATCCGTTCAAATTATCAGGTATTTCAAGTAGCACACAAAAATATGATAAGGACAGATAAAGAAAAATATTACAACGAATCAATAGTAACGGTACTAGAAAGAGTAATTAAATTTAAGATGAGGGAAGGATGCTGACTTTCAAACTAATTTCTAGTCAGAGATCCTGGATGCTTCAGATACTAAGAACAAGTGTCATTGAGGGCATTTCCAACAGGCTGCTAGAGACTTTCATCAATGCTGGCTTTATGATTCTGATACGCATATGACTGATGGACTGTGAGGTGGGTTAGTGCAAGTCCACTATAGAATTTAAAATTATGGGCTGTCATATTCTGATTCTAAGTGTTTCTCTGTTTACCTCATTATCTTGCCATTTCGGATTTGATAATTTGTCGTATCGTAAGTGGGAATTACTGAAGAGTACTAGACTAGGACAAAATAGCCACAGAATCCTGCTTAGAATACAACGGGTCTTTGAATAATGTCAAACTTCATCTTAGAGTCATATAAACTTATTGATTTTTATGGTGAAGATTCACTTAAATGTTAGTTAATAATTGTTTATTTAAATTCCATTTGTGCGCTAACCTTTTATAGGTTGTTGGATTGTAACTGGTGGTTTTCATTTGGGTGTAATGAAGCTGACTGGTGAAGCTGTACGTGATTATACAGATGCCTATGGTGGCAATAGAATGATGGCATTCGGTGTAGCAAGTTGGGATTGTGTAACAAAGAATGAAATCCTTGAAGCAGCATTACATGAGGTAAGATTGAACCTTTGTTTCTTGAATTTCGTTTTATTAGAAAAGTGATATACATTTAACCAGTCACTGAATGTTCTTTGATAAATCTTAGTGGGTATAGAACTTCCACCTGTATATGATAACTGTAATACTGAATATGACCTGTTGATGTGCATAGATTATTATCGTACTGCGCTCGTCCACCATAATTGTGTTTAAAATAATGCAATTTCAAACAAAAAATTCATGTAGATCAGGTCAACGTATTCTTGTTGATAAAATTAGAACTTTTCTTTGATTGGTTGGAGTATTTCATCGTGAGCTGACATTGGTCAGAGAACCATTGAAAAACCTGCAGCGAGTACTGGATAGCTGTTTCGTCTTAGTTTGGGACACTTCATCAGAACGCACCCACCGTTGGGGTTAGAACTCAGGAACTTCTGGTCGCAAGGCCAGCACGTGGGTTGAAACCCTGACGGTGGATACGTACTCATGAAGAGTCTCAAACTAGGCCGAAACAGCTGTCCAGTATTTCCAGGTTTTCTAATGGTTCTTTGACTGATGTCAGTCCATGATGAAATCCTCCAACCAATGAAATTTAGAGAGATTGATAGACAGACCAGGGCTAACTGAAATTTGTGAGTAGAACTTTGGAGGTTGGGGTTCAATTCCCGGTAGACATATTCCTAAACCTCTTTCAGCCGGAAGTAATTCCCGAATAGATGGATGTTATGGTTTGAAGCTAGCAACTCCACTTTGTGGAAATAACAGCAACATAGCTACTGTAACTTCGGAGCTTGAAGCTGTGTGCCCGACCTAGAACGCATGGGATGAAAAATAACTGAAATTTGTAACAAGTTAGTGCTATAGATTTCCACAATGACTTTTCATGCATGAACGTGTCTTCCTAATTCTTTCTTGATGGTTGGAAATATCGGTTTATTCATTAGGAGAAGTTAGATATTAGGAAGCAGACAAAAGAGATGGTGCTGAAATAAGAGATAAGGGATTAGGAAAGCAAGGTAAGAAGTATTGGTACATAAGTTGCCTTTGGTTTTAAAATTGGATTTTCCATTAAGCTAGTCAATCATGCACTCTGTCTGGGATTCACTCCTGGGCTGACGCACTCCTAAACCCCACTGAGGCATTAATCAGGCCAGTAAAAAGGGAAGGTTGAGTGTGAGGCTAGCCACTCCATCCCGTGAAAATAAAACCATTGCTACCAGAACTTCAAGGCCCTAGTTTGAAGCCCTCTGATCCACTCGGAACGTAAAAGAATAAAATAATATTAAGTTCAGAGTGATAAAACGTTATGCTTAAATGCATGAAGACGGGTTTAGGCTTTCTGTGTCAAGGGCTTCAGCATATTTAATATGTGACTCAGACACGCTATATGTCATGACTTAAGGGTAGTGTTCAAATCACACCATGCATATAGGTCACACAGTTGATATATTGAAGCCCCAGACATAAAGAAGCTTATAACTGTTTTATGTGTCCATAAATTGTATGTCATTACATTTTCCCTACCTTAGTAATCCAACTTTAAAACGAATGGATATTAACATTATAATACCTCCATAGATTTCCTCAAGACTTTTATCTGTGATTTCTCTCATTCCTTCGCACTGTGTGTGGAAAATTCGTTACTGGGTTTTATTTTCAGTATGGATGGTGTTATTTGTGAGGGTTTGGGTTGCTAGTCTTATCCCAAGCCTTCCTGCTTGTCTGGGTCAACTATAAGTTAAAAGAATCTTTGTAGTGCTTTGGTCTGGAAGCGAAACCGGATTACTTGCATGGTTATTGGGGTATTAGACCACTGAATCACCGAGGAACCTCATCTGTGATGATAATAATGTCCTACATGTTAACATGTTTTGTAAGAGGACAATTTTACACTGTGATAAATATTACTAAATACTGCATTCTAAGTTCAGTCCCTACCTGTCATACTCTGTGATCGTTTACATAATGAACATGTAGGATAAGTACGAGTGAGTCTGATCTGAATGTTCTGAATAAGTGCTGCACAAGTAAACGTTATACGTTTCGGATCAATTATGTCTTCTCTATATTTTTTTGAAATTCAAAGAAGTGACCCAACTGCTAAAAATGGAAGTAGGTTTAGCATCAGGAGAAATTATTTTTGATTATGCAAAGATTTTAATACATCACAAGTAAAGTCCTGAAGGAAAAGGAGGATACTATAGTGGCCACTTCTGTCCACTGTGCTAAATGATGTTTATTAGGCTTGTATGAGCTCTAATCAAGATTTAACGGAAAAATGTCACATACAACATTGGACGACGACTGAAAAGTAGACATATGTTTGTTCCAGGATTGATCACGAGCTGATATCAGTGAGAGAACCACTGGAAAAGCTAAGAGTGCTGGACATTGGCTAGAGGTTGCACTAAACATACGTATCACGAATTGACAGAGGTTGGAATTCATGTGGTGGCCATTGGATTGGTTCCCAGTGGCTCAATAGTCTATGAGCTGTCCTTGTAACCGATAGGCCCTGGTTTGGAACCCTGTCAGTGGGTGCGTACTGATGAATGGTTCCAGACTAGACTGGAGAAACATCTGTCTCAAACTCCTTGTTGGTTTCCCAATGTTCTCTCATTGAAATCAGCCAGTAATTACTCCTGTAACTAATCGAATCCCTGGAAATCAACACTAGAAGTACATTTGTATAAATTTCGTTTGGCAAACTAGTCCGAATTTCATCAGGGAAATGGTCGAAATTAAAATAAAAAGGTATATATATATGTACGTAAATATAAAGTCATCTTGTCTATGAAGTCCTCTCGAGTTTGACCACGGATCGATATCAGTTAGAGCGTCATTGAAAACCAGGGAGTACTGGACAGATGTTTCACGCTAGCTTGGGAACCATCGACAGTAAGCATCCAGTGGGCATTGAACCTTTTTTTAATTTATTTTATTTTGATTTACAGCTTGATTCCACACCGTATTTTCAGTACAAGTATGGAACTTTCAGCATGGATATCGGTAGCCCAAATTCAGGCTGACCATAGATATCGGGTGTGCGCCGGCAGGGGATCGAACCCCGGACCATGTGCATGGTCGGCGAGAGTCTTAACCACTGTGCCACCTACAGCCTTCGACTTACAGCGCTAGGTAGTAGATCATTCATCCACTGGGACCCAACTCACCGGCCCATCAATTTCAACTTCTACCATTTCAAGATTTTTAGAGGAACCACCAACCATTATCATCGGCGGGAACTCCATCCTTAATTCCGACAAGACGGACTTCAGTGGTGACGACTTCTCACTAGAACTACAAGAAACTCCGTCCTGTAGCAAGTCACTAGCGAGTATCAGATATAAATCCTTGTCCAGTTATCTCTGAGTCATGAATAGACATCAAAATAATATAAACAAAATCGCATGATCTGTGATCACCGCTCTAACTACAGACTTATTATAAGTCTATCTTGTAACATACTGTAAACAGTTTGTACTTTTACATGTTCGAATAAAGGTCATGGTCATGGATAACTGATTTAGAAAAGTATGTTAAGTACAATAATGTGTGTGTATAGGTAAACAACTGTATACTATGAAGCACACATAAATTAGGTTTCCTCTTATTAATCTCTATAGATTCCACTGTAGCTCAGAGAAGTAATTGTGCGCCTTTAGGCAGATTGTTTGGTACTCAATATACAACCATTAATGACTCATCTGTTTTTATGTGGTGTTCACTATCCATTAAATGAGATAAAATGGCACTATTTATCGATTTATCGACAAGTTGGCAGAAGAAGCATCAACGATCGGACTTCAGGTGAACATAGAGAAAACAGAGGTGATGAAGATTCCTGGGAAACACCACCAACAGCAACAACAACAACACACAACAGTCAGCCAGCATGAATGAGAGGAATCTGAAAGAAGCAACCTCCTTTACCTACTGAACTGGGAAGCATCGCTTCAGCTACAGACGGGCGGAACTGATGAGGATATCAGAGTAGCGAGGATCAGGAAAGCAAGACCAGCTTTCACTACTCTCGCCAAGTATGTGTGGAGATCAACAGCACTCAGCATGAAAATGAAAATAAGATTGGGATTTTCAACTCCAATGTCAAGTCAGTCAGTGCCACGCTATACGGATCAGAGACTTGGCGCCGCACGGCGTCACGAAGGGCACTTGGAACAAACTACACACCTTCATCAATAGCTGTCTTCGCTCAATACTACTCAAGATCAGATGGCCGGTCAGAAAAGATCAGCAACAGGGAGGGATCTCTGGGAATGAATGAACCAACCCAGCAGGAACCAATTGTGCAACAAATATGCAGGAAGAAATGGAGGTGGATTGTCCATACCAAGCCATAGGTCGAGTGGAAGCGGCGAGTTGGTTGTTATTACGACGGTTACATGGAGGAGGTCCTGTGAAGAGGAAATGAAAGCATGTGGGCAGACGTGGAGCCAGGTGGAAACGTTGGCGAAGAACGGAGCGCACTGGAGACGTGTGGCTGAAGCCCTATATTCCTCTAGGAACTAAAGGAAAAAAATAATACTAATTTATCGATTTGGTTACTTTTTCTAAGTCAAACAGGGACATGTTCACGAGTACATAAAGATAAATTCCTCTGAGTTGAACCTATTTAACTAGCTGCAAATGAGTAGTTAAATTTGTAAACATACACATACACTGACGTGGTGATTTTTAGTCATTTATCTTTAGTGCACTGTATTAGTATCGATCTGGTTGACAAACTGATGTGCAGTTCTGCATCACTGAATGTTAATTTGGTCAACCTACTGCTTAATATGTCATTCGATAAATCACCTATGAACTGTATTCTTAAATAAATAAATATTAATTGTTAGCAGATTGCGTGACACAGTGCTGTCTGACCTCAAGCGAAAACCAATTCATTATGATTTTATTTTTCTTTGCTTCCTTCGAAAAATGAACGATATTCGCTTGAAAGCTAATTGTAGAAATTCCAGGAGTACATTTTATGACCAAAGGACATAACTCGGGAATATTTATCCCGTGTATTGGGATAAGTTGCCACTCGCGTGATTATGCTTTTTCTCAAGTTTAGTAGAATTTTCCGAATCAGCGGGATGTAAACATTTTAAATACTCGCGAAAGTAAACAGTGCTAACAAAAGAAATAATGTAAAATACAGTTATAGGGATTTTCGGTAGCCAAAGTTTTAATCAGGCCATGGCCTACTTACATCATTTGTTGGTATTACACTAAGATGATACATATATTAGGGATAATACATTAGGTCTGAGAATTTGTGATAATTATTCATCTGTTGGGGGATTTCATCATGAGCTGACAACAGTTAGAGAACCATTGGAAAACCTGGGAGTACTGGACAGCTGTTTCACCCTAGTTTTGGACTCTTCAGCAGTACGCGCTCACCACATGGGTTCAAACCCAGGACCTTCTTGTTACAAGGTGAGCTAGCTCACAGACAATTCAGCTACTGTGACCCGACCTAATGGTCCAGTTCATAAAATAGCGCGACCACTTCGCAATGTCATCTTCGATGAGTTACTGCCTCACCTTCAGATCCTGCCATACATCAGCTAACATCACACTGTCACACTTATTCAAACGATTGGCATTCATCCATATTTATGGGGCCTTTGTAGACAGTTTCTCTTTAAATTAGCCAAAACCGATCTGTAGAATCTCGGTTTTATCAGAGTCAATCTTGTGTCCTATTTCTATTGTGTGTAGTGCAATTGCTGATTTGTTTCCTAGCTTCTTTAAGTCTACGTAGATCTTCGCAACTACCAATAGGCTTTCATATAATTCTGTTCATTTTATCTGGATGATTATCGTTGAATCAGACGCGACTGGACAAGAATTGTCACTATGAAGTGTATCCTTTAATTTTTTGTTATTTCTGCGAAGAATTTCGGACTAGTTTGCCTAGCAAAACGTTAGAATCATTTACTTCACTCGTAAGCAGCTGTTTGTATTCTGTTATTGCCATAGACGAAGGCAGAGATTTTTTACTGCCTG